>VXBP01003622.1:0-17451 GCA_013400115.1 Rhinopomastus cyanomelas | reverse complement strand
CCTTGATAACTGAGGATGCAGAGAAGGCAGAGTTGCTGAATGCCTTCTTTGCTTCAGTCTTTACATCTAAGGCCAAACGCTCCTGTGTCCCCCAGAACTTGGATGAAGGAGAGGAAGCCTGGAGGAGGGAGTGCTCCCCACTAGTCAGCGTGGACTGGGTCAGAGATCAGCTACATAAATTGAACATTAACAAGTCCATGGGCCCTGATGAGATGCACCCAAGAGTGCCGAGAGAACTGGCTGATATTATTGCCCTACCAGTATCTATCATCTTTGCCAAATCGTGGCAGACAGGAGAGGTGCCTGAGGACTGGAGGAGAGCCAATGTCACTCCAGTCTTCAAAAAGGGCAAGAAAGAAGTTCCAGGGAACTATAGACCAGTCAGCCTCACCTCCATCCCTGGAAAAATGATGGAGCGGCTCCTGCTGGAGGGCATCACGGAGCACTGGAACAGACTCCCCAGGGAGGTCGTGGAGTCTCCTTCTCTGGGGACTTTCAAGGCCCGCCTGGATGTGTTCCTCTGTGATCTGTGTTAGATAGTTTTGTTCTGCTCCGGCAGGGGGGTTGGACTCGATGATCTCTTGGGTCCCTTCCAACCCCTAACATCCTATGATCCTATGATCCTACGATCCTAAGAGACAGGGAACACGAGTCAGTACCGAGAAGTACAAGCTGTAAATTTGAAGTCATCTGGTATACCTTTCTTGAATTTCAGTCTTCACCACTGTCAGCAAGGAAAACAGCAAGTTGCTCTTCTTGAAGGTTCTGATTCTTTGATTTTTTTAAAATCATGCAACTTTTACTGTCCTGAGACCATGACAAAGCACACAATACAGAAATAGAAACCATCTGCTCCATAAATCAAAAAAGATCCAGCTTCAGAAGGAACAAAATATCCAAACTCAGAGGAAACAAGAAAGAGGTCCAGAGAGTTGTCAGTTGCTGTCTTCTGAAGGGCTTTTTCTCCTTCATATCTGTTTGTATTTCCATAGCTCTATCACAACTTAAGGCCCAAGACAAGGTCCCGGTGGTGTACAGCAGCGTGCCATGCTGCATGGAACTAGCCTCAAACCCTGCAAACACACTGGTTGGCTTTTGATATTTTTCAAACATTTTTGATATAGCCTTTGACATCTGGTTTCAAAGAGTCTAGGAGTGACATGCAGAGGCACTTTTAGTACTCCAGTCTGAAAAAACAGAAATATGAGATCCGTCAAGATGATGCTGTCTAGCATTGCTTCAATTTAGGTGACAATCTGAATGAGTCAGAGGTAATTGGCAGGTAACACGAGGAACATATTACTTTCAGTCAGGCACTAGAGGCCCACTGCCAGCTGCACGCATCGGAAATACTTCTCTGCAGCAGGAAAACACCTCAGAGAAGCAGAACAGGGTAAGCAGAGTAAAGAATTCATATTAAACTAATTTTTAATATGAGTGAAAATATTTCATGAAAGGATTTCATTACTATGAATAAATCATAATACTATTCAGTGTAAGAGGTCCTAGTCTCCAAATTAAGCAGCAGCTGTAATTATTGTGCAAGTATCACCATCAAAATTAATATACATCCCTCCTTAGAAAAATATTCTCTTTCACTGTTCAAGGCAGTACTAATTACACACTGGTTTTGTCCTATTTTGCTCCTAAAGACCTGCTAGACTGCAGATAACTTTAAGATCTGCTAGACTGCAGATACCTTTTTGTGCAAGGTGTGAAGTCCAGCTTCCAGCATCTGACAGAAAGGTACTTCAACGTATCTTTAAATATTTAGTTTTCTGCCTAAAATTAATACTGGAACATCAAGAGGAGCCCTGTGACACATCCAGTGAAAATTTTCTCATACCAGGGACCAAATTTTAACAACAGAGATCTCAGGAACTAGTTCTCTAACTTAATGAGCCTTGGCAGCCATTCAAATTAAACACTCTATTGTGCAAGGAGCTAATTATGCTGAGATTAAACCCAGAGAATGATAGGGACATTTACTGTACTTCTGGCAATTATAAGAGCTCTCAGTATTGGAGAATACAGCTTGTATTTCATAATTCTGAAAGATGTCCCCACTAATCCAATAAAAAAATTGCATGTGAATGCACACACATACAAAATTAATTAAATTTAAAAAACATTTTTCAACTATTTCCAACACATGCACTTTCATAAATTACTATTATTAATGTTATTTGTTTTCTACTATTTCTCCTGTATCTGATTGTTCATCCTATGTCTCACACACTCATTTGTCATAAACCTCCACCATTTCTCTGATAGGCAATTAATGGTAAGTTATCTCTTTTCCTAGGAAAGCTTAAGTAATGACACTAAAATATTTGCTCATTTAGTACTCTAATTAACTTTTCCGGTATCTTCTCTGTTAATGCCCCTTTCCTTCCCAGAAAAGCAAGCGGTCAGTTATCTTTTTCATTGCTGCCCAAAGACAATGCATGCAAAGAGATGGAGCTTTCCTCACCTGGCACACACAGCCAAAAGCAATCTAAAATTTAGTGACTAAAATCCGTCATGTCCTCTTCACCGAGGACAGCGTATGCAACACAAAACCCTTGAAATCCCCATAAGAGCCAGGAGTGGCTGAAGGCAATGAACAACAACGGTCAGGCTCCAGCTAAACCTGTTCAGTATCTCAGACCCTCACACACATGATGGGAAGCTGGGTAACAAAGCTAATGTGACTTGGATTTGCAATGGATTTTGTGTCTTGTAGTTAGCTCCACCAGTATCTAATAGTGTGTGTCATCTGATTTAAGGTTTCCCTCTCAAGAGTCAAGACACTCTCAATGGCTGTTTCTCCAGGGAATTCACTGATGTCTAATGAAAGCACAGTCCTTGCAGCACCATTTCTTTCAGGGAGCAACAGAACTACGTTTCTCTACCTTGGGTTCTCTCCTCATGAAACTCATAAATCTGCAATGGATTAAATTCTCTAAAGCAAACTTTTCCAGTCCCATCAAATTTAAGGACAAAGATGAGATGGCAAAGATTTTGGGGAGGACAGACAGGCAGGCAGAAGCATCAGCCTGAGAAATCAAGCCACCTAAACTGTGTTTCGGGTTATGAAATTAGACAAAAGCTGTTTTTCCACTTTTTCAGCCAAAACCAATCACCTAGCAGAAGTAAGCCAGACTGCATTCCCTTGACCTTGGGGAATCTCTGAGTAAGCAGTTGAGGCAAAGCCCTGTTCCCACAGGCTTCACTGACACACAAATCCTGCAGTGATTCCTTTTCATTTTTCTGTTCTCTATCAACGTATTCTGCTTAAAGATGGAAAAAGCAAATACAAAAGGCCTGACCTCTCTGGGTGCGAAACGGGGCACAAATGAGCTGCATCTGCAAGTAATTATTACTTAAGCAAGTCTCGGGAGGGTTGGAGGCAAAGCAAGGTTGCTATTATTAAATGTAGCTTACTGTAAAACAAGATAAATCAAGAAAGAGTCACAGGTAATCATTAGTATGTTGTCATTGGTCAATCAACCAACTGCATTTAATAAACTGTGATAAAGCAATTTCATAATTAACTGCTCGTCATCAACACTTTTAGCGAGAACAGTGGTGGTGAGATAATTGTTTCAGTAAAAACAGGGGATAAACAAATTGCAGGTGTCAAGAAATAGATAGTAGAGCAATAGACTGAACAAATGCATTTTCTAAGCTTGGACTTGGTTCTTCATACAGTTTTGTTTCTATTGCAAAGCAGGCTCAGAAACCCCACCTGCTAAACCTCACTCTGTTTATGAGAAACCCTCATACTCAGGAGCATTCAGGAAGCAGTCTGCATTTTTTCTATGGTGGTATTTCAGCCCAAAGAACACTTCAGCTTCACCTCACATCACCTCGTGCTCCCTGGTTCCCATATTTCTGATGGCAGAAGGTGCTGCTCACAGAGCAGGGATGCCCAAACCCAAGTACCACAACTCTGACTGAGATACCATTTCCAGATCCAGTGTGGGGCTGTCACAGGACAATCAGTAATTGCAGAAGCAGCAATAATCCTGCTACACTCTTGGGCAATCTCCTCTTCTAAACTTGTACTGTTTTAATTCTGGAAGAGCGGTGTCCACAGAGGTGCAGAGCTGCTATCAATGTCCTTTCTGTGCCTCCAACAGCCTTCTCAGAAAACGAATTTCAAACCCTTCAGCTGCTCTCAGAAATATGAATTCCACGAGGAAAACTGGACACAAAATTGTCTCATCGGAATACACAGGTCTGGCTAGTTTCTCCTCTCCTAGGCCTTAAGTGATTGCTTTTAAAATAAAGATAAATGAAAAATGCTTAACTTGAAGGTGACAAGTACCTTAAAGGGTTAGGTTCATAAAATCATTGTTACACTTGAAAAAGGCAATGATTGCAGAGGAACACCACTCTGGAAAACTTTCTTCAGAAAGTTTCTTGAAATCAAAAGGTTTCAAAAAAGAATTAATTTGGTTAATTAAAAATGTATAGACCTCTTACATGTCACTAGTCTCAACAGTTGTTTCCCCTGCCGGGGCACAGTAACCGTTTTTAAAAACCCTTGTGTAACTTCAGACTTTCCTCATCCAGCACCAGCAAGCTAATATCATCTAACGACACAGTCTGCTGTGTCCCCCCCGCACGCACTTGCACTGCAGTGTGACTAACGTATGGGAATAGCTTGCAATATTTATTTAATTTTTCATCAGAACTTTGGGTAGATGTTTCATTCATGTCGCATCTGATCTGGGCTGTTGGCAGAAGAAATTTTTCCCTTTTAGACTACCAGGAGATGGAATTTTCTGTTTTCTTCAACAGCAGATGTATTGTTTTCTAAATACATTTCAGTAATTTTTCTACTCCTCACCTCTTCCTTAGAGATTGACTTCTTACTTCCATTGTAATTTTAAAAATAAGAATGTGTTATTTTTTCTTCTTGGATAGACAAACAGGTTCTAACTTTTTTTGTTACATGACTATGACTTGATAATTAACTGCTATAAGATTGGTAATTCTATATTGGCATGTGGATTTTCAATTTATTTTTTTTTAAATAGACACATTTTAAAAGTACCAAATTAGGTAAAACAATATTTTATCAAAACCATGCACCAATAAAATTTATCTCTTCATCTATTCTACCGTCTGCTGTTACTGAAGCAAAGTTTCTCAGATTAATAGACACAACATCATTATTTAATCCTCTCCTCACTGACAGGGTATAATGATCTGATGAACATGCTACTTAATGGACTACCCAAAAGTATTCAAATACCACAGTGATGAACACAGGCTGGTAAATTATGGGATACATACTAGTCTGGGAGAAAAATTAAGATTTATTCAGGATATATGGGGAGGCTTCTCTCTTCCCATAAGCTCTCTCATTTTTAAGTCACAGAATTATAGAATGGTTTGGGTTGGAAGGGACCTTTAAAGGTCATCTAGTCCAACCCTCCTTTATTAATATTTTATCATTCTCCCAGCTTCAAGTGAATCATACAAGGAGTAATCTAAATTATCTTGCAGAGCAAGGTTGCTGTCTCCCACAAATTAATATTAGCTCAGTAACTTGGCAGATTATGTGTATAAATCTCCAAAGATATGTGGTGCCTCCCTGTTTCAGTATAAATATAATTTACCATGAATTTATTACTTATATTACGATGCACTGTCACCTAGTAGCAATTACTTATTTGCTTTTAATGAATTAATTTTAATTAAGTCATATGGGCTTCTTAAACACTAGCTGACCAGTGGGCTCTAAATGCTCTTACAAGGCATCCAGTTTTAACCCACCTCAGAGTGTTTGGGACAGAAATCCCCTTAACCTAACAGTAAGAGGAATTAACCAAACTACTGTTAACATCAGTCTGTAGATAAAACCCGTGTTTATGCAAAGGGCAAACATTAGCAAAGACTTCTTGGCTCTGAAAGCATTATATAGGTTTTTATGCCTACTCTGCAGAGGGGCTCTGATTGCACAGTACTTCCTGTATCCCTACAACAGGAAGATGAATAGGAAGATACTGGCATCCAGCCCCTTATACAACCACTCCGTTCCTTAGAGTTTGCTAAACAACCTCTCACAACCATCCACTTTAGGATGCCAACACTCAAAAAAAGCTGAAGATGCCTCATTATATAGTTTACTTCATGGGACAAAGTAAACACAGTCAGAGTTATGTGGATCTTGCCACCTGAGCACTCAAGTCAAAATCAGTTTATCCAACAAAAATAAACACCCAGGGATACGCTGCTCGGAATGACTCTGAAATGCTGACATAAGCCAAAACTTCCAAATTTTACTGTTCTGGCAAGAGACCATCAAATTAACATCATCCTTTTATCTCAGTCAAGTACAAGTTAACTTTGTTTTTAATTACTGATGAGATTAAAGACATCAGGACTGGTTTACTATACAAACAGTGCAGAATCTTTTCAGGTTTCCACTGTTCCTATATAAAATTCTTAAAGGACATATAAAATAAAGCCTTTACACTCTGACACTAATCAAAAGCAAAAGACATTTCATGTAATATAAATCTAATAACCAGAAACACTTTGTAAACTACGGCTCACATAAAAAACTAATATTTTTTAACACACTCACAATGAGATCATCAGTCCAGGAGTGCACACACGGGCTGCACAGAGCACAACTCCAAAGCCTGTGTGTTTTGGCTTCTGATTCAACCTCTTGCTTACGAGGAAAGGCAAACATTAATTTCATTGGACACTTCCCATGTGGTATATTTCCTTACATAAACTATCCACCATTTTTCCCTGATAAGCTCCAAAGAATTCACAGAAATAGGTGAGAATCCGTTTTGCCAAGGCAGGGAGCAGAGTCTTGAGGTCAAGGTCCAAGTGCAGGAAGGAACCTCATACCCACCAGTAAATTCATCACACCATTCTCCCTGATACACTTGACTCATCTTAAATGTTCATCTGTGATAATTTTAAAACTAAAGAGGATTCAGAAACAAATCATATAGGTAAAGGATTTTTCAAATCAAAGCTCCTGAAGTTGCAAATGCCAGATAGGCGGTTTGTACTTTGCACTGTAAGGAATGAACAGGAAAAACCTGTAGCTGAATGTTTTAGGGTTCAGTTCAGAAACTGCTACTTGGTTCAAAACAGGACTACACTTGCAGGGTTACACCTATGTGGTTTTTTCACAGGACAATTTATTAAAGAAAACCAAAAACACCTAATAAACCAAAACAAATTACAAAAGTGAAATCAACACTGCTTTCAAACTACAGGCCATAAAAAGCTGCTATCTCAATATTTATCTCATCCTTTCATACCTAGCGAAATGTATTTGAAGAATCAGTCATTTTGCCAAGTTTATTAATAGAATAAAAACAAGCTTTGCAATTTGTTTTTTATTTTACACACTAGAAACACATAATTATACTAATTCACTTGCAACAATGGAAACCATAGTGGTTTCCAAATTCTTTGCTTATTAAAAACACCACAATCACTTCACAGCTTTAGGGTGATTTTGTTATAAATAACTGTGTTTAATTTATTTCAGAGATAGCCAGTGATAAACCACTTAAACATAGCCATGGGTATAGGGTTATAAAAAGTTACTGCCAATAAAGTACTTAGAATATGACTCAATATGCGCAGTCATGGTATTTGCTAACAGACAAAGGGCACAAATTAAACTGTACAGCTGGCTTGGCATACAATTTATCAATGATTAACAGCAAACGCATGACATTGAATAGGGGTGTGAATACCCACAACTACTTCAGTGTGTTCAGTGTCTACATGACTAGGTGAAGTTACAGCAACAGGGTTGTGTCCTAACACAGAAATGCAAGATGTATTGTCCTGAAAATGCTTAGAGACATGAGACTTGCTTTTTGTCAGCTCATATGTATTTGGTAAGTTAAAATAATGACAACCCCAAGTTTTATTTCCAGTAACAGATGCAGCCTGGGGGCAACAGTACAAGTTGTGTCTTACATCTTACTATCCCATTTTATCAGTCTCCACACTGATCTCCATCTGCTTTGTCTTTCCATTAAGATTTTCTTTAGAATTTAATTTGCGCCCTTCGGTTGAGCTTCTCACCAGCTGGCAAAAAGATAACGAAAATCCCAGACATTACTCTTGGTTCAGGACCTAAGAAGTTGCACCAGGCAGCCAGCTCATGTGTCCAGATTAGATAACCCAAAGCTACAGTTAATAAGGAGACTTAGTAGCTCAAGGGCTTCACGGACAGTCCTTAACAGGAGCTTTCTCCCTAACAGTGAAAAAGGCTGGAAAGAGATGCCCAGCTCTTGTGCATTGAATGAGCTGAAGTGTATTTGGAAACTGTTCCCCAGATCTTCCACACCAGGTAAATTAAACTGTTGCCACAGTCACCCTTCTGTGCATCCATCAGCAAAAATGCATCCAGAACCCTGACACAGTACGGAGAGACTGCGTAAGAACTCAGGAACATGAGAAATGCTGAGACCAGCAGTCCATGACTGTTCATCTCTTCTGTTTGTGAGACTTCAGCTTCTGAGCGCCAGTTTTCATCCCCCCACCCCACAGAGCAAAAGACCTGCAGCGTTCCCTCCCTGAACTGCTGTGCTCATGGGAAGTTAAGAGTCTGCTCCTTTGAAAAAGGAACTAGAATGTCACCTCATTTTCACACAAGCCACTGAAAACATCAGAATGGCATGGCTAACATCAAGGCTAAAATTAAACTAGCAACAAAAGACAAGAAATACGTGATTTCCACACGGAGCAAAAGAACTAAACTCCAAACTACCGTTAGAGCCTACTATGGGATCACATTTTCTTCTGTGAAGTCTGAAAACATTAATACACAGCAGATGACGTTAAGCTAGCACAATTCATATAGCTCACTTTTCCCATCTCATTAAAAAGCCTCAACTCAATCACAAACTCCTTTTTATCAGAGAACAATGGCTTGAACAGAAACAGCTTCTGGGGCTGTTTGTCCATATAATTAGAAGACCTAACTCAGTTTTCAGTCAGCTGCATTTAATGACAAAACTTGTGTCTCTGTTGAGCTGACTAATAACTCAGATTATCTTTACAAACATATTCAGAAGAAAGGTTGCTAATACATTAACCTGCTCGGCCACATTTTATTTCATTGGTAACCCCAGTGGGTTTAGGTACAGCGTGATGCCATCCTTTGAAATCAGATGCAGAGACATGGAGGTAATTGGGATTGATTACCGGGCTTTGAAAAGCAGGAACAAAGACAAATTATGCTTTAAGAGAAAAAATGGGAACTTTTCTGACTAGACCCTGAAGTCACACAGAAGTTAGAAGTATACATCTTGGATTGTGAAAGATCATGTTTTTGTCCAAGAAGCATTTTCTGCTGCTGTACAACCACGTGGCTGCAGCATAGCAGCTTCATGTTGTGCCTGCAACATGGATGCTACTTACTATATTTTATTGACTTGAATTTTATTTTTACTCACACAGACTTCATGCACAGTCAAGTCATTGCAGTGAGAGGAAAAAGAGTTAAAATGCATAAATACACTGCTCCAGATGTTCTGCAGGGTGTGAACAGGTAACTCTGAGGCAGATCAGCCATGCTCAGTAGCCAAAGGATGTGAAATAGTGAACAATACAAGAAAGAGTGGCCGAGACAAGACTCTCATTTCAGAGGCATTATTAAATACAAATTTGCCCTAGGAAGTCAATCAGAGGATTTGTTCTGCTGCACTACAGTTTAACTACGTGCACAGGCTTTTCAACTCTCTCAAGAGGAAGCTAAGCTCAGACTGCCCTATGTTTGGTTAGGTGAAGGATGTACCTTGTGTGTCTTGAATATGAGGTAAGGATAATTATTCTTACAAACAGGCTCTTACCTTTCTCACCTTCTTACAAGAATAGATTCAATCATAAAACAAGCAAATGTCACCAATAAACAGAATAAAGAATAAATCTATCGCTATCCACCTCCAATAGTCAGACTTCAAGCGAACTGCTACAGAGCAACCCAGCAAGAGTGTGTTTATCCACCACTCCTTCCACACAGATACAATCTTCTTTCTACCAAATTGAACTCTCAGGTAGTAACACTTCAGCTAAACTGGAAATAGGAGAATATTCTGAATTGTAAGATATTTGCAGCAGTTCAACTACAGCATTATGATTAAGACAAATAAACCTGCTGGCACTTCCTTAAATTTGCCAGGCCGCTCCTGTCGTGTTAGCCACGCTACAGGAGTAGTAACACACACCCAAAGGATGACGACAACCCAAAGACTAATATAGTAACAAGTTCCCAGGTTCCTCTAGCAAACACAGGAGCATCAGAAGCTCGTTCTCTGAAGGACTGTTGCAGCAGGATTGCAGCAGAAACTTGAACATAATCAGCTTCAGGATTTCTTAGTTTGAGTAAGTCTACGAAAGACTATCATCCCTCCTCTCTCCCTCTGGCTGCTGAACTGAGTAGCTTTTCCCTTAGAGAATCAATCGTGTCCAACTTGAAATATCAGAGATACCAGACGTTTCATCCATGCTATATTGCATAGAACATGGCCTCAAACGACAGAGATTGGAAGAGGAAAAGTCACTGAGGTTTCTAAATCTGGAATCAGACCAATGAACTTCCCCCAGATTTATAGCAGCATAACTACAAATGAAATTGGACCGTTATCTCTGGTTTTATAGCCACTGGAGTGGCATTGCAGGTATCGGGCCAGCTGCCACAGACCATATTTGTTAGGGAGGGCTTCTTCCCCTCATAAACCATATGAACCAATTTCACAAGTCAGAAAATAATTATACGGGTTTGCATACTTCAAAAGCCTGTGGAAAAAAACCCTACACATTGGCTGTCAATTTAGAATCTGAGTCTATTGTTTTACTTTATTTTGCTCAGAATATAAAGCTGTTACATGACTAAAATTAAATGAAACTGTTTTCCTGAGAGCTTTTTAAGATGTTCTAATGTATTTGTCTTAGAGCTTCATTAATCCATTTCTAATTCATTCTGCAGGTTTACTCAACAGCTGTGCCTGATGTAAACTACAAATCTGGATAAAATTAAAGCTGCCATACCACTAAATCACTTTATTTTCAAATACTTAAGAATCTTCTGCTACTTCACATCACAATGGCTTAGAGGTTACCTATAGGCAAGCAAAAGTATCTTTCTGTAACACAGGAGCAAACAAGCACAAACAGAGTTCAAGTGAAATTAATTTAGATATCAAACACAAAATATCCTATTCTACCTTCAGCACCTATTTTTAGGTTGGAGAGCAGTTTTCATTTAGATGCTTCCAAGCACAGTACTGGAACAAAGCTGAAACTGCCATTTTACTATTTGTAGTGTTGTAGCTGCTGTCATGACCCCCAGTTTTCCTTAAAAGAGGCTGGATTCCAAGAACAGTGAAAAGCAGCTGTAACCAACCATTGTTTATGTCAGAGATGATTTACTGTAACAAACACCCATTCCTCTTTCTGTTCAAGAGAAAATACAATTAAGGAGCCTAGTTATATAACGTCATCTAAGTCAAAGGAAATGCTGCCTTTCAAGCATTTTCGGCGATTGCCAGCACTGCAGTGCGGACAATAGAAAACCACTCTGGGCTCACCATTCAATACTGTCTCAGGGTGCAAGTGTTCAAGTAATGAGTAAAGGTAGTTCGTTATGAATTGTATCTCTGCACCCTTCAGGCTTTGCTATAGTATTACTGTATGGCTGAGTTCCTTTCCAATTTCGGAAACGTTACACTAATTGAGTATGCAGGCACACGCTCTTCCCATCTCTGATTAATTAGCACCACTCTAGCTCTTCACATCAATCTTGTGAAAACCACTGTGACTGATCTTGTCTCACTCAGAGCTGAAAATTACTTTGCCAATAGCATAACATAATACTTCGGTATAAACAACAACAAAGACGGGATTCTTTGGTGGTCCCATGGTCTTTCCTTTTATGCAGTACTTCTCTCCAGTGCTTTTGAAGACAAAGGGCAGGACTTCAGTAACAGCAGACAAACCCAAGCCAGAAAAATTAAGACGGCATACTGGATGCCCTTTATTTTTACAACGATGTCTTTGATCAACAGTGACGCACTTTTTGCAACCCCTGGTTTGACAGGATCACTTCAAAGGTCACTTTTGTCTCCCCACCCTTCCTTGTGATGAGGAAAGAGCCCATTTAGGAAACAACTCAGGAGCCTCAGGCATTTCAGTAAAACTCCTGGAGGATTACTGCTAACTCTTGACACAGTCAGACTACAGAACATGACCCACGGCTTCTCTGCTTTGTTTCCCTACCTTAAACTTCGGAAAAACATTTTCTCTCCCTTGCCCAGCAGCCATTTTGAACGAATGCAAAGGAACAACATGAATTGCAAAATGTTTTTTCTCACGTTGTCTTTTGCTACTGACAAGTCAAATCACTGAGCCAAGAAACGTCACCAATACAGAGATGAAGGCTGATGATTTCAGGGCAGAAGTGAAGTTTTCAGGCAGAATTTCCCTACTGGACCAGGCTGCTTTCATCATGTGCATTGTGACTCTCAGGCTAGCCTAAGGCTCCATAGCTCTGCACTAAGCACTCCCAGCTGGCTTCCAGCCCCATTGTTCTCCACCTTCTGCTTTCTCACAGGCATCAGCCCAGATTTCACAGGCCATATTGTCTGTCTCTGAATTCACTTACTACTTTAACCCAGAATTTACTAAGCTAGTCAAGCTGTATGTTTCGGAACAAAACTGCAAGAAAGGCTTTGTGGCTAATACCAGCCTTTCTCTAATCTCTGCAGAGTTGCAGCCTTCCAGCTGAGTGTCCTTCTATTACAGGCTCATGCTCTAAGACATGAAATATAACAAGTCAAAGGAGATGAGATCTCCCCTAATTCTTCCATCACTGTATTCTAGCAACACTACAAGGAATTTCAGCATGGGTCCATGCACAGGGAGTTGTGAAGGTCCAGCACACCAATGGGAGCCACAGCAGTCCTTGCAGGTCCACAACAGCAGGCTACTTCTGTGCTCACAAGCTCTCTTCCTCCTCCTCTCAGTCCCGGTGGGAAGCAGCTCATTTCAAAGGAAGGATGAGAACTCTGCCCACTGTGCTGCAAAGGCAAACGGAGCTCCTTCCCAAAGCAGTATCAGGATCTCAGCAAGGCTGTCACTGTGATCCTGTCTGTGCTTGGTTGGGATGCCTCCCCTTGCTCTCTACTCCCACAAAAAGTCTTTTACAGATGTAGAAACTGGGTGAGAAACAGATTTGCCATTAAGTTGCAACTCAAAAGATCTAAAAATCAGCTTGAAGGTTTACAAAGGCTGAGATCTGGAAAGTGTCCTGGGGGAAGCAAAGAACCTCTCAAATTAATAGGAATTAAACGTCCAAAACCCATGGGCGATTCTGAAAATCCTATCAAAGTATCTAATAATTCTATCTGTCAAAGACACTTACATGTAAAACAAAAGTGATTTTATCACCAGCTCAGAATCAGTTTTCAAGTGAAAGAATTGCAAAATATTAAACCAATTAGTCTGTCTGACAACTCGACATGATTCTTCCCAGACTGTAAGGCTGCAGCATGGCAGAATATAAGACCATGACATAAAACGAGAAGTGTGAGAGAAAGAAAAATGTTAAATTCTTAGTATGCTAATATGCAGCAACAGCAAAAATCCCACTTCTATTCTGTTTCATGGACACAGGATAGTTTCCCCTTTAAGTAGGGTACAGGAGTACAGTGAGTGTACTCATCTCAGTTCAGGAAGCCTAGCACAAGAAAATAAATGGCATTACAACCTAAAAGATTGATAGGTTTGTACTTTCCTGCTCTCATGGGCACTCTCCGTAGAAAAGCAATCACTAAGCAGGATGAAGACCTAAAAGTATTTTAAATCTAAGAATAATATTTTCTCATTTCTATGACCAAAGATGAAAAAACCCAGAAATTTACATACACTGATATTTGGTCTGTCTGCATTAAAAAGTTATCTCTTTGTCCTCCGGTTTTTTAAGAGATCAGATGGGGAGAGGACTCACAGTGAGCCACTGAGCACCGCTAACTCTGTTAGGTTCTCTTCCTCTTTCATTGCTGGCTACGAGATAATGCCTCAAGACCACAGAATAAAAACTGCAGCTGCCCTGGAAACAGGTACATACACTTATGGAATTATTTTCCTCACTTAGGTGGGGAAAGCCAACTGTCATATGGCCATTGCTAAACCACGCCCTTAAGCTCCAGATTGACCCAACTTTTAAATACCTTCTCCCTGGGCAGCCTGTTCCAAGGCCTGATGACGACCCTTTCAACCAAGTTTTTCCTGATGTCTGACTTCACCTGGGACAACTTTGAGGCCATTTTCTCTCTATCATCTCACTCTCATCCCCCACTCCCTTACCTCTCTTTCTCTGAGAGCAAGTGTAAATTCTAAAATGACAGTTTGCACAATATGAAATCTGAGCACAGGTTTCTGTAGCCCATATATACCCAGAAGGAATAGATGCCTGGCAGGGATAAGAACTTGTCTTTAATTTCCAGGTTATACTATACAATTGCTCTAGGTTTGAAACATCAGTTATGTCCCCAAAAGCAAAGCATGGCTGGTGCATACCAGGGAAACAAAACCACTCTTTGTTATTCAAGCTCAATGACTGAGCTGAGATACCATCTGGACAGGGAGGTGCCTCAGTCCAGACTCAATTTCCTAACAAATTCATTTTGCCCATTTGGTCAACATACTTCTCTTGTTTATTGCAATCTGAATGACCTGGTTTACCCTAGGAAAATTTTATCAAAATTATTTTCCAAGTGAAATGAATCTGTGCAGAAAATATTTGTGCACTTTTCCATTAGAGGCAGAAAACCCCCACTATATCACACCTTCTGGATTCCCACTACAGAACGCAATTCAGAGTTTGCTCGCAGTGTACAGAAAGATGTTTACTGAGTACATTTGAAGAGAAGGGTAAAAGGAACTAAATAGCTCATTGATATTCCTCAGGCAGAAAGGGGATTAATTCATTTAATAAACTGCTGAGCTACCAACTCACAACTGATGCGTAAGTGCTGCTTTTCTTCAGCTACTGTTCAGCTGAAAAATGCCCATCTCTACCCCTTACCCCAGCTGTACCAACTGGCTGTTATTTCTCTGTGAAGCTGGGGGGTTTTTTAAGTTGGTTTCATTGACACTTAAAGAGGGAAGACTCACCTCTCATCTCATACTTTAATTAAATCGAATTTAGACCTAATTTTAGTAAGAATGAGGTGCTCAAGCATCTGTTAAACTTTTTTCTCTTTTGTAGAAGTGATTTTGCCTTGTCACTGCAAATTCTGCAGTTATGGAGAATTAACAGGATAGGGAAGGGCACGTGGAAAGAGAATAGCCAACTTCACATCACGGATAAAATCTTTACAGCTGTTATGTAGCTTTGGTTTTCTGCTTAAAGCCACTTAGGCAAAGACTGTGCCCCATCTCCCTCTTGAGTCTACTCACAGTGTTTTCGAGATTGACCTGAACAGCATCGTAGGAATGAAAGCTAACTTGGCTCCAGCAAGTTTTATCAAGACTGTTCATCATAGAGACTGGAAAATTCTTCCAATGCACACTTCTGTGGGGGAAGGAACCAGCTTTGTGGTTAAAGGACAAGCCAATCAGTATCATGAAAGGAGATAACTAAACAAACTACAAGGGGTTAGAGGGAGAGTAAACTTAGAAAAATTAATAATTACGCTGTAAACCCTGGAGTAGTCCGTCAGTGAGGAAACAGGAGGGAACTTTGGATGGCTTGAGGGAAATAGAAGCCCCTGCTACATAAATCTATGACTAGTGTGCCTATTTGGTAGGATACCCACTCTTACAGGAATGTAAATAAACTGTGCTTCACTGCGAAGTGTGTCTGCACCCAGTTTATTGGCAAATGAGCATTTTTCACAAGTAACTTCAAAGAAGTCTCAGAAATCTCTAGGTCAAAGCTCATACCTGCGGGTGAAGTAGTAAGCATTTCTTTGTATTTGACAAATATAATGTGGGTACTTACTACATAAGCTTAAGATTTATGATCAACTTAATTATTTGTTAACTTGTTTTGAAGTGCTTAGGTTTCATAAATGACATGATAGCTAATCACTTTTTTGTGCTTCTATGCTCTTTTTTTTTTGCTGCCAATGCAATATGGATTTTAAAGTAGAACGTACTAACCTTTCTTAGAGCCTTTTCTTGCAGAACTACCCCCAGCACATAACTCTCACTCAAGGCAGGGAGACATGCTCCACTTGAGTAAGACCAAGCCATGCCAATGTGGGTGGAACAGGAAATTTAAATCTAAACCTCATTTTATATGGGGAAAAAACCTGAACACATCTGATAGCTATATAAAAGGTCACATCAGTAAACAAAAGGGACTCAGAGGCACAACTGTTAAGTGTTTCTAAAAGAAAAGAAAAGCTGGTGACATTAAGAACAGCATCTCCCACTACTTCAAACACTATGGTTAAATTCCACCTTGCTTCCTTATTTGACCTATGAAATTAAGGTATGTTCCTCCCAACCCACACATGCACATTTGCATACTGTCCAGGTTTATACAAAAATATCTCATTCATTTGCCGTTAAGAGTGACTTGCCTAGAATTGCTTTCATGGGGACCTGGAGCAGGATCGTCAGCAGTCCAACCCGCCAATGAGGAAATGCCAAAGCTGCATTTTACCACAATTCCCCAGACCTCTATTTTCGACTCTTCTGACATTGTAAGAAAAGAAGATTCAATTGAACAGATTTTTTAGGCTTACTCATCCAGCATTTTATGAACCATCTCACCTCTTATCAGGCTAAACCAGATATTTATTATAACAATAAGGAGATTTCATACTAATGTTTCACATTCACTGAAGCCCAGAGATATTAAACAAGATCATTTACTGCTGTTTGCTGCCTTCTAAAAAAACACATTCAGAAAACGTGAGGTGTTCAAAGGTTTATTTGGATTAATGTCAATGGATTTTGTTAACTTCTCCCAGTCCTTGACTCCTGTAATTCCTTGAGGCCATAGAAGCATTTCCAGTTGAAGCAGAACAGATCCTGGATACAGGGAGATTTAAATGACTCTACTCTATATAGTAATATGCTCAGTCCTGCCAAACAGACTCTAAATAGAACCTGAATATTCAAGGCATTCAGGTGGAATAATGCAGAGGAGACCTTCTGGACTTCTTTATACATTCTCATTACCTGGATTTCCTCTGCTGTGCCACATCGCTCCTTCCAGTGCACCCAGAAAGGCTCAGTCACACCTGCTCCTGACCACCTTCACAAAACACTGTAGCTTCTAAAAGTTTCTATGGCAGCCATCACTCTCCCCTTGTCAGCACTACAAGGGACTTAAGAGAGGTTAACATAACCTTGGCACGGGCAATTGCTGTCATCGCATTGTCCCTACAGAGGAGAGTCTCAAAGAAGTGTAAGTCAAGAAAGTTAGAATCATAGAATCATAGAATCATTACG
>VXBP01003621.1:90285-121785 GCA_013400115.1 Rhinopomastus cyanomelas | reverse complement strand
GGCTGAGGGAGCTGGGTCTCTTGAGCTTGGAGTAGGAAACTAAGGGGTGACCTCATTCATGTTTATAAGTGTGTGAAGGGTGGGTGTCAGGAGGATGGAGCCAGGCTCTGCTCAGGGGCATCTAGCGATAGGACAGGGGGCACTGGGTGTCAGCTGGAACACGGGAGGTTGCACATCAATGTGAGAAGGACCTTCTTCCCAGTGAGGGTGACAGAGCCCTGGCAGGGGCTGCCCAGGGGGGTTGTGGAGTCTCCTTCTCTGGAGATGTTTCAAATGCATCTGGCCATGTTCCTGTGTGACTGGATCTAGGGGATCCTGCTGTGGCAGGGGGACTGGACTAGATGATCCTTCGAGGTCGGTCCCTTCCCATCCCTAATGGTCTGTGATTCTGTGCATTTCGGTATCATTTGATAAAGAGCCGTAACTTGGTGACTGGACTGTGTCCAGGTAACTTGTCCATGGCACTGTAACAGTTCACACAGGGAAAACATCACTCATGAAGGAGAAGCACAGTGTGGCCCCTTGGAAAAGTGTCTGTTTGTGCAGCAGTCTTACTGGTGCCAGTTAGAAAGGAGTTCAAGGAAAACTGGAGGCTCAGTCAAACATGTTTGATCTCCTATAGTGAAACCTGCCCTCTGCAGAGGGTTTACACAGGAGCCAGTTTTCAAGCTTAAATGTTGAATTTGATGTTTGTGATGAGCTAGATGGATGAAACTGCCCCTTCATGAAAATGATTCTGCCCAGATTTCAGGGCCAAGCAGTGGCCATTCCACAGCTTCGACGCGAGTTGCTGATGCTGCATCTTCCAAGTGCCTTAAGCCAGGGAGCTTCAGCAGCCGGCAGGCTGAGAACACTCTCAATTGTCTTTACATCTGCAAAGTCACTAAACTGTGTTTGCAGAGGGGAACTCTGCTGCACCATTAATTTGGCAAGTTAAGAATTAATGGTTCAGACAGTAGTAATTAGCATTAACAAGAAGTTGTATATGTTTTCTGCTCATCGTTTAAATTGCCAACGCAAGGAGCGGGTGAGTAATGAAGTTAAATGTTGTCGTGACTGTCCTGGGGCAATTCCATGCAAACTTGCTTGATTCTTGGCTGCTGCCCTTCGTTTTCTCCTCAGTGTGTCATCGAGAACAGTAAGTTCTTTGAGCAGTACGAGGTCACCTACCAGATCCTGAAGCGAGCCGCTGAAGTCTACGCCAAAGCGAACGGCTCAGGTACGTGCCAGCGTCTCTTTTGTCGTGGCGGCACCATTTGAATCCCTTCAGGCAGAAGATCCCCCTAAAAGATCTGCTGTGTGTTGTGTACGGACAGCTGAGCCGTGCAGCAGCTGCAGTTCACTGGGGACAGCAGCCTCAGGTAGCAGTTGCACCCAGCACGGAGCCAGGTGGTGCAGAGCAGCCTTCTGACTGCTTTTAGAATCTCCAGAAGAGTGTGGTCGTGTTCAAGCCTCCGTGCTTGCCTGTGGATTGTTTCAGTGCTGTTGGTTTGGGCCTCTCCTGGGTTGGATCCTTCCTCTCCTGGATTGAGGACAAACTTGTTGCTTTATTGCCGTGAGAAAAACACTAAAAATGAAATGGGAAGAACTAGCAGCCCTCTGGTTTTAAGGTTGGTGGGGGAAAGAATTTCATTCAGTGCTTATCGATGCAGACACAGTGTGTGTTTGTACATCTGTCCCCATCCCCGGACGAGTTCAGAAGATGCTCAGATGTGGTGTTGGGGGATCTGGTTTAGGGGTGACCCTGTAGAGTAGGGCTGCTGGTTGGACTCGATGCTCCCAGGGGTCTCTTCCAACCTGAGTGATTCTGTGATTCTGAGGTGTTTCTGCTTTTTTAAGGAAACGTCCCCTCTGGGTTTATTGCAGAGGAGGGCTGAACACCCCGCTGGATGCGCAGCTCGATACAGCACCCGTTTCACGTTCCTCCCTTACTCTTTAATTCACAGCTTTACTTTTTCAGTCATCCCTTTGCCCTGGAGTTGGGCTGCGAGCTGAGTGTTCGTCTCTAAAAGCCAACTGCAGTAGCAGCTGCGGTTCCCTGCTGCGAATGGATGAGCAGGAGGGTGGAGCTGAGCTTTCCGTAAAGAGCAGTGCGCCAAAGTAACCTGTGTCTTTCCTCTGCCTCAGTGGAAGAAGTTGAGAGCGTGATGAAATTCATGAGTGAAACTACTGCCCAGTGGAGGAACCTCTCGGTGGAGGTGAGGAGTGTGAGAAGCATGTTGGAAGAAGTAATTGCAAACTGGGACAGATACAGCAGCACTGTGGCCGGGCTGCAGGCGTGGCTGGAGGATGCTGAGAAGATGCTGAATCAGCCTGAGCAGTCCAAGAAGGTGGGTACTGACGGTTGGACTCGATGATCCCGGGGGTCTTTTCCAGCTGCAGTGATTCAGTGATGAATTAGGAAGGCAGGACAAGCTTTTGCCTTTGCTTAGGTTGTTTTACAAGACATCATACTCGAGGAGGAGGTTTTCTCAGTCTCTGGCAGACTGTCTGCATTCATCACTGGTGTTTCGGTAGCTGCCTGGATAACTTGTGTGTGTGCTCTGATAGCAGGGGACAGCAGGGTGGCCCAGAGACAAGAAAGGTCCACCATGAGTCTCCTGCTCTGGAGACGTTTAAAACCCACTGTGCAGCTGGATCTAGGGCTCTTCTCACCGGTCATTAGCAACAGAACCAGAGGGAAGGGCTTCACGTTCCAACAGGGGGGTTTAGATTGGACATCAGGAAGAAACTCTTCCCACAGAGAGTGGTCAGGCCCTGCACTGGGCTGCCCACGGTGGTGGTTGAGTCTTCATCTCTAGGTGGGTTTAGAAGACGCTTAGATTTAGCGTTGGCTACTTTGGAAAAGTACCCTAGATTTCCATGTTCCTCTCCTTCAGGATTTCTTCCGGCACTTGCCTCACTGGATCCAACAGCACACAGCCATGAATGATGCCGGAAATTTTCTGATTGAGACGTGTGATGAGACCATTTCCAGAGACCTGAAGCAGCAGCTTCTGTTACTGAATGGGAGATGGAGGGAGCTGTTTATGCAAGTGAAGCAGGTGTGTTTTCACTCTTGGCACTTGTGCAGGTGGTCCTGCTGTGGCAGGGGGATTGGGCTAGATGATCTCTCGAGGTCCCTTCCAGTCCCTGATGTTCTGTGAGCCTGTGATTCTCCACATGATCCAGGACACTTCAAAGACTCAGCTCATGCACGAGTGGTGGTGTTTTTGCTGTCAGCACTACGAGCACAAATGCAGACAGTGAGTGCATCTCGTGTAGGTTATTGATGCTCTTCTGAAACAAGCAGCAAGCGAGCGGGTGCTCTTGAGTCATTAGCTGACTGCTGGCTGTCCCGTTTTGGTCTCTGTTTCTTTTCTCAGTATGCTCGAGCAGATGAAGTGGATAAGATGAGGAAGGAGTACTTGGACGGGGTCGCCCATTTGACAGCTTTTGTTGAGGGAAGCAACAGGAAGCTTTCAGCCGCTGTAGAAGTCTCCTTCCTTGATGTCAAAATGTTTGTGCAAGATTTGGAAGTAAGTATCTTCCTTCTGTTCCTTTCTCTCTCCCAAATGAGCGAGAAGCTTGGAATTAATTAGTTCTGAGAACATGAAAGAATTTGAGCATGCTTTTCCACTACAGCCTTTCTGGTTTTAAACCTGTGGTGGGTTTTTGTCTAAGTGTCTTGAGCTTGGAGGAAAGGAGCCTGAGGGGTGACCTCGTTAATGTTTATAAATACGTGAAGGGTGGGTGTCAGGAGGATGGAGCCAGGCTCTGCTCAGGGGCACCCAGTGATAGGGGCAGTGGGTGTCAGCTGGAACAGAGGAGGTTCCACATCAATCTGAGAAGGGACTTGTTCCTGGTGAGGGTGCCAGAGCCCTGGCAGGGGCTGCCCAGGGGATTCTGGAGTCTCCTTCTCTGGAGACACCTGGATATGTTCCTGTGCAACTGATCTAGGGTGATGCTGGATCAGATAATGTTTCGAGGTCCCTTCCCACCCCTCATGTTCTGTGCTTCTGTCGAATCTTAGAACTGAGTAGTCAGAGGTGATGCTGGATGGCTGCAGAAGTGACCATGTTGTGAAACAAACAGCAGGTGCTGCTACAGCTCCTAGTGTTCGTAGGCTGACCTGGTCCAGTGGCTTCCCTTGGTTCCAAACTCCTGTGTGTGTTTCTAGGCAGCCCTTCCAAAACACTCTCTCAATGGGTGTTTTTTGTGTAGCTCCAGATCGTTCCGACAGCTGGCCGCCGCCCTCTGGCGCTGCCGCCCTCTGGCGCCGCTGCCCTCTGGCGCCGCTGCCCTCTGGCGCCGCTGCCCTCTGGCGCCGCTGCCGTGCATGTGAAGTGCAATCCAGGCATCCACGGCCTGCAGTCGGTGACAAGAGAGGTTGCCAAGTGGACTGTGTGCGTTTTCTCTCCTGAGAGCAGACCTGGCCTCCTGGGAGTCACGAGCGCTGTCGTGTTTTTAATCGCTTTTGCAGAACGTGAAGCAGAAGTTGCCGGCGATGGAAGCTCAGTACAAAATGGTTACGAGAACAGCACAAGCTGTTACCAAGGAGGTTCCCCAAGAGGAAGTCAATGAGATGCTTGGAACTCTGACAAGGATCAAGGAGCAGCTGAGCAAGGTTGCCCAATGCTTTTCTGTACTTGGTGACTATTGAGCTGCTAGGCCCTGGAATCTTGTGTCCAGTTCTGGGCCCCTCAGCTGCAGGAGGACACAGAACAGCTGGAGAGAGGCCAGTGCAGAGCCACAGAGGTGATCAAGAGAGTGAACACCTGCCTTATGAGGAAAGGCTGAGGGAGCTGGGTTTCTTTAGGTTGGAAAAAAGGAGCTCGAGGGGTGCCCTCGTTAATGTTGATAAAATGTGTGATGGGTGGGTGTCAGGAGGATGGAGCCAGGCTCTGCTCAGGGGCATCTAATGTAGGACAAGGGGCAGTGGGTGTCAGCTGGAGCAGAGGAGGTTCCACATCAGTGTGAGAAGGAACTTCTTCCCAGTGAGGGTGACAGAGCCCTGGAAGGGGCTGCTCAGGGGGTTGTGCAGTCTCCTTCTCTGAATGCCTCTATGATTCTTTTCTTGAAGAAGCAGTACAGGACCAGGATTGACCTGTCATAAAGAACCCCCCCTGCAGAGGAAGCTGCTGTCCGTAGGATTTTGCAGCCTTTTAAATGACTGTTTCTCTCCTCAACGCCGAAGGTTAAGGAGTATTCCTGCGCCCTGCTGTACGAGTGCCAGCGCCTGCTGTCTCCCTTGGAAGAGCTGGAGAAGCAGATCGCACATTTCTACGAATCTCTGGAGAAGGTCAACGAGATCATTTCCATCGCGGATCCTGAAGCTCACCCGACAGCCCTTCTGAAACAAAAAGCCCAAGTAAGCATCGAGAGCGTTCTGCAAAGGTTTGCTGCCTCTGGGAAGCAGCTTTCTAGGGATGCAGGCAGCAGCTCGGGGGGCTGAGCAGATTGCTCTTCGTATTGAGGCAACAAACAGAGGGAATCCTAAATCAGCCAGGCACAGACACACAGGCACGCTGCAGCTTCCTTTCCCTCCTGGCTCATCCTTTGGCCTCACTCCTTTTGTTCTTACCGTGGCGAAATGGCTTCTTGTTCCCTTGCCAGGCCTTGCTCTCCTTTGTGTTCCTGCCAAGGGTGGCTGATCGATTTTGTCTTCCAGGATTTGGTAGCTTATCAAGAGAACTGCAAGAAAGATCTGTCCCTGATTGAGAGGAACAGTCAGAGTATCCTGCAGAGCGTGGCCTCGAGCGAAGTGCTGCAGCATTTCCAGCAGTCCACGTTTCAGAAGAAGGTCACACAAGTTCAGATCACTTTCCAGGTGACTGCGCCATGGGTTCGTGCCTGGTTTTCAGAGCTTGTTCGTGATGCTTTCCTGTGGCAATACGGGAAGGACCTTCTTCCCAGTGAGGGGGACAGAGCCCTGGAAGATGCTGCCTGGGGAGGTTGTGGAGCCTCCTTCACTGGAGACGTTTCAAACCCACCTGGATGTGTTCCTGTGCGACTTGGTCTGGGTGGTCCTGCTGTGGCGGGGGGACTGGACTAGATGACCTTTCGAGGTCCCTTCCGATCCCTAACGTTCTGTGATGACATGTCCAAAGCCTTAGAGTACGTATTGAAAACTGTGCAAGTGGCAGCATCAAAGGGAGGTGCCCTTTGGGAACTCTGCGTGTTTGAGCAGGTTTTGCCAATCCAAGGCGTTTTTCTTGTAAGACTGTAGGAAAAGAAAGCAAGTGAAAAAATCGGCGTCGAAGTGACGGGTCCTTTTCTTTGCTTACACCTCAGAACATGGTCAGGAAAGCCGGTGACTGGAGGAAGAACATAGAGGCAAACAGCCGCCTGATGAAGAAGTTTGAGGAGTCCAGAGCAGAGCTGGAGAAGGTCATACAGATTGCCAACTGCTGCTTGAAGGAGAAAGGGAATCCTGAGGAGCTGCTCAGGAAGCACAGCGTGAGTGACTTCTCTGACCACCCTTCGAGCACCTGCTGGGTTTTGAAATGTCGGTGGGTTGCTTTCCCACACAGAAGGTGCACGGATCAGGTGAAACTAAGATGGGCTTTGGAAAAACAAAACTCAGCTGAGGAGTGTAAGCAAACAGACGGGGAGCAGAGAAGACCCCCTAGAAATGACGGCTGGCTTTGCCAGTAGAACCGCAGGGAGCGAGGAGGTTTGTTTCAGGTGGATGGCCGGAGCTTTCAGTTGTGTTCCTGTGAAAACGCTGTCTCAGTTTTGTGACTGAGACTGCTGGATTGTGAGCAGCTGGGAGGGGTTCCCTTCTCAGCTCAGAGCTCAGTCCTTGAAGCCTGAAGCTGAAGGGTGTGTTGGCAGGTTACCGTGGCAATAGCTGGCCATATCTTCTTACCTCTGCACTTTCTGTCTCACCTTCAGGAATTCTTCAACCAGTTGGATCAGAGAGTGCTAAATGCCTTTCTGAAAGCGTGTGATGAACTTACCGACATCCTCCCAGAGCAGGAGCAGCACAGCCTGCAGGAAGCTGTGAGAAAGCTCCACAGACAGTGGAAGGTTAGTGGTACCGCAGGACGGATCCCGAGTCTCAACTCGAGAGTGTTTCTTCGGGACCTGTGTGTTGGAAAAAAGCCTTTTTAAACAAAAATTAATACCAAATAAATGCTACCTTGATTATATTCCTGCTTTATGCACACGTATTCTGGTCCCCAAAAACGTAGGACCTTGTGACGTGTCTGAGAGACGGGGGTGATAACGCTGCTTTAGCGACCTCGGTGAATACAGAGAAACCCCTGCCTCTTCACGCGTGTGCACGCTTGCTTTTTGAGACTAGCAAGTTTTAGTCATAAAGTCAGAGAATCACAGAATCGTTCAGGTTGGAAAGGAGCCTTGAGATCATTGAGTCTAACTATCAACCCTACCCTACAAGGTCACTGCTAAACCAGATCCCCCAGCACCACGTCTAAGCGACTTTTAAAGTCATCCAGGGATGGGAACTCAGCCCTCACCCTGGGCAGCCCAGTCCAGTCCCTGACCACTCTGTCCAGGAGGAATTTCTTCCTGATGGCCAGTCTGACCCTCCCCTGGTGGAGCTGCCTGTCAGTTAGAACCCCCGGGTCCTTTTCTACCAGACTGCTTTCCAGCCTCCCTGGCCCCGCAGTGCTGCAGGGGCTTGTTGTGACCAGCCATGATGATTTGTTTGCGGTTCCTTCCCACCCAGATAACAGGAGCAGTGGTTGTTTTCATCTGTGTGCTTGTTTCTTGCCCCTGTGCACGTGCAGGATCTCCAAACAGAAGCCCCATATCATTTGATCCACCTGAAGGTGGAAGTACAGAAGAGCAAGTTCCTGGCCACGGTGGAGGAGTGCAAAGCTGAGCTGGCTCGACAGAACAAGGTGTTATCCAGAGAAGTCAACGAAAGGATGCTGAAGGAACACATGGTAGGAATGATGTGCCCCCACGTGGCAATGACTCAGTTCAAGGTCAGAGGGGGTGGAAGGTCTGTCCAACTCTTAAACCGCCAAGTGAATCAGGTCCATCTTTGGAGCCTGTTGCAGCAGCTCTTACTGGAGCTTCGTGCGTTTTGGAGCAGATAGGTAGCAGTTACGTTGTGTCGTCTGCCAGTTTGAATGTCTACTGGGTTATCTGCTGTGTCTCCCTCCAGTTCTTCTTCGGCGAGAAGGGCCCTTTCCAGCTCTGTGAGAAGAGGCTGAAACGGATGGAAGACCTCTGCCAGAAGCTGCCTGTTTCTGACCCGGTGAGGGCCACGTTGGAGAGCAGCCACCGAATCCTGAAGGAGCTCAAGTCCCAGAGAGACAGCACATCCGTGAAGCTGACGGAGCGCTCGGACGCCTGGAAGGCCTACAGCAACAGGTGGTGGCTCGGGCGTTAGCTGGCTCGCGCAGAGCCTCGGACACGAGCGCTCCTCTAAATGCCATCGCTTCTCGGCGCCACGTACGGGCGGTAGAGCTCTGTTGGCTACTCCTGACATAGCTCCGCACGGTCGAGTTGGCCTCTGAGCTGACCTCGTACTTCTTGACTTAAACTTAAGGCTCCTCTTGGAAGGTGGCAGCTGTTGTCTGTTTTTTCCTCACTTTCCTTCCCATGATGTTTTCTTCCAGATTTGCCGAGTTGGCCAACTGGATCTCATCAACAGAGAGAGAGCTGAAGAAGATCAAAGAGGCTGTCGGCGATACTGCCAAGTACAAGCAACTGAAGACCTCCGTGGGGGTGAGCCCTTGCTTTGTATTTTGAGAGCGATGACCGTTGCTGCCTGGACTCTGGACAAAACCATGTAACCGTAGAATCATCAGGGATTGGAAGGGACCTCCAAAGACCATCTAGTCCAGTCCCCCACCACAGCATCGTGCAGCTGTTGTGCTACACAGACCGTAGCAGCCCTGCTGATTCCAGGGGGATTGGACTGGAGGATCTTTCAAGGTCCCTTCCAGTCCCTAATGTTCTGTGAGTCTCAAAAGCATTCCCAGGAGAAAGGTCCGCTCGAGTCGAAGCTGCATTCGTTGGTTTGAAATGTATTTGGGGATTTTAACCCGTGCGCACACGCAGAGCTAATAATTTAGAGAATTGACTCTTCCTTTATCCAGAACGTTCAAAATGCAAATTGAAGCGGATAAACTGTTGCCCTTCATCCTTTCAGAAGGACATTGAGGTGCTGGAGCAGGTCCAGCCATGATGATTCTGTTCTGCTACTGCTGATGAAAGAGCAGTCTCGTAAACAGCAGCAGAATCTCTGGAGGAAGAAGCGCACAGATCTGGCCACGGGCTGGAGCACACCCGGACAGGGCAGGCAGATGGAAAGACGCGGCGTTCCTAGTGTTTCAGGGCAGGGAGAGAGGCTGCATGTTCCGCTGCCAGTCTTTGACCTGATGCCATGACAGCTGCTGATTAGTGTCTCGTGTGTCTTTGAAGAAAATCCCTTGTGATTCTTCCGTAGGAAATCAGGAGGCACGTTAACAGGCAAGGAGAAAGTCACAGCTGGCTGAAATCCAGGCTTGCCGCTTTGGCTGCCGTTTCTCCTGATTTGGAGGCCAAAAAGACAGAGGAGGAGCTTTATAAACTTTCCAGTGACTTCAAGGGACTCCTGGACTTGCTGGCCGAGGTCAGTATGGGGGACACAAGAGCTCTCCGCTCACAGCGTCGCGTGGCCTGACATCAGTCGCGGCTTCACCGGGTGCCCGCTGTGTGGTTGTGATTAAACTGCCAGCGTTCAGCAGCAAAAACTCACCTGTACTCCCTGGGCAGAGCAGCCCTGCGAGTACCAGGCAGAAACCTCTGGCATCACTGTGATGGATCTTTGCCTGGATGAGTTCCCGTGGGGCTGGGTCTAGGTGGTCCTGCTCTGGCAGGGGGGTTCAACTGGATGATCTTCCTAGGTGCCTTCCAATCCCTGCTGTTCGGTGATGCTGTGATTATTTTTTGGGAAAAACCAACTCCAAATACAAATGTGCCCTTTGAGAGAAGTGCTTAGAGCTGTCTGTAATTGCAGATTGAAAAGACTTTAGGCACCATTGGAGACTGCGTCCAGTACAAAGAAGAAGTTAAAAGTGCAATTGAGGACCTGATCAACAACTCTAAAGAAGCCCAAGCAGAGGCTGAGAAGATCTTGGATACGGAAAGTTTGCTACAAGCTCAGCAGCTCCTGCTTCATCATCAGGTAGCGCAATGACTCGTGTCCAGGTAGAGTTTCAGGTGGAGCCTGTGTAATTCCAACACGTTGTGGTGCACGTTGGCATGACTCGCTAATTAAACTTGAGAGAGCTGTGAAGAGTAAGAGTTGGGAGTCTCACGTGGCCTAGTGCTGTTTTCTTACGCCGGAAAGCTGGAGTCAGTCCTTTTTAAACCGCTGATGCCCGCAGATGCGCTTGGTTTCCAGTGTTTAGTGAAGATTGGTGACCCTGCTGTGGCGGGGGGAGTGGACTGGATGGTCTCTCTGGTCCCTTCCAGTCCCTAGTGTTCTGTGTTTTCTGATGTGTTCCTGTGTAACTTGGTCTAGGGGATCCTGCTGTGGCAGGGGGAGTGGACTGGATGATCTCTGGAGGTCCCTTCCCATCCCTAATGCTCTGTGGTTCTGTCTGTGCCGTTTCCCAGCGGCTGGTGAACCCAGGGCATTTGTACATGAGACTCTCCAGTTGAGCTGCTGGCCACCGTTTGTCCCTCTGGCTGTTACTCCCGTAGCACAACCCTGCCTGAGCAGAAAGAGGTGTCGCTGGCTGTGTTTCCCAGAGGAGCTGATGGGCCTGATCTTTCCTGTTGTTGTAGCAAAGAACAAGGAGACTCCGAGCAAAGAGACAGGATGTGCAGCAGCAGATTTCCCAGGCTAAACACCTGCAGACTGCAGGGGGGCTGCCCGGCACAATGCAAGAGGATCTGGAGAAGCTGGAGGGAACGCTGGAGAACATGGAGCAGACTATGGAGAAACGTGAAGAACAGCTCCAGGTGGGTCCCTCTCAAGTACAAGTAAAACCCTGAGATTTCACCTGTTTTAACTTGGTGAAAAAACACCTGTTTTTCAGTGTACAATGTCTCAACTCACTTTCTCACCTCCAAATCTTAGTCCTTGGGTTTATAGATCAGTTCCTCTAGGAAAACGTCTTGAAGCTGACAGAGACCTCTTCATTAATAGTCAGCTTTTTAATTCTTGAAAGGGCTCAGAAGACCCAAATTTTCAGTCATAATAGTTATTCTGGAGACATTTCAAACCCACCCGGACACATTCCTGTGCGACTGGATCTAGGGGATCCTGCTGTGGCAGGGGGATTGGACTGGATGATCTTTCGGGTCCCTTTAAATCCCCAGTGCTCTGTGATGCCTTAGAGAGCAGTGGGGGTCTTGCACAGGACAGTACAAACTGGTGACCAGTCAAGGGAAAACTCTACCTTCACTGGGTGCAGAAGTGTCACCTGTTGAGCGTGTGGCGCTGCAGGAGCAGTTCTTCTAAGTGATAAAAAGAAGTAACTTTGGATACCGTTGTCTTTTTCCTCCCCTTTGATCACGTTGTGTCTCTGTTGCTGTTTTGGGTCTGTCGGTTCTGTTCTCGTAGGTCACAATCAATAAATGGGAGCAGTTTGAAAGGGACAAAGAAACTGTGGTCAAGTACCTGAACCAAGCGAGCTCCGCACTCGAACGTATCTTAAACTTCAGCAGTTTGGAGAGCCTCTCCTCGGAGCTGGAGCAGACCAAGGTAGTCCCTACATGAAGGGCAGGAGCGGGGCTGGCTGGCTGCCTCGCTCGGTAGCACGCAGCGGGCTGCCTGCCGCTGATCTTCGCGTGGCTTTCTCCTAACGCAGCCTGTGCGTTCAGATCAGACGGCACGTGAACAGCTACCGACACCGATGGGGCTGTTGGGTTCACAGCAGTTTAACACGGTGCCTGCTCACGCTTTATCTTCATCTTTTCTCTCTTACTTTATTAAATCGGAGTAGTTTCTACCCAGAAGGTTGCTCCTACCCGAGTGCTCGTGTTTACAATCTGTAGTAGAGGTTAAGCGTTATGTTATGAACAGATCTTGAAGGGTTTCTCTAAATCTACAGCTGAAGTGCACAGAGCCCTGGCAGGGGCTGCCCAGGGGGGCTGTGGAGTCTCCTTCTCTGGAGACGTTTCAAACCCGCCTGGACATGTTCCTGTGCGACTTGGTCTAGGGGATCCTGCTCTGGCAGGGGGACTGGACTGGATGGTCTTTCGAGGTCCCTTCCGATCCCTAATGTTGTGTGATTCTGTAACGTGTGGGGCTGTGTTTGAGTTGTCCTGAGGTGTCTTTCATCCTTGCAGGAACTTTCAAAGCAGTCTGAAGCAATGGCCGTTCAGGCTGAGAAGCTGGTGAAGAATTCTTCCGAGATACCGCTGGGCTCAAAGAACAAGCAGTCCCTTCAGCAGCAGGCAAAGTCCATCCAAGAACAAGTGAAAAAAGTGGAAGTTACTCTTGAGGAAGAGTACGTTCTTAACAAGTCCTAGTATTTCTTGGCGGCTCGTGAGGTTGTGTCAGGTTTCTGGAGCAGCTCGTCCGTGTGCGGTGTTGTCGCATCAGCTCTGTCGCTTGCAGCTTGCCGTGGCACAGGGAGCAGGGCGTCATGCCGCCCGCGTCCGCAGCGCGCGCGCAAATAAACCTTCTCTTCGCGCGATGGAGTTTATAAATCCCCTTCAGTTGCGTTGGACTAGGCTTCAGCCACCCCGTGGAAATGCCTCCTCCCGGGCAGGAGGCTGCTCGAGGCCCCCCAGGGCGGCCCCCCAGGGCAGCCCCCCAGGGCAGCCCCCCAGTCTCTGCCGGGGCTCTGCTGTGACAAGCGAGGTGTGTGGGAGCCTGTCCAGTGGAGGCCCCGGAGGTGCTGGGAGGGCAGGAGCACCTCTCTTACGAAGAGGGAGGAAGGTTGAGTTTGTTCAGCCTGAGGAGGAGAAGGCTCTGAGGGGCCCTTGTGGCAACCTTCTGGAACCTGAAAGAGGTCTGTGAGAAGGCTGGGGAAGCCTGTTCGCAAGGGCAGGGGACCACAGGACAAGGGGCCGTGGTCTTGAGCCTCAGAAGGTAGATTTAGGCTGCACGTGAGCACCTTATTTTCATATAAATAACCGAGATGTGAAGATCCTCTTGGCAGCAAATGGCTGTTGTCGGGGCTATTTTTTTCCTCATTTTGGAAATAAATAAGAAAAACAAAAAGGCCAATTTTTACATCTTTTAAACGACATGTTTTCCTAAAGCTTCCTCTGGTTTTAACGAGGGGGCGACGGAAGGAGAGGAGAAACTTTGGGACATGGAAAATGGTTTTTGAGAGATGTATTTTGGGATTTTGTAGTAGTCAGGCTTTTCTGAGGACATCTTCCTTTTTCAGCGACCTAGAAAACGCCTGGTCTGGGAGCTCTGTGTGAGGTCTGCTCTAGCACTGGTTTGTTCTCAGTGCTCTTGAAAGGAGCAGAACCTTGTACGTGGGAAGTTAATGCTGTTGGTCCTCATAGGGCCTTAGGTTTAACACTTGTGACAAAGAAAAGGTGCTTTGTTGGCTCTCTGGGACTTGGAAGAAGCGGCCACAATCGGCCTCTGTTTAACTACCAGTGCTGTGTCTTTCAAAGAACATAAAGCTCTTGAAGGTGGCCGAGTTGTAATTGTTGAGGAGAGGCTGAGGGAGCTGGGGCTCTTGAGCTTGGAGAAAGGAGACTGAGGGGTGACCTCATTCATGTTCAAATATGTGAAGGGTGAGTGTCAGGAGGATGGAGCCAGGCTCTGCTCAGTGGACAGGACAAGGGGCAGTAGGTGTCAGCTGGAACAGAGGAGGTTCCACATCAATATGAGAAGGACCTTGTTCCTGGTGAGGGTGCCAGAGCCCTGGAAGGGGCTGCCCAGGGAGGTTGTGGAGTCTCTTCCTCTGGAGATGTTTAAAACCCTCCTGGCCGTGTTCCTATGTGACTGGATCTTGGGGATCCTGCTGTGGTGGGGAGATTGGACTGGCTGATCTTTCGAGGTCCCTTCCAATCCCTAATGTTCTGTGACTCTTTGGCTCGAGATGAAATCACTTCCTCAGAAAACACAGCTCTCCTGTAAGCTGGAGAGACTGCTGTTCTACACCTCGAGCTGAATCAACCACTGGAGTGTTAGTGACTGTAGTGCATCCACAACCCACTCTGTTCTGATGACTGAATGACTGACATCTGTGCACCCAGTTGTCTCAGTTCTCAGATACAAGCCTAACTCTCAGGAGGCCATAGATGTTCTGGTTGTGCTGCTGCTTGCTCTGGGCAGTGTGATGATGTTTTCTGATGTGCAGCTGATGACTGAAGCTGTGCTCTGCCTCACCTCGCGGTGTCCCCGCTGCAGCTCCTCTAGCTCCCTGGTTTCTCTGAGAGAGAGAGAACCAAGTGTGAGCCCAGATGTACAGCTTGGTCCTGTAAGCCAGGAGTCTTTGAAAGAACCCTCTTGTCGATCAAATCAGTTATTTTATTCTAGAAAGAACATAGGCAGCTCAAATCAGTTGTTTTAGTCTAGAAAGAACATAGGTCAGCTTCATTGTATTAAACTGTTTATTCTCTCTAATCAATGTGGTTAATTTTAGTATTAAAAGCATGGAAGTGGTGAAAAACAAGTGGGATCATTTTGGCAGTAATTTTGAAGCTCTGTCCACCTGGATAGCTGACCAAGAGAAGGAACTGGAAGCTTTGGAAACGTCCTCCTCTCCCTTGGACACACAGATCAGCCGGATCAAGGTGATTAGTTCCTGTGTTTAGCTTCACAAACCTGTTTGGCTCGTTTTGCCAGAGGCCAAATGGGGTGGCAGAGGGTTTGCTCCCGTCAGAAGTGCAGTGACATGAGTGCACCAGACAGAAAGGCTTTGTGCAGACTGAAGGGAAATCCTTGCAGGCTGCCTTCCCTCGTAGTGTTTAGCTGGCGTGTGTGGAGCTGCTTAAAACCTGCCTGGGTGTGCTCCTGTGCAGCTTGCTCTAGGGGACCCTGCTGTGGCAGGGGGACTGCACTGGGTGGTCTTTCGAGGTCCTTCCAATCCCTCGCGCCCTGTGGTTCTGTGGCTAAAAGCAGTGTTTAAGTTCTACTTGTTTTATTGAGTGACCTCCTCCGGTGTGCAAAACAGCTCCATGGACACAAGGTGCATAAAGCTGTTTGGCTCTAAAGAGCTAGCGATCCAGAGCTTGATTTTCATCTTGCAGGCTAGTCATGACCTGGCTTCTGTGTCTTTGTGCTGCAACAATAAAGAGTCTGTTGCTCTTGTTAGCTGGCCAACAAGCTGATCAACAGCCTCCTCTTGTCCCGCGTCTGATCACGGCTTTGCCTACAGCAAATAAATAAACCTCTTGATTTCATCACCGAGCGATCAGTCAAGGCTGGAATTCTTCCCCCACGGCCACAGCGGTTCACAGGGAGTGTCCTCGTGCCATCCCGTGGAGCGGGCGCTGAACCCACGGGCACGCGTTGGCCTGGCGCGCTTTTCAGCAGTTAGTGGACAGGATTCCAAGGTTTCAGTGGAGAACAAGTGCGTCTAGTGATGGTCGTGTGGCGCTGCAGTGAGGCAGCTCTTGTCTCCCTAAATGGAGCCAACGGGAGCCCTGCTGGCCCCCTAAATGGAACCATCATAAGCCCTGCTGGCCCGTTCAAGCCGGTATCTCAGAAAGGCCGTTCCTTGCTGTAGTGGTTCTGCTGGGCAGCAGTGGTTTGTACGCTGCAGGACGAGTTGCTGAAACTTCCATCCTGATTCCATCCCTGGATGACTTTAGAAGCTGCTCAGATGTGGTGTTGGGGGATCTGGCTGAGCAGTGACCTTGCAGAGCAGGGCTGATGGTTGGACTCTGATCCCAGGGGTCTTTCCCAACCTGGATGGTTCTGTGACTCTTCTTGACGTCAGCATCACGACAGACAGCCGGTGCTCAGCGGGCAGTGTTGGCAAGTGCCCGACTGAACAGACATCAGTCCTCCCATACAGCAGGGATCCATCCCACAGGGAGCTGCACGTCGAATGAGTGGTCTGCCCGCCGAGGCGTGGAGCAGCTGGAGGCCTTCAGCAGCGTCCGGGGTTCAAACCCCGACGCCCTTGGACAGCAACGGTGTCTTTGCGCCTGCTGTCGCAGGCTCTTGTGCTGCTTTGGGCTGAGCTTCCTGACAACCTCCTCTGTGCCGTGACGCAGTCCCCAGCAGAACGAGCTAGGGAGGAATGGAGCCAAACAAATGCAGGCTAGTGTCTTCCCCTGATGGCTGTGGGCTCGCCAGATGAATAGCTGGGGTCAGCTGGATGTGATCGGCATCCACCACGCTCTATTTTTGGTGAGGCCGGTCGCCGGAGCCTGGTGACTTCAGCAGCGGGATTCTCACCTCCGCCTTCCTCCAGCATTCCTGGTGGAGCACAGAGACACTTGTCACAGGGAGTTGCCATTGGTGGCAGACAAAGTGAAAATCTGAAGGCCTCAATTGGCCACCTTCTTTTATGTAACAGGGACTTGAACAGGAAGCGTGGGAGTGGAAAAGGCGCTGCCTCGCTGGTATCTGCTGCATTGTTAGGTAATTTCAGCGTGGGGCTGCAAATCCCGTAGTTCTCCTCGGCGCTGCGTTCTCATGCAAAAAGGGGGTTTGTGAGCCAAGTTCAGAAGGGGGTAAGTGCTTTGAGCACTGTGCCCTGCTCATGCTGCTTGCTCTGATCCACTCCTGAGCTGCAGAATGGCAAGGAAGATGCCNGGGGGTTTGTGAGCCAAGTTCAGAAGGGGGTAAGTGCTTTGAGCACTGTGCCCTGCTCATGCTGCTTGCTCTGATCCACTCCTGAGCTGCAGAATGGCAAGGAAGATGCCAAGTCTCCTTCTCTGGAGACATTCAAACCCACCTGGAGGTGCTCCTGTGTGACTGGGTCTAGGGGATCCTGCTGCGGCAGGGGGATTGGACTGGATGGTCCTTCGAGGTCCCTTCCAACCCCTAATGACTGGATCTAGGGGATCCTGCTGTGGCAGGGGGACTGGACTGGATGCTCCTTCGAGGTCCCTTCCAACCCCTAATGCTCTGTGATCTCACATTGATTTTGACTCTTTAAACGATTTGCCTACTAATTGGCTGTGAAGGGAGAGATGAGAAAACACGAACCGACTCGCCGGCTTACACAGACACGCGCTTCAGCCCGTCCTGACTGCACTTCAGGGCTGCAGTTTGCACAGCAGGCTGCTTTTCAGCCTCTCACACTGCTAAATCCCAGAAGAAGGGAGTTTAAAGGGAGTAGTCACGACTTGTAGCTAGTGATTTCAGTACTCGATGAACCCTCCTGGTTTGGGCCTGGCTGCCCTGGCTGGGGGTTTAAAAGTCGCTTCGATGCAGTGTTGGGGGATCTGCTTTAGGGGTGACCTTGCAGAGTAGGGTTGCTGGTTGGACTCAATGGGCTCTTTTCCAACCTGAATGTTTCTGTGATTTACTTTCTTTAATGAAGACAGTTAGCTCAGGTAAAAGAACAAAGTAGAAAATAATAATGTGATTGTTAAAAACATCATCTTTGTTTACTAGATTTTAGATGTTTACTGTTTTTATTTATTAGACTGATTTATTTACTGTTCTTTACCTTTCAGGTTATTAGCAAAGAAGTAGCTGATAAAATAATGGGGATCTCAAAACTGGAAGAGGAAGCCACGTCTTTCTCCCAGTTCATCACCTCTGGGGAGTGTGCGCGTATTAAAGCCAAACTGGCTCAGGTGCAGAGGTACTGGGAAGAGCTGAGAGATCACACGCAGAGACTGGAAGGAACCATCACAGGGAATGCATCAGCACAACAGAAGTATGAAGAAAGCCTTCAGCAGGTAGACAATATGAAACCCAAGGCCCAGTGAGCAGCAGAGCGTAGAGTGACTCGTTGTTTTTCCAAAATTCAGTGTAAAGTGCTTCTTTTAATAATAAGATGGATGGGGTGTGGGAGTGTGTGTGTGCTGGGTGTGTGTCTGTACACGAGTAGATTTGTAAAGTGCTCATAAGACGATCCTCCCGTGGCAGGGGGTTGGACTAGATGATCTTTCGAGGTCCCTTCCAACCCCTCGTGTTCTGGGAGTCTTTAAACCATGCGTTTCCCACTGGTTTGAGACTCCCTGCTCTGCCTTGTCTTTGCAGGCGCATCAGGCCATCGCTCAGTTTGAAGCGAAGCTGGCTGAGCCCCTCACGTCGTGCTCTTCGGCAGCAGCGACGTACACAGCCCTTCAGGACTGCACGGTGAGCGCACGGCCAGCGGGTTCTGCTGCCCGGCCCCGGGGAGCGGCGCCACGCTGACCTCCCAGAAATAGTCTCCAGACCCTAGAGTCTGCCTGATGCTACAGAGCCCGGGGTGGGGGCAGCCACAGGGCTGGAAATGCATGTCTTCATGGTCGGAACCAGGGGGGCTGTGGGGCCTCCTTCTCTGGGGGCATTTCAAACCCACCTGGACGTGTTCCTGTGCGACTGTCTACAGGGTCCTGCTCTGGCAGGGGGATTGGACTGGCTCTTTCAAGATCTCTCCCAATCCCTGATGCCCTGTGCTTAGGGATTGGAAGGGACCTCAAAAGATCATCCAGCCCAGCACGGCAGGGTCCCCTAATCCAGCCACGCAGGAACACGTCCGGGCGGGTCTCGGGTAGCAGTGCTCCGGACTCTACGCGGAAGTGCAGGGTGTCCCCGCCGTCGTTACCACAGTCCTGCTGTGTGTGACTGCTGTTGGTTTCGCTGTTCGTTAGGACTTCTGTCACTCTGTGGAGAAGCTGAGCAGCACCCTGGCCTCCCTCTCAGCCTGCGCCCGCAAAGCGCCCGACAAAGAGCAAGCTGCGCAGGAGGTCGCGGCGTTGCAGCAGACGTACGAGAAGGTGCTAGAGAGTGCCAGAGGAAAGCAGACCTCGCTGGAGACCCTTCTGGCCCGCTGGCAGAGGTGAGTGCGTTCACATCGCCTGTGCCGGACAGAGCGGGGCCGGAAGGTCTTTGAGGTCCCTTCCAATCCCTAATGTTCTGCGGCCTGCGATTCTGTGACCGTCCGGTGGGGCGATGACTTGAGGTGTTAACTTGGTGCTGTGACTCTGTTAGGCAGGAGAAGGAGCTCTCTGCCTTCCTGACGTGGTTGGAGGGGTGCGAAGCTGCAGCCAGGCCCTCGGAGCAGTATGTTTCTGCAGACAGAGTGAAACTGGAAGGTGAACTGCAGTCGCTGCAGGTGTGTTTCAGTGGAAGATTGTTCTGCTAGTCCTGGTTTATTTCTGCATCTTATAAAGGATGGACTTCTTCGACTGTCGTCTGACAAGCCACCTGACTCTGGGCTTTGGGAATGTCCCAGGAAGTGTTCACTACCACTGTGGTGGTTTATCTCAGAAAACAAAGGGCAACAGAGGGCTACCAAGCTGGTTGGAGGGCCTGGAGAATCGATCTGATGAGGGCAGATGGAGAGAGTTTGGGCTGGTTAGTTTGAGGAAGAGGAGGCTGAGGGGAGCCCTCATGGCTCTCCACAGCTCTCTGAGAGGACCCTGCAGAGATGCTGCTGCTGGGCTCCTCTCACAGGTCATTAGTGACAGAAGCTGAGGGAAGGGCTTCCAGCTCCACCAGGGGAGGGTCAGACTGGCCATCAGGAAGAGATTCTTCCTGGAGACAGTGGTCAGGGACTGGACTGGACTGCCCAGAGTGGGGGTTGAGTCCCGATCCCTGGATGAATTTAAAAGACACTTAGATGTGGTGCTGGGGGATCTGGTTTGGGGGTGACCTTGCAGAGCAGGGCTGATGGTTGGACTTGATGATCCCGGGGATCTTTTCCAACCTGCATGATTCTGTGATTCTGAAAGCAAATGGCAGGGGGGTTGGACTAGATGGTCTTTCGACGTCCCTTCCAACCCCTGATGTTCTGCAATTCACCCTAAAGGGGAAAAAGGGGAAGACACCCAGCTGTTGTCTACTTGCTTGTGCAGATGAACCTCAGCTCCTCCAAGGGTTTGAGCTCATTCGCTTGGCTCAAAGCGATGGCCTGGAAGTCCCTAGCTGATTATGATTTTCTTCCATAAAATGAAATAATTGACTCTCAAGGCTCTGCATGTCACTGTTCTCCCAGGATTTACGAGCAGAAGTCGAGTCCCACGTTTCTGTCTATGGGGACCTGCTGCGGTTAAACGAGTCGCTGTTCCCAACAGCTGCTGACCAGTGCGTGAGAGCGATGAAGGAAAAGATGGAGGAGATGGATGAGAGGTGGAAGGCTTTGCCACAGACTGTTGACAAAAGGTGTGTGCTTCAGAAAGTGAGCGTTGAGCGAGTCTGTCCTGGTCCCCGTCCCTGGGGCTGGTTAGAAGTCGCTTAGGTTCCACATCAGTGTGAGAAGGACCCTCTTCCTGGTGAGGGTGACAGAGCCCTGGCAGGGGCTGCCCGGGGGGGTTGTGAAGCTTCCTTCTTTCCTTCCACCTGGTGTTGGTTTTCATGCTGTCCAGCCAGATGTGATTTTGATTAGGGGAAAGGACTAACTGACATTGTGTTTACATCTGTAGGATCAGCTTCCTTCAGTCTCTTGTGGCTGAGCACGAGCAGTTTGATGAGGAGCTGCTCAGGTTTTCAGACTGGATTAAGGACTTTCTTGCTGAACTGCAAGCCACCTCAGAGGTGAACGTGGCTGACCAGCAAGGTGCTGCATCTCACAATAAGGTGAACTTCTGCCTGTAAATATAAAAGTGCACTGGGCAGTGCCTTCGGCTAAATAGCCATCTAAACCAGCATTGTGGCCAGTTGTGGGCCCCTCAGGTCCAGAAGGAGGAGGAGAGAGCCCAGCGCAGAGCCACAGATGATGGAGGGAGGGGAGCATCTCCCTGCTGAGGGAGCTGGGTCTCTTGAGCTTGGAGAAAAGGACACTGAGGGGTGACCCAGTTAATGTTTGTAAATCTGTGAAATGTGGGTGTCAGGAGGATGCAGCCAGGCTCTGCTCAGGGGCACCCAGTGACAGGACAAGGGGCAGTGGGCGTCAGCTGGGACAGAGGAGGTTCCACGTCAACATGAGAAGGACCTCCTTCCCACTGAGGGTGACAGAGCCCTGGAAGGGGCTGCCCAGAGGGGCTGTGGAGTCTCTTTCTCTGGAGATGTTTCAAACCCACCCTGTGCAACTTAATCTAGGGGATCCTGCTGTGGCAGGGGACTGCACTGGATGGTCTTTCAGGGTCCCTTCCAGTCCCTAGTGCTCTGTGATTCTGTCACTTGTTCTTCTGCAAGCTGGCTGTTCTGCTGTGCTCACACACAGACTTCTGTGGTTTGACCAGCTTAAAGCAGAGGTGTACCCCTGGACAGACTTCACTGGAAACCCCTCAGTAGTACTTGTTTCCCTCCTAAATTTATTCCTAACATGTTTTCCGAGTGTTTGGTTCGAAGAAGAAATCCAGCCCTGTTTTCTTTGTTTCCTGTAGAACCACTCGGTGCAAGTCAGAGGTAAGGAGCAGCAGTTACAAAGCCTGAAGGACCTTGTGGAGAAGTTGTGCTCCTGCAGCTGCCCCGAGGAGCAGCAGGCGTTGCGGGGAAAGACTGAGGATTGCTTTCAGATCTTCCAGGAGGCAAGTCAGATAGTCAGCCAAAGGCAGGAGGCCCTGGAGCAGCTGCAGGTCTTCCTGGAGCACCTGGGTGCTGCCTCAGCAGTGCTGCACCGGCTGAAGCAGACCGTGGAGAAAACAGGAACCATGGATAAAGCCAAGTCTGAGTTGCTGGAGAAGGAGCTCAGGGATGTAATACAAGACCTTAACAAGCTGGAGTCTGTTGCCATCGGGCTGGATGTTTCCTTTACTAAGGCCCAGTATCACCTAAGCCACAGCTTTTACGAGCAAAGGACCTCCTGTAGGGCAGTGGTGGATAATCTCTGCTTGGAACTGGAGGCAGTGCAAAACCTGCTGGGAACTAAACAGAGCGAGGCCGAAGCTCTCGGAGCCTTGCGAAGATCTTTCGTGGAGCACAAAGAGAAGCTGCTGAAGAGTATTGAAGACACGGAGGAGAAGGCTGACAAGGAGGGTCTGAAGGAGGTGACGCTACAAGCCCTCCAGCAAAGGTAAACGTAGCGCGAGTGCTTGATAACGGGGCTTCTGCCTTTGCTGGCAGTCTCCAGGCTCTTCATGATGCCTGGGAGCCATGGGTTGGAGTCTCCTTCTCTGGAGACATTTCAAACCCTCCTGGCCGCCACGTTCCTGTGCGGCTGGATCGAGGGCGTCCTGCTGTGGCAGGGGGCTGGGTGATCTTTGGAGGTCCCTTCCGATCCCTGATGGCCTGTGATTCCGTGAGTGTTCTGCCTGAGCCCCTTACTTCCTGCGAGGCGTGTGTGAGCCCACGCAGCTGCTTCATGAAGTGGGGTGGGTGGGCGAGCTGTGTGCAAGGAGGGAGAACACGAGCGGCGCACGCGGCCAAGTCTTGCCGTTCGTCTTCGCTGAAAGAACGGTCGAGAAAATCGTGGCCTCGGGAGTGTGTTTTGTCTGCGTGAAGCCAGGCTTCAGTGATCTGTTCCAGAGGGACACAGGGCTGCTGGAGAGAGCCCAGCGCAGAGCCACAGAGATGATGGAGGGAGGGAGGGGAGCGTCTCCCTGCTGAGGAGAGGCTGGGGGAGCTGGGGCTGTTCAGCTTGGAGGGGCGACTCCATTAACGGCACTTTATCCACAGTGCCTCTAAGAGCAGCTGCTTCATTTCTCCCTGTCTCCTGTTTTCTCTTGAAAACCAGTGGAAGTAGACTGCTCTTGAAACTTGCATTTGAATTTGCAGGTTGAGGACCTTTAATCAGCTGGACGAAGAATTGAACTCTCACCAGCATGAGCTCGAGTGGCTCATGGACAAAGCAAAGCAAATAGCCCAGAGAGATCTCACGCTTGCCTCCGAGACTGACAGAGAGATCAATCGCTTGCAGTCGCTGTGGGAGGACACCAAAGCACTTATACATGAGAAGTGAGTGGAGCTGAGGCCCGCGGTGAGGAGGAGGAGGGTTGGTTTGTTGTGGGAGATGCAGGTGTTTACATCTCATACCTTCTGGCTGTGTTAGTCCCATTGAGAAGGACACAGGCACGGCTTGGCTGTGAACCATTGAGGGGCAAGCAAAAGGTGGTCTGAGGTGAGCCTGCCGTGGCAGGGGGTTGTGTGATGGGGATGGCAGCTCACAGGCTGCCTGCTCAGCCAGATGCTGTGTTAGGGGTGGGTGCACAGGACTGGTGAAAGCCAAGCAGTCACCGTTTCCTGTCTGGAGCTCTGCATCTCCAGTGTGGGGTCCCGGTCCTTTCTCTGAGAAGCACGTCAGCCCGCGGTGCTAACGGGACTTCTTGACGTTGCAGGAGGGAGCAGTCCTGCATCCTTATCGACCTGATGAAGGAGTATCAGGGCTTGAAGTCAACAGTCATGAAAGCCATCGAGAGCGCGGAGAGTGCTTCTGTGACCAAAGCCGTTTGGAAGGAGCGTGAGGACGCCCGGCGCGCTTTGTCCAGAGTAATTACGTGGATTTTCACTCAGAGATTTAAATTGTCTCTAATTAATCAATGCAGGAATTGAATTAAAAAAATGAAAAAAATTGTCTCTAATTGATTAAAGTATTTAGTTAAATGAGTACATAATTATTTGATTAAATACTTTTATTAGGCATAGATGATCATTTGAGGTCCCTTCCAATCCCTAATGATTCTGTGATAGGACTGGATGGTCTTTTGAGGTCCCTTCCAATCCCTAATGATTCTGTGATTTAGAATTATCAAAATTAATTTAGTTGTCTCTAGTTAGGGATTAGATGTATTATTAATTAATATTCATTAGAGATAAGTAATTAGAGCTAACACTGATTTTTCTCTAAACAATAGTTTAGAGATTTAAATGGTGTCTAAAACATCTAAGGATATAGATGGGTTTTTTGTGTTTGAAATGTGTGTGGTTCTCTGACTTTTGTTGAATTTTACCCGTTGAAAAAGCTCTCCGGTGTGGAAGGAACATTCAAGTACGTTGTCTGGAAATACCCTTGCATCCTGGGGCAGGACTGTGTTCTCAAGGGGTTTTATATAAAGAGCAGGTGACTTGGGATTTTCACATGAATTAGGAATTCTTCAGGTGTAGGTGTCAGAATTCTAGGCAGAAGTGATAACAGGCGCGCTCGTGCAGCTCACCCAAACGCTGAAAGGACTCTGCTCTTTCTTCAGCAGATCCAGCGGAGCGTACAGTGACACCAACATTCAGCACTTACACTCAAGGCACTCTAAGCTTACACCCCAGGGCTGAGGAGGGGTCCCTGCAGCACTGGGTTTCTTCCAGGCAGGTTTCATGGAACAAGCAAATCTTTCTGCCCACAGCATGAAGCTGCCAAGGGCGACCTGAGCGATAAGCAGAAGGATTTGGATGTGTTCACCAGTAAAGGCAAACAGCTGTTAGCAGAGCTGAGAAGAGTGAGCGACTGTGACTCCGCGGTGGTGAAAACAGACATGAACTGCACCGTGGACAAATGGCTGGATGTAAGAGCCTGGTGCTTCTGTGCTGCGGTCTCCTTCCCTCGAGACGTTCCTCTGCCACTTGGTCTAGGGGATCCTGCTGGGGCAGGGGGATGGGGCTGGATGATCTTTGGAGGTCCCTTCCAATCCTTCACTTGACAGATCTGAAACGATGCCTTACAGCAGCGTGTGACTGTTACTAGAACGAGGCTTCACGTGTGCGTGGTACTGACGTTCTGCTCTCCTCAAAGGTGTCTGAGAGAATTGAAGGCAGCAGCGACCGCCTGAGTGTGAGCCTGTCTCTGTGGGATGACATCCTGAAAACCGGGGATGAAGTGGATGGCTGGTGCAGTAAGTGCATTTCCCAGCTGAACGAAGGCATCAGCAGCTTCAGTAACAGTCAGAGAGTGGAAGTCCTCCTCAGAGACTTCCAGGTGCTTATCTCTCTATATTGATCTCATTGCAACTGATGGAGCATCCTTCTGAAGGTCTCAAACTTCCTTGTAGTTTGCTCTGAAACTGTGACCATATCTCTTTTAGTCTGAAGTCAAGGATCAAGAACGGAAGTTGGAGCAGCTCCGATCCAAAATCTCTGATCTCAAAGAACTGGCCCAGAGTCAAGAGCCTCCAGCAGATCTCCAGGTAAAATAAAGATACCAGTAATCACAGACTCTGTTCAGATGACTAAGAAACTCCTGAAATGCGTGTCTCTTTTTATTTCAAGATGACAGATACAGCATCAGATGTATTTATTGATAAATAAATACATTTATTAATAATAAAAGTCTTCTTTATTCCTATTTATTTGTTGGGGTTTTTTCTGTATTTCTTTATTATATTCTTGTGGTCTTTATACGTGGTTTTTCTTTCTGGAAGAAGTATGCTGTAAAGTAATGGCACGTTTCGAGGTCCCTTCCAATCCCTAATGACTCTGTGATTAGAGTTCTAACCCTGTTTTTCACCCGATCACAGCGAGTAGCTTTACGTGGTAGTTAATCTTCCGTGAGGCAGCTGACGCTGCCTACGTCGCACAACATTAAGCCACGTTCTGCCTCTTTAAATGAGTTTAAAGGAATAAAATGTGGCTGTTTGCTTGATCAACCCCAAAAAGTGGTTAGTGGATGGGAATTAGCGCCCTGGTGCAAGACAGAGGTAAAGCACTGACCCTGAGGATGATCTGTTGAGCAAATTCTCTTGGCTGGGTCCTTGTTATAAGTGTCACGCTCTTAGGACTGCTTTGATTGGCTTTTTGGTAGTGGTGCGTGTCGTGCTGTCATCTGCTTCATGTCATGTGGTGTTGTGTTTGAACGGGTCCACGGGCTATGTGACGACTTCTTTTTGTGCTGCCTTCAGCCTTAGATGAACTTGCACTGGGATGCCACAAACCCCAGTGCCCTGAAGTCTGGGCAGCTGCTACCTCCTCCGTTGTGTTTAGCTGGAGCCAGTCGTGTTTGGATCGTGTTCTGTACATACACAAACCGGTGCAGGGCAAATGCCTCCCGTTTCGTTATCTCCTTCTGAGAAATGACTCGGGCACGTTGCAGTCTGGCTTCTTGGAAGCGGCCACCCCTTCCTTCGGTTGCCGTGCCCCCGAATCCCCTGTGGCTGTCACCCTTGTACTTGTACCCAAACTTGTACCCCAGGCAGTTTCATGAGGGATGTGCCGGGAGCCAGGTGCACGTCGTGCGCCGCTTGCCTGCCGGAGGGTTTTCCAAATCTGCGCCGGTGCGATCGGCGTTTCCTTTGTGCCGCTGCAACGTGCGCCGTCTCGCTGTTAGTTCCTAGAGTCAGACCTGAGGCAGAAGCTGGAGCACGCCAAGGAGACGGCAGGGGCGGCACAAGAGACGCTGGAGGATTTCACTGCTCAGAAGGCGCAGCTGCAGAAGTTTGTCGATCGGACGACAGGCTGGCTAACGGCAGTGGAAGAGACGCTGTTGAGCTGCGCGCGCGCCCTGGATCCTGAAGCTCTAAATACACTGAAGGTTGGTGCTAGAGGAAATGGAGAAGTGTTTTCTCCTGGGTGTCTGTCAGAGCTTTTGCTAGGCGTTGTGCTTACTGTGATCAAAACACACATCCCCTGCACAGCTGCTACAGGATCAGCCCATGAACAGCCCCAAACAAGAGCATCCTGCCCGGCCTCCAACCCAGCGCTGCCAGCGTGTCCCTCAGCACTAGGTCTGTCTGCCTTTTAAACACCCCCAGGGATGGGAACTCCACCGCAGCCCTGGGCAGCCTGTTCCACCCTTTGATAACCCTGTCAGTGACGTCCAAACTAAACCTCGCTCGGTGCAGCTTGCGACCGTTTCCTCTGGTCCTTTCGCTTGCCACCAGGGAGAAAAGGCCGTCCCCTTCCTCAGTCCAACCTCCGTTCAGGTAGTTGTGGGCAGGACTTGTAGAGAGGAACATCTCCCCTGTGCCTTCAGACTTTGCTGAGGATTCAATATTCCTTGAAATGTCTTCATTTTCCACTAGAGGAGTAAATATGAGCGAGAGCATTTTTCAAATGTGTGTGACGGCTCTTTGGTTTCAGGGACGCACGCCACACGGAGAATTCAGGAAACGAAAGCGATTCAGTGCTTCTTCCCTTCATTGTGTCTAGGGCACTGGCTGCCATGGGGGGGTTGTGGAGTCTCCTTCTCTGGAGACGTTCCAAACCCGCCTGGACGTGTTCCTGAGCAGCTTGATCAAGGGGATCCTGCTCTGGCAGGGGGACTGGACTGGATGACCTGTCGAGGTCCCTTCCAATCCCTGATGTTCTGTGATGCTGTGACTTGTGGTAGACTGAAGGATGAAAGAGCATGTGGGAGGAGCAGGAATCACAGAACATTAGGGATTGGAAGGGACCTCAAAAGATCATCTAGTCAAATGTTTGAGGAGGAGGAGAAGAGAGGGTTCTTGTCTTTCTTTAGAGATGTCATATTTGTGTGGCAACTTCATTTTCAGGAAACACAGAAAGACCTTCAGCTTCAGCAGAGCAGCATTGACTCGAATCGCGAGACCCTCAATAGCCTCTGTCGCAAGTACCACTCCGTGGAGCTGGAATCTCTTGGTGGCACTGTCACTTCACTGATCAAGAAGTACGAAGCCGTGAATCTGCTCTGTGCCAGAACACAGGCCAGCATGCAGGAGTCCTTGGAAAAGCATTTCCTCCGTGAGTCTTCAGGCTTGTTAGTGCGTGAATCGCTCGGGAGTCTGCCAGAGGTTCCAGTGATGTCGCGTGCAATGACAGCTTCATTTTGGCGTTGAGCCTTTCAGACATTCCTGCTCCCAGGCGTGCAGGTGATAGCTGCTGCGGGGCTAAGCGTGTTACACAACCCTAGTTCAACTTGCCACACGTACCGTGCCCGAAGGGCCAGCTCAGCTGCACCTCCATTCAGTCCTACTCTCTCTTGCGTCAGTGCCCTTTGAGCGTGTGCCATAAAGAGATGTGGGTAGCCAGTGGAGACGTGTGTAGTGTGACAGTCCCCGTAGGAAGTGTCTCCTGGGCTCCCTGCACAGCCAGTGGAGAGAAACACGCAGTATTAGATTAGAGCTAGGCTAATATCTTAACATTGAATGAGGACATGATAGGGGATCCTGCTCTGGCAGGGGGATTGGACTGGATGATCTTTCAAGGTCCCTTCCAATCCCTAATGTTCTGTGATTCTACTGTCTAACCCTCTGTGAAGTGAGTCCCACCCCCAAGGTCAGTGAAGGCAGTGAGAGCCATCCTGTCACCCTGTACATCCTGTTTATGAGGGTTAACAGAGCTGCTCAGTGCTCTGCTGGTAATGCTGCTGCTTCACCAGAAATGCTCACGCTCTTGTCTGTGCTGTTTTTATTCAATAAGATTCTATGCAGGAGTTCCAGGAGTGGTTTTCTGATGTGAAGGCTACAGTAAAAGAGTCATCTGACAGGTCTGGAGACAGCAAAGCCATAGAGGCAAAGCTACTTGACTTGCAGGTACAGTGGATACATTAAGAAAAGGAGTACTTAGCATTTTAAACGAAATGTACCCAATTATAGCTCAAAAATAATGTTGTAGGTGCCATCATATTTATTTAAAAATCGGAAAGAATGTTTCCAGAGAGCATTTGGTGCTAGAGAGGGATTTGCTGGAGAGAGTCCAGCACAGAGCCATGAAGATGATGAAGGGAAGGGAGCATCTCCCTGCTGAGGAAAGGCTGAGGGAGCTGGGGCTCTGGAGCTGGGAGAAAAGGAGACTGAGGGGTGACCCCATGGGTGTTGATCAATATGTGAAGGGTGGGTGTCAGGGGGATGGAGCCAGGCTCTGCTCAGGGGCATCTGGTGATAGGACAAGGGGCAGTGGGTGTCAGCTGGAACAGAGGAGGTTCCACATCAGTGTGAGAAGGACCTTCTTCCTGGTGAGGGTGCCAGAGCCCTGGCAGGGGCTGCCCAGGGGGGTTGTGGAGTCTCCTTCTCTGGAGACATTTCAAACCCACCTGGACATGTTCCTGTGCAACTGGATCTAGGTGGTGCTGCTGTGGCAGGGGGATTGGACTACCTCAGGACCCAAGGGGAGAATTGACCTCGCTGAATTAATGGCTGCATCACTTCAACAGAAGTTCCTGGAGTTATCTGATCAGAATCTCTGCAGTAGCTAACATGGCTCTCATCTAGTTAGGGAGAGCTCACCACTTGCAGTAGTTTCTCTGTGGTTACTGAACTTTGTGTGTTTAAACCGTACTCTTTCCTTACACAGAGCGTGCTGGATTCTGTTAGCGAGGGACAGAACTTGCTGGCTGCTGTCTGCAAGGAAGGAGAAGGTTTGTACGCTTGCTTACCCAAACAAGTCGTGAGCCATATTCAGGAGCAGATAGCAAAGTCCACCCAGAACTTCCAGGAGTTTCTCAACCAGTGTCTGAATGATAAGAAGGCCCTGGAAGCTTGTGCCTCCCGCCTGGGCAGGTGAGTCATGGCAGCAGTTGCCGATGGACTGCATGACACCATCCAGCTGCAGGAACACAGGGCAGAATTTGCAGTTATCTGCCATTACTCCGGTCCTGCTTGCTTTTTAATCTGGAAACACTGACAGCAGTGTGCCCTTGTGGCCAGGAAGGCTGACAGCATCCCAGGGTCGATCAGAACAGGGGTGGTTCGCAGATCGAGAGAGATTCCACTCCGCCCTGCTGAGACTGCATCTGGGATCTTGTGTCCAGTTCCAGAAGGACACGGAGCTGCTGGAGAGAGTCCAGTGCAGAGCCACAAAGACAATGGAGGGGAGCATCTCCCTGCTGAGGAAAGGCTGAGGGAGCTGGGGCTCCTGAGCTGGGAGAAAAGGAGACTAAGGAGTGACCTCATTAATGCTGATAAATACGTGAAGGATGTGTGTCAGGAGGATGGAGCCAGGCTCTGCTCAGGGGCGTCTAAAGATAGGACAAGGGGCAGTGGATGCGAGCTGGAGCAGAGCAGGTTCCACATCAGTGTGAGAAGGAACTTCTTCATGGTGAGGGTGACAGAGCCCTGGCAGGGGCTGCCCAGGGGGGTTGTGGAGTCTCCTTCTCTGGAGACACTTCAAACCCTCCTGGGCTGTTCCTGTGCGACTGGATCTAGGGGATCCTGCTGTGGCAGGGAGACTGGACTGGATGATCTTTTGAGGACCCTTCCAATCCCTAATGATTCTATGACTGGAATTTTTGGAAGTGAAAATATGTTTCAATAGATTCAAAAAGTGCAGCTATTAGAAAGCAAAATCAGTGTAGTACTGGCTAAAACAAGATGAGCTTACGTGCCTTCATGTAAGGGAAAGGTTTTTCAACTCATGGCCAGACTAGTTTTGCTGAGTTCTGATCTTTTGAGATCCCAGTTACATTCTGGTGGAGACACCGCAAGCACAACGCATAAGGTGTTGTAAGTGCCAACAGAGAGTAAATGCCGTTACTAGCTATTTTAGACTAAACAATTGTAAGGATCAGGAGGAAGCTCTCTGTTGCTCAGATTTTACTGACTATAAAACCACAGGATCACAGAACATTAGGGATTGGAAGGGCCCTCATAAGATCATCTAGTGCAATCCCCCTGCCACAGAAGGATGAAGGTGCCGTCACTTTAAATTCTGGAGGCTTCTTTCCTCACTGAAGTTCCCAGGATTTTGTTGAACATATTTAGAGAGCTGCTAAATATTTTTAGCTTAGTAGTCACTGCAGAATTATGTTTTGTGTGTAACTCATTCTTGAAGCATGAAACGGATACCTGGCTTTGTTTTTCATTGTCTTATGGATGTTGAAAGAACTGAGTTAACTTCTTACTAACTTTAAGCCACCCCAGGGGTGTTTTTAAGGGAGTATTTATCTGTTCTGTAGCTTTGAAGAGCAGTACAAGAAACTTGGCCTGTGGATACGTGACATGGAAGAAAGAATAAGCACAGAAGCATTAGGAGAGAGCAAACAGCTTATTCCGGAGAAGAAAAAGGAGGTACAGAAAGTGGAAAAGTTCCTGGAAGAGCTACTGAATTCAAGGTAGTGTGAAATGCATTTCGTAAAATACTCTTACTTTTTCCTCTGCTAAGCAATAAGGAAACAAAACTGTTGGGGTAAAGTGTGTTTGTGAGGATTGAGAGAGGTGTCGCAACAAACTCTGTGAAAACAGGCTCAGTCCAGAGCCCTGGCAGGGGCTGCCCAGGGGGTTGTGGGGTCTCCTTCTCTGGATGTGTTCCTGTGTGACTGGATCTAGGAGATCCTGCTGTGGTGGGGGGATTGGACTAGATGATCTTCTGGGGGACCTTCCAATCCCTAATGTTCTGTGATCCTGTGAGACAGGCCACTGAGCAGGGTGAGCAAGTTACTGCGGCCTTCCACAGGCCGCTGACAGCAGCCTCACGGCTACAGGCCCTGGTTCTTGTCAGGGATTTTAACTGCCCATCTGTTTGCTGGAAGTCCTGCTCCTCCAGCCATCCACAGTCCAGGAGGTTCCTCCAGTGAGTTGATTACAACTTCCTCATGCAAAGAGTGGAGGGGCACTGCTGAATCTTGTCCTCTTTAACAGGGGGGCCTAGGGGAGTGCTTGAGGTTGTGCGCGGCCTTGGCTGAGGGGGAGGGGGAGTGGGCCTTGGCTGAGGAGGAGGAGCGGGCCTTGGCTGAGGAGGAGGAGGAGTGGGCCTTGGCTGAGGAGGAGGAGTGGGCCTTGGCTGAGGAGGAGGAGGAGGGGGCCTTGGCTGAGGAGGAGGAGGAG
>VXBP01003621.1:52018-84741 GCA_013400115.1 Rhinopomastus cyanomelas | reverse complement strand
CGCTGGCGGCGCAGCTGGAGGAGGCGGAGCGGCGGCTCGCAGCGCTGCTGGACGGCTGCGCCCGGAGCAGGGAGACCCTGGACAGCCCGCACACGGACGCCGAGATCGTGGAAAGCTGGCGCAAGGAGAAAGTAAGGACACCCACCCACGTAGCAGCTTCCCTGTGGTCAGTACCTGGCAGGAAGGAAATGACAGCATGCGCTAGTGGGAGATAGTTCGGAGAAATCACGGCTTGCCAGACTTTGTGTAACAGTAAGCGCAGCAAGCAGTGTGTTTGCAGATATTTCTCTCCTTCACATCCTAAAGCTGCCTGGATCTGGGTTAAAATCCGGCCTTGCCTCTCAGAGCCGGGATGAACTCACGCAGCAGACCCGAACTCTCTTCCCAGCTGTCCAGTGGAGTCAAGCTGGTGTAGCAGCACTTGGTCCTGCTTTAGCAGGGACCTTGCAATAGATGGTATGTAGAGGTCCCTTCCAGCCCCCTGCCATTCTGTGACAGAAAGGTGATGGTTAGCAGATTGAGAGAGGTTCTCCTTCCCCTCTACTCTGCACAGGTGAGACTGCATCTGGAATCTTGTGTCCAGTTCTGGGCCCCCGAGTTCCAGAAGGACATAGAACTGCTGGAGAGTCCTATGCAGAGCCACAAAGTTGATGAAGGGAGTAGAATACCTCCTGTATGGGGAAAGGCTGAGGGAGCTGGATGTCTTGAGCTTGGAAAAAAAGGACACTGAGGGGTGACCCTGTTAATGTTGGTGAATATGGAAATGGCAAGTGTCAGAGGATGGAGCCAGGCTCTGCTCGGTGGGATCTAATGACAGGACCAGGGGCAGTAGGTGTGAGCTGGAACACAGGAGGTTCCACATCAGTACGAGAAAGACCTTCTTCATGGTGAAGGTGACAGAGCCCTAGAAGAGGCTGTGCAGGGAGGTTATGGAGTCTCTTTCTCTGGAGATGTTTAAAACCCACCTGGACATGTTCCTGTGAGACTGGATCTAGGGGATCCTGCTGTGGCAGGGGGATTGAACTGAATTGTCTTTCGAGGTCCCTTCCAGTCCCTCATGTTCTGTGATTCTGTGACTCTCAGGATTTTATTTATAGTGGGAGGAAATGTGGTAGTAATCCTTCCATTTCTGGACCCCAGGGACATGCCCTATTGTGCATGTAAAATAGCACTGCAGCTTTCCATCTCCATTGTCTCATCTTAATTCTGTTGCCATGCAAGCCAAGGCCCCAAGTTAAAAATGTGTTTCATAATTCTCAGAAGAAGCAAGATCGTTCTGTTATACTCAAGCTCTGTTCCTTTAAGAACGTGCAACCTAAGAGCAACACATCTTGCGCCAGGAATTCTGCCAGTTATTTTGGTAATTGTCAGGTTAGGAATTAAATCCAAGTGGCTACAGCAGTGCTTCTGTAAGGAAGAAAGCCACGGTGAAAAGTACCTTGTTTTGCTGCTTAATGCTCGCGTTTGTTGCTAGGTTATGCCTCAGGCTGTGTGCAGTAATCTTGGAGTAGTGATTGAGGTAGGTTATTCTATACAAGGGCAAGTGTAGAGTCTGGCATCTGGGCAAGAACAGTATAGGTTGGGGACTGACCTGCTGGAGAGGAGAAAGGAACCTGGAGGTCCTGGTGGCCAGCGGGATGACCAGGAGCCAGCAGTGTGCCTTTGTGGCCAGGCAGGCCAGTGGCATCCTGGGGTGGATCAGAAGAGGAGTGATTCATAGATGAAGAGGGGTTTTCTTCCTCCTCTACTCTGCCCTGGTGAGACTGCAATTAATGTTTATCAGTATGTGAAAGGTGGGTGTCAGGAGGATGGAGCCAGGCTCTGCTCAGGGGCACCCAATGATAGGACCAGGGGCAGTGGGTGTGAGCTGGAACAGAGGAGGTTCCACAGCAGTGTGAGAAGGAACTTCTTCCCGGTGAGGGTGCCAGAGCCCTGGAAGGGGCTGCCCAGGGGGGTTGTGGAGTCTCCTTCTTTGGAGACTTCTAAAACTCACCAGGCCATGTTCCTGTGTGACTGGATCTAGGTGTTCCTGGTGTGCAGGGGGATTGGACTAGATGATCTTTCGAGGTCTCGTACAATCCTTAATGCTCTGTGAAACTAATCTGTGCATGCAGGTGCTCTGCCCTGCCTGCACTGCAGAATCCCTGCTGTTGTGCATATAACCAGCTCCAAGATTGTCTTTTCCCCCTGATGGTTTATGAGGAAAGCCTGAAAAAGTTTGTTTCTAGTGAAACAAGGAGCCAAGTCGGAGCTGCTCGTTATGCGGGAGTGTCTGGCTGGATTCTGCAGTGGGGATGTGGTAGATGTCAACAGGGCCTGTGTTTTGTGCAGTGGTTATCGCACCTCTCGCAGTGACGTAAACCAGACCAACAAAAGCATTTTTTTGTTGGCTTAGCTGTCTCCCAGGCAAGAGCCTTTCCAGGGCAGCGGTCACAGCCAGTAACCCATTTACTCGCTCAGGACTGTGAGCAGCTGTACTTTTATTATATTATGGAGGCTTCCATGAAAGAGTTGAAGCTGCTAAAGGCTTTGTGTGGACATTTCTACGGCTCAAACCAGTTTTGACTGAACACGCTAGACTCAGCCTAATGGGCCAATTATGTTTGTATAAAAATATATCATTTGCTGGTCCCTAATCATAGGCACTTTTGTATGTGTATGGCTAACTGACACAGCAGGTCCAGAGAGGTTCTCCTCCCCCTCTGCTCTGACCTGCTGAGACCACATCTCGAATGTTGTGTCCAGTTCTGGGCCCCTCAGTTCCAGAAGGACACAGAGATGCTGGAGAGAGTCCAGTGCAGAGCCACAAAGATGATGGAGTCAAACATCTCCCTAATGAGGGAGCTGGGTCTCTTGAGCTTGGAGAAAAGGAGACTGAGAGGTGACCCCATAAATAAGTGAAGGGTGCGTGTCAGGAGGATGGAGCCGGGCTCTGCTCAGTTGCATCTCATGATAGGACAGTGGGTGTCTGTCAGCTGGAACAGAGGAGGTTCCACATCAGTATGCTAAGGTACTCTTGAAAGAGAATGCAGATATATTTAAATTAATGTAATTGAATAATTTACATTCTGATCAAGTTTGATTCAAAACATTATTTCATAATGTACTCACCAATATTGTTCCTTTGTTTTGTTATAACAGGAAACACTGGATGCTCTGTTGAAGTCTGAACACCTGACAGATGAGATCAAAACTCAGCTCAATGATCTTTGTAGGTTTTCCAGAGATTTGAGCAGTCATTCTTCCAAAGTTTCAGGGTTGATTAAGGAGTATAACAGGTATGGCTTCATCTTGTTTATAGCTCTTCAATCCCAAGTGTGTGTTTGTGTGTGAGTGGGTGTGAGCTGGCTTTTAGGGAACCATTCATTAGAATTTGAGAATTAGTAGCAGAGGTTCCCAGTGATCGGAAGCACGGTTTTGGTTGTCATGTCAACAGATGTAACAACTACCTGAAAGGACGCTGTGGAGGGGTTGGTGCTGGTCTCTTCTCACAAGCGATTCGTGATTGAACAAGAGGTGATGGCTTCCAGTTACAGCGGGGTTGGTTTAGACTTGATATTAGGAAGAATTTTTTAACAGCAAGGGTGGTCAGGCCCTGGAATGGGCTGCCCAGGGAGGTGGTTGAGTCGCCATCCCTGGATGTGTGTAAAGATGGTTTTGTTGAGGTGTTGAGGGATCTGGTTTAGGGGTGAGCTTGTAAGGTGGTTGGACTCAATGAGCCCAGGGGCCTTTTCCAACCAGAGTGATTCTGTGATTCTATACCAGCTATTTAGGATCTTCTCTGAATTTTGTTGATCTTTGACTGGCTAGGTCCTGGAAACAGGAGCCAGCATTGCCTGCTCCCTTGCTTTCCCACAGGTCACTGTAGCAGACTGACTTGGGGGTGTGACATCTGACACGAGACGTTCTTGCAGTGGGCTGTAGCTGCAGAAGAAGGGTGTGATGACCCAGATTTTAGATCCCTTTCAGAACCCGATTTCTGTCCCTAGAGAAAGAAAGGGCCTTGCAGAAGCTGTTGCAGCTGAGGTGCACTGAGTCACTCTGGAAGCACTTAACAGCTGTCGTATCTGTGACAGTTTTGTCACAACTTACATGCTTCCCTTTTAAGGGGCTGATAGCTTCTAATGGGTTTGCTGGTGCTTAAACTGGGTAGGAGGAATCCAGGTTACCTGAACCATACCATGATGTTTCAGAGCATTGTCACCTAACAGAGTCCTGCCTTTTCTCCCTCCCTTGCTCTCCTCTGCTTCCCCCGCTGCGATACACCCAGCCTGTGCCTGCAAGCTTCCAAAGGATGTCAGAGCAAAGAGCAGACCCTGCAGCAAAGATTTCAGACGGCTTTCAGGGATTTCCAGCAGTGGCTGGTCAACGCAAAAGTCTCCACAGCCAAATGCTTTGACATGCCTGAAAATGTCAGTGATGCTTCAGCAAGTCTGCAGAAAATCCAGGTAACTCCAGCAGTTCAGGAAGCTCAGAGTGAATTGCTTGGTTAATTCCCTTGTTGTTCGGTGTGCTGCAGCCTCTCTGTGGTCACTGTCTCACAGCAGTTTTCCTTGTTTGCTGCTTTTTTATGAGAGGAAGAAGCTTTAACCTATTTTAAGAGGAGAGTACTGAGAGTGAGAGAGCACTGGAACAGGCTGCCCAGTGAGGGTTGTGGAGTCTCCGTCTCTGGAGACGGTTAAAACTCACCTGGTCATGTTCTTGTGCGACTGGATCTAGGGGATCCTGCTGTGGCAGGGGGATTGGACTGGATGATCTTTCGAGGTCCCTTCCAATCCGTAATGTTCTGTGATCCTGTGGTATCAGAATTGGGACTTAGTACCTCCAATTACTGCCATCAGTAAGATGTGCAATTCAAAACTTGTTTCCTCGTATGTGAAAGCATTAGGAGCCCTTACAGTGAGAGGACTGAGTAAAAATGTTCACAAGAAGTGTTCATGAAATGTGTATCTTTCACTGGTGTCAGTTTGCAGCTCTGTGGGAAGGAATGCAGATTAAAGGCCTATTTTAGTAAAGCAAGTGAAAGAAATGCTTGTATAAATAGAATTTAGCTATAATTTTAAGCAGAAGAAGTAGCAGAATGAGACTTATATAATGCTCCTGCTATGCCTTCAGTTAGACAGTAGAACAAGAAGTTCATAGCAGCTTTTCAGAAAACACCGGAACCCAAATGACTTCTTCCTCCTTTTGGCAAATGTCTGTCTCCTTCTCTGGAGACGTTTCAAACCCACCTGGATAGGTTCCTGTGCGACGTGATCTAGGGGGTCCTGCTCTGGCAGCGGGATTGGACTAGATGATCTTTCGAGGTCGGACCCTTCCAATCCCCAGTGTTCTGTGAAATGAAGCCGTTAGCACTTTCTGTATCATGGAGGTTTAGAGAAGTGTAGTAGCCAGCCAGATGGCCAGCATCATGAAATGCAGAACATCCAGGTAATCTCAGTCTATGTTATTTAGGCACAAGGCACTGTAGGATTTGGGAGCTGTTACCCCAAACCCCTATGTGTGAGTCATATTAAAGTAGAATGGACCCAGAGGTGAGTTGGCGTGTTCCAACCCAGTTACAATAAACTCTTACTCCAGTTAGGTTTCCTGTGACTGTGTCGTCGACCTGTACTGGGACCTAGAGTTCACCAGTTAGCTTCTTTTATTACTGTTCTTAGGAATTCCTATCAGAAAGTGAGAATGGGCAACAAAAACTGAACGTAGTGGTATCCAAAGGAGAACTGCTGTGCTGTATTTTGCCGGAGGAGAAGGCTAAAGTTATCCAGGACAAATCTGCTGCTGCTAAAGAAGACTGGAAGAATTTTGTCACTGCCCTCCACCAGAAGGAATCAGCATTGGAGGTATCGAACCCGTCGCAGTGGGGAAAGATTGCTCTGAGTTTCCTCTTTGCTCTTTTTTCCTGAATGCACAGTATCCCAAACTGAGCTTTCTTCAGCCACGTGAGTTAGACTGGCACCGAGTTAAAGGCCATAAGATCTGTAAAGCTTTCAGGGCAGAGGAAGCTTTCTTCAGCTCCCCCCCAGCTGCACAGACATATCCTACATCAGTGCTTCTGTTTGCCTCTTAAAAAGCAGCAGTCTCTCAGAGCTTTCTTTCAGTGTCCGTTGGTGGGATGGACTAGAACAGAGCTGCTGTAGTGTGTTGGAAGAGCTGCGCAGTGTTCAGCTGCAGCTGTACATCCTTCTGGTGTGCTTGGTTCATGTGTTGTGGATTACAGTTGGGGCTGTTGATAGAATGTCTGTGTGTGTCTTCCCAGAACTTAAAGATCCAGATGAAAGACTTTGAAGCAACTGCTGAGCCTCTGCAGGAGTGGCTGACCACAACTGAGAAGATGGTTCAGGGAAGTAGCAGCAGGCTCCATGATCTTCCTTCCAAGAGACGAGAACAGCAGAAGTTGCAGGTGACTTGTCATCAGCCTTCTTTGCGCAGACAGACTTTCCTGTCCCATCCCTTGAGCTCTTGAAAGAGCTTGGTCATTCTAGCATCCTGATGCAGACTGGTTACAGGGGTTGCTGCTGCTGATCCTGTGCCATCAGAGCTTGCTTCTCCATGTTTCTCATGACACGCTGCGTCGCTGCCGTAGCCATGTGTTGTGCCTTTCTCAGCAGCCCTGCCACATGCCACTTCTGTTTTTCATGAGGCCTTCGTGCTTCTCTGTTTTCTGCTTTCTTGCACCCACTCTTAATCTTAACGTGCTTGTGCTTTGCAGTCTGTCCTTGAGGAGATAAGTTGCCACGAGCATCAGCTCAACAGGCTAAAAGAGAAAGCTCAGCAGCTGTCGGAGGAGCAAACCGTCAGCAAAAGCTTCGTGCGCAGAGTGTCTCAGTTGTCCTCTCGATACCTTACGCTAAGCAACCTGACAAAGGTAACGCACCCACTCCGTGTGCCTCTGAGCAGCTCGTTTGGTGTATGTGGAGAGAAAGACAGCCCCAAACCTGAAACACGGCAGCTGCCTTGCCTGTCTGTGCTGTGTGGTGTGTCTGTGCCATCTTGTCTTTGACGCCGGCTGCGGGAAGGCAGCTCTTTCACATGTGCTTTGAGTGAGAAGTGAACCTCACCTCATCGTGCAAGAATCCCTGATGTGCTGTGAGTCTGTGGTTTGAGAGCTGCTGGTGCTTATTGCGGTGTGAATTGCAGGAGAAGGTTTCCAGGATGGACAGGGTTGTAGCAGAGCACCAGCAGTTCTCGCACAACGTCAAAGACCTCCAGGACTGGGTGGCTGATGCAGTTCACATGCTGGATTCCTACTGTCATCCCACTGCAGACAAGAGTGTTCTGGACAGCCGGATGCTAAAGCTTGAGGTATGGAAACAACAACCTTTATGACTCAAAAAGCCTGCATATAATTCTTAAAAAACACAAAAGATGATGTGTAATTGATGAAAGTTAAAGTGGAGGAAGTAGGATATTCAGTTGTGTTAATTTTATGTGCTGTTGCCCTCATCTTACAGGTGATACTGATAAGTCAGAGCAGCTTCTCCTCTAATGATTTGTTTTGAACATTATGACTGCAGTTAAGACAAACAAGTTAATGTTGATCAATGTGTGAAGGGTGGGTGCCGGGAGGATGGAGCCAGGCTCTGCTCAGTGTCTCCTAGTGATAGGACAGGGGGCAGTGGGTGTTAGCTGGAACAGAGGGGGTTCCACATCAGTGTGAGAAGGACCTTCTTCCAGTGAGGGTGACAGAGCCCTGGCAGGGGCTGCCCAGAGGGTTTGTAGACTCTCCTTTTCTGGAGACATTTAAAACCCACTTGGATGTGTTCTTGTGCAACTGGATGTAGGGGGTCCTGCTGTGGCAGGGAGATTGCACTGGATGATCTTTCGAGGTCCCTTCCAATCCCTAATGCTCTGTGATTCTGTGAATGTCAGCTTTTCCACCCGGTGGTACTTTCTCTAACACCCTCTAAGTACCTGCACAAAGTCCATGAAACTTTCCTGCTGAAGTCTTCTTTTAAAATGACTTGTATGCAGCCTTTGAAAGTCATGTTTTCCTTGTGAAGCCCTACTGTGAACCCTACCCCCCCTCTTCCAGATGACAGTTTTCACAAGCCCCTGTGTTTGGATGCCTCATTAAAACCAGTTAGCATGTTGATCCCCAGTTAGTGTGTTCATGGTAAATGTAAAGTCATGTCCATGCACTGTTTAGGGACTGCTGGCAGTGAAACAAGAAAAGGAAATCCAAATGAAAATGGTTCTGACAAGAGGAGAGTCTGTTCTGCAAAATACTTCTCCGGAGGGAGTATCAGTGATTGAGCAGCAGTTGCAAACCCTGAAAGACAGCTGGGCTTCTCTTCTGTCTGCTTGTATCCAGTGCAAGAGGTAAAAAGGGCATGAGGTGCAGAGTGATGCTGAACTATAAAGCAGTGACAAAGCTTTTGAAAATTGAACTCTCAGAATCTGATGATTACAGGAGTCAAATGTGTGTGAAATGGTGACATTTGCCTGACACTGCAGGTCTAGAGACCTGAAGTGGAGTCTCCTCCTCTGGAGGCGTTTAAATCCTGCCTGGACGTCTTCCTGTGTGACTTGGTCTTGGTGATCCTGCTGTGGCAGGGGGACTGGGCTAGATGATCCTTCGAGATCCCTTCCAATCCCTGATGTTCTGTGGTTCTGTGAAGTGACTTACTCTTTTGAAGTAGAAGAAGGACAGGAAATGGAAGGATCTAAGCTTTGTTACTGATAATGAGTCTGTCTTAAAGGTGGATTCTGTGTTTGTAGTCTTGTCAGTTTTACTTGGAGTTGTATTTGATGTCTTGAATTGTTCTCAGAAAGGAGAAGACCTTGTAATGAACAGGACTGGGCTGCCCAGGGTGGTGGTTGAGTCCCCATCCCTGGCTGCGTTTAACAGTCACTTAGATGTAGTGTTGAGGGATCTGGTTTAGGGGTGAGCTTGTAGAGTAGGGCTGGTGGTGGGACTAGATGATCCTGGGGGTCTTTTCCAACCCGAGTGATTCTGTGAGTGCTGAGCAGCAAAGGTCATTAGAGCGCAGCCACACGAAGGTGTGCAGAGGGACAGGAAATTTCTGATGCTGGGTCCTACGCTTGCAGTTATCTTTTATTTTCTGAAGCCAGGTACAGGCCTCCTTAACAGTCCAGGTTTGGAAAACTTAATTTCTCTTCATCAGCAGAGAAGTGCTCCTGGTTAAGAGCTGGTGTTTCAAAAGCTCTGTCTCAGACTGCTTAGCTCGTGATGTCCCTTTCTTGCACGTACCGCCCAGACTAACTGTGTACGGCTGTATCTCACTTCCTAAAGAGCATGAGAACCCCCACTGTCCCAGTGAACACGTGTTTCTAAATTGCAGTCAGCTCGAAGGCGCTCTCTCCAAATGGACAAGTTACCAGGATGATGTTCATCAGTTTTCCAGCTGGATGGATAAAGTAGAAGCGACCATGACTGCTTCTGAAAGGCAGTGTGCTGAGCTGAGGGAAAAAACAGCTGCCCTCAGCAAAGCAAAGGTGAGTTTGCTCTACAACAGATGCAGCCAGCCCGTTATCCTCTTAGAGGCAACAACAATTCTGGATAACTAGACCAGCCTTTCAATCCTTGACACCCAAGTCTTTGCTTTTGAGTCAAAGTTTGTCTAGAGCTCATTACATTAAGTAGGGCATTAATGGGTGAGCCTCAGCAATCACACCCTGTTGTTTTCAGTCAGCACTGGGGAGGCTGCATCTGGAGTGCTGCCTCCAGTTTGGGCACCTCAGGACAAGGGAGACATCGAGGTGCTGGAGCGAGGGCAGAGGAGGGCAGTGAAGCTGGGGAGGGGCCTGGAGAATCCATCTGATGGGGAGAGATGGAGACAGTTGGGGCTGGTTAGTTGGAGGAAGAGGAGGCTGAGGGGAGCCCTCATCGCTCTCTCCAATTATCTGAAAGGACCCTGCAGACATGTTGGTGCTGGTCTCTTCTCACAGCTCATTAGTGACAGAAGCAGAGGGAAGGGCTTCAAGCTCCAACAGGGAAGGGTCAGACTGGGCATCAGGAAGAAATTCTTCCTGAAGAGAGTGGTCAGGGACTGGACTGGGCTGCCCAGGGTGGAGGTTGAGTCCTCACCCCTGGATGAGTTTAAAAGACGCTGAGATGTGGTGTTGGGGGATCTGGTTTGGGGGTGACCCTGAGCAGGGTTGATGTTTTGGACTGTGTTATCCCAAGAGTCTTTCCCAACCTGATTGGTTCTGTGGCAGTATGATTCTGTAACTGGTCTCTGGTTTGAAGCCCGGCCGTTCATAAACATGTTTCTCTCTTTCTGTTTCGCAGCTACTCAGTGAGGAGGTGCTGAGTCACAACAGCATGTTGGAGACAATTGAAGTGAAAGGAGCTGGGATGGCTGAGCATTACGTCACCCAACTCGAACTCCAGGACCTTCAGGAGCGGTATAAGTTCCTCAAAGACAAAACAAGGGTACGCTTTCTCCTGACCAGACTTTCTTTTGCTTTAATAATGTTTTACAGTTAAGTGAGGAGCAGAAACTGTAACTCAGTGTAACAGAAAATGACTGGGATGGTTTATCATTGGGAAGTCGCAGCGCCGAGACCCGCACCTTTGGCGTTCTGTAGCTTCATTCTCCAGCCTGACAGGCTTTGTACCAGACACAGAGTGCCTGGCCTCTGCCAGGAAGGGGGCTCACGTCGGAGTGGGCCCTTCCACGTCCACTTGTTTGGCAGCAACTCTTGAGTTTGCAGGTTTCCCGGTGCCAACACCCCCTCTTTCCCTGTAAGTGATGAAACCATCCTCAGAAGACAAGTCTTCTTGAGTTCTGGGCAAGCTGACATCAGATACAAACACTTCCCCTTGATGGAAGGCTGGGTTTTAAGTCTTCTTGACCTGATTATACATGTATGTGTGTCTAGATGATCCTGCTGAGGCAGGGGGAGTGGACTGGATGATCTTTGGAGGTCCCTTCCCATCCCTAATGCTCTGTGATTGTATCTGTGTACATACACAGGAGGCAGTAACAAAAGCTGAAGGGCTGCTTAACTTGCACCAAGAGTACCAAAGACATCTGAAGGCCTTTGAGGTGTGGCTGGAAAAGGAACAGGAAAAACTGGACTGTTTGTCACATCTTGATGGTAGTGCCCGGAAGCAGGAGGCAACGCTCCGAGACTTACAGGTAGGTAATGTGTGACAGGAACAAGAAGACGTCGCTTGTGAAAGAGCAGGGTAGCACCTGCCTTTACCCTGGTGAGGAAGGGCCGAGGGAGCTTGCGGAAGAGGAGACTGACCTCAGTAATATTTACCAGTATGTGAAGGGTGGGTGTCAGGAGGATGGAGCCAGGCTCTGCTCGGGGCACCCAATGATAGGACAGGGGGCAGTGGGTGTCAGCTGGTACACAGGAGGTTCCACATCAGTCTGAGAGGGAACTTCTTCATGCTGTGAGGGTGACAGAGCACCGGAAGGGGCTGCCCAGGGAGGTTGTGGAGCCTCCTCCTCTTCAGAACCCGCCTGGACATGTTTCTGTGTGATCCTGCTGTGGTGGGGGGATTGGCCTAGGTGATGTGTCCAGGTGCCTTCCAGTCCCCAATGTTCTGTGGTTTACAGGAGCTGCAGGTCCACTGTGCTGAAGGACAGGCACTGCTGAATGCTGCGGTCCGTGCCAGGGAGGAATTGATTCCCTGGGGCATTCCTCAGGTAGAAGACCGAGCCCTGGCATCCGTACGTCAGGACTGGCAGGTTTACCAGCACAGGCTTTCTGAAGCAAGAACCCAGCTAAATGCCACCGTGAGCAGGCTGAGGTTAATGGAGAAGAAGTTGCGGAAGGTGAATGACTGGCTGACGGATCTGGAGGGGAAGGTGGCTGTCAGGACTGGGAGGCAGTCGGACAGAGCGACGAAGGAGATGCAGCTTCAACAAATGAAGGTATGGAATACAATTAAGGCATTCTTTGATGAGAGGTTTCCTTAGTGGTTCCCAGCTTTGCTGTGACAGTGACAGGAAGTGTAGCAGTTATTTCCCAGGTGGTGCCTGCAGTGGTGGGTCCAACAGATCTTCAGGTCTTCTGCATCCAGCGTCCTTCTGTTCTACTGGTAGAGCTCTGGCTGCGTCAGTGCTGACGTCTCAGAGAGAGATGTGAAATTCTTAGGCTCTGTGGTGTGCGAAGGCTTAAGTGTGGAGACAAAGATGGCTCCTTGAGTGAGCACGTGTTCATGAAGTAATGGATTTAAGAAGTTTTAGGGGTGACCTTGTAGAGTAGGGTTGACGGTTGAACTCGGTGATCCCAGGGGTCTTTTCCAACCTGAATGATTCTGTGATTCAACCATTTAAGCTGGGTAATGTCTTTTTCGTAGAAGTGGCACGAAGAGATTACACTCTACAAAGATGATGTGGAAGAAGTTGGGGTGTTGGCTCAGCAAATACTGGAGGAAAGTCTCACTGCAAGTGGAATGGGAAGCCAGGCTACGCAGCTGACATCTCGCTACCAAACACTTCTTCTTCATGTCTTGGTAAGTGATGAGAATGGATTCATTCTAATGACATTGTCATCAGAGAAGCAAATATAAACAGACTGCGTTAATTAGACCTGATCAGGGTTTATTTACAAGGGAAGGCTGAGGGAGCTGGGTCTCTTGAGCTTAGAGAAAAGGAGACAGAGGGGTGACCTCATTAATGGTGATCAATATGTGAAGGGTGGGTGTCAGGAGGATGGAGCCAGGGTCTCCTCAGTGTCATTTAGTGATAGGACCAGGGGCAGTGGGTGTGAGCTGGACCAGAGGAGGTTCCACATCAATGTGAGAAGGACCTTCTTCCTGGTGAGGGTGCCAGAGCCCTGGCAGGGGCTGCCCAGGGGGGTTGTGGGGTCTCCTTCTCTGGAGACATTTCAAACCCACTTGGATGTGTTCGTGTGTGACTGGATCTAGGGGATCCTGCTGTGGTGGGGGGATTGGACTGATCTTTTGGGGTCCCTTCCAATTCCTGCTGTTCTGTGATCCTGTCTGTAGCCAACAGCAATAATGAACATCTGAGTGGTTCTTGTTTCTTTTCCCTGCCCTCCATATCTGTTTGAAGGAGCAAATAAAGTTTCTGGAAGAAGAAATCCGCTGTATGGAGGAGTCAGAATTGGCTTTCAGTGCTTACACGAGTTGGTATGGAGCTACCAACAAGAACTTCAGAAACGTTGTCGCCCGGTCTGATGCGATTGACAAAACAGCGATGGAGAAGAGAGTGCAGAAACTAGAGGTACAGCTTTCTTGAGGGCTCTTGTTGTTCCTGCTCATCATACATCTTAACAGCTGCTCACAGCGCAGGCTTCGCCTTGTCCAGAGAAGCTAATGGCATAAAGGTGATCCAGTGTAAAACTGTGTGTTCTCATGTTGTGGACGCAGGAGGTCCCAGTTTGGTCCTTGAGCTTGTGAGTAGTCCTAAATAACAGCAGCCTGTCCTCCCCTAAGGAGTGTTTGTGTGTGTTTTCTTCTGGGTTATGGCTTAAGTTGCCCTCACAAGGCATCCTGTCACGTGTAGTTCCTAACAGTCTGCGCTGTGACAAGAAGTGGTTCTCACTTCTCCTTGTGGAGGTAACTCGACTCGCGTTTCATCTTGGGCTTAGGTGTGTTTGAGCTCACACCGTTTGCTGTTAAACCACACTTGCTTCACAGCTGCTGCTGGGCGACATGGACATAGGCCACAGCTTGCTGAAGTCTGCCCGTGAGAAGGGGGAGCGAGCTATGAGGTACATGGAAGAGAAGGAAGTGGACCAGTTCAGAAAGGAGATTGGGGGGTATGTGGAGCAGCTCGAGGAGCTGGCTGGCTCCATCAGGACAGAGCACATGACATCGGAGAAGTGTCTTCAGCTGGCAAAGGAGTTCTCAGACAAGTACAAGGCACAGACTCAGTGGGTCACGGAGTACCGAGACGTGTTGCGCGCTCCAGCCGAACCAAAGTGTGAGCTCTATGAGAAGAAGGCCCAGTTGTCCAAATACAAGGTAAGAAGAGGTGGTGTCATTGAGTTGTTACTTAGTGACTTGTGATAAGTCTTTGGAGAAGAGGAGCCTGAGGGGTGACCTCGTTAATGTTGATCAGTATGTGATGGGTGAGTGTCAGGAGGATGGAGCCAGGCTCTGCTCAGGGGCATCTAGTGATGGGACAAGGGACAGCGGGTGTGAGCTGGAACAGAGGAGGTTCCACATCAGTGTGAGAAGGAACTGCTTCTTGGTGAGGGTGACAGAGCCCTGGAAGGGGCTGCCCAGGGGGGTTGTGGAGTCTCCTTCTCTGGAGACATTTAAAACCCACCTGGACATGTTCCTGTGTGACTGGATCTAGGGGATCCTGCTGTGGCAGGGATTGGACTGGATGATCTTTCGAGGTCCCTTCCAGTCCCTAATGTTCTGTGATCCTGATTGTTGCTTGCCTTGTAGTCCATACAGCAGACTGTTCTGTCCCACGAGCCCTCAATAAAGTCAGTGGTTGAAAAGGGAGAAGCACTTTTTGAACTGGTGAGTGATGTCTCTCTAAAGAAGAACATTCAAGACCTTCAGAGCAGCTACCAGGAACTCTGCAGCACAGTGAAGGTAAGAAGTCAGGAAGAAGGTTCTGGGTTCCTTGGATTTGTTGCATTTCCCCTCTCCCTCTTTAACAAGTTGACTGTTTCGTGGTACCATGTCACCTCCTGTACGCGGAGCCAGTGAGGAATCATTTCTTTGACGTGAAGGAGCAGGAGTGAGGGGGAGTTCTTGGGTATGGGAAGAACTTCTGCCTGAAGAAACCCACACAAGAGTAGCTGAAATGAGTTTTTAGCGTGGCAGGTGAAGTTCTTCCGTAGCATGAGGGGGAACTGCTTCAGTCACTAGTTTGTGCTGCTTTTCCTCTTGGGATAGATTGCAAACACATCATTTCTTGAAGAGGCAAGTGCTCCTAAATCATTTTGGGGGTTTTTCCCTGCCAGATTTCTCACTAACTCTGTTTAGTGTAGTTTAGTTGTTGAATAGAAGTCACTGGAGAAAACCAACCGCGAGTTGACTGAACTTTAATTGATCGAGGACGTTATTAATTAGCAGTGATTCGTTAGTCTGCGTGTATGTAGTGCTTTGAAGGATCTAATACTTCTAAATACATCCTAAAGCTTATAATAGGTTCTACTGCTAACGAGGATAAGCTCTGCAAACCACGTTAGTACTTATGTTTAGCCTAAGTGCCTTTAACTGCCAGTCTGTCCACCAGCAGCAGTCTGTCCACCCGTTTTACTCCTTCCCAGCTGATTTGTAATGTAGGTTTCTCTGGTCTGTACCAGAAGACTCCTCTCTGTTAAAAGCCACCTGGACGCGTTCCTGTGCGACTAGGTCTAGGTGGTCCTGCTGTGGCAGGGGGATTGGACCGGATGATCTTTTGAGGTCCTTTCCAGTCCCCAATGTTCTCTGATCCTGAGCGATTCTTGCCACGTTTTCACCCTCTTGGAGGTGTTTGGTTTTGGATTGGTTTTTAGCGTCATAACTTGAGCGCTTCCTTTTGGCTTGTGTCCCCGCAGGCGTACGTTGAAACCCTGGAGGTCAGAGTGAAAGAGCACGAGGACTACAACAGTGATTTGCAAGAAGGAGAGAAGTGGTTGTTGCACATGTCCAGCAGGCTGGTCAGCCCTGACCTCATGGAGAGTTACAATCTTGAAATAATCACTCAGCAGCTCGCTAACCACAAGGTGGGTTTGCTGTTGGCTGGACTTCCTTGCCCAGTAAAACACCTTTTAACTTGAAAATCCCTGTTTTAAAAACTATCTACTCTGTCTCGCAGGCAATCATGGAAGAAATTGCAGGATTTGAAGGTCGTTTGAACAGCCTCAAGAGTAAAGGCGATTACTTGATCAGCCAGTGCGCGGAGCATCTTCAAGCCAAGTTTAAGCAAAACATCCAGAGTCACCTTCAGGGGACCAAGGACAGCTATTCTGCCATATGCAGCACAGCTCAAAGAGTGAGTCTTGTCCCAGGAACGTTTGCGTGCCGTTGAACAGTAATAATGTGCAGTGTTCTTTCCGTAAATACTGGTTTCTTTGAAAGGCAGAAAGCTCTCTGCTGTTTGGGTGGCCAGCAGATCCAGAGAGGTTCTCCTCCCTCTCTACTCTGCCCTGGGGAGACCACATCTGGAATGTTGTGTCCAGCTCTCAGCCCCTGAGTTGCAGAAGGACACAGAGCTGCTGGAGACACTCCAGCACAGAGCCACAGGGATGGCGAAGTACAACACCTCCCTTGTATGGGGAAAGGCTGAGGGAGCTGGGGCTCTTTAGCTTGGAGAAATGGAGACCAGGGTGTGACTGAGAATCATAGAATCATTAGGGACTGGAAGGGACCTCGAAAGATCATCCGGTCCAACCCCCCTGCCACAGCAGGACCGCCTAGACCAAGTCGCACGGGAACGTCTCCAAAGGAAGAGACTCCACAACCCCATTCATGTTGATCAGTATGTGAAGGGTGGGTGTCAGGAGGATGCAGCCAGGCTCTGCTCACTGTCATCTAATGACAGGACAAGGGGCAGTGGGTGTCAGCTGAAATAGAGGAGGTTCCACGTCAACATCAGAAGGACCTTCTTCCCAGTGAGGGTGACAGAGCACTGGAAGGGGCTGCCCAGAGGGGTTGTAGAGTCTCCTCTGGAGACATTTAAGTTCCTCCTGGCCATGTTCCTGTGTGACTTGATCTAGTGGATCCTGCTGTGGCAGGGGGATGGGACTCGATCATCTTTCAAGATCCCTTCCAGTCTCTAACGTTCTGTGATTCTCCTGTTTCCATTTACCTTGAGCCTGCAGGTCACCACACAGCATCTCGCGTCATCATGACTGTGTTGCGGCCGAATTCCTCGTTGTCCAAATATTATCCAGAGTTATCCCTCGTTATCCTCAGTGTCAATAGTTTGCATACGTGTGTAGTGGGTCTTGCTTATCTGCTAGGAAATACTCTCTCTCTCTCCGTGAAACCAGAACATCCAGTTAAGAAGGTCTAGCTGTGCCATTCTGTTAGTCCAATTAAGAGATCAAGACAGTGTAGTCTAAAAAAATCTCAGCAAAATCAAACAAAGCCCCAAAAAGTAGACTTACTAGTAAGATTTGTAGGGATAAAACCTCACAGTAGGTGAAGGGTAAAATGCTGAGGAAAGCAGAGCCAGAGCTCTTCGTGTGCATCTTCATTTCCAGAGTGAAGTGCCTTAGGTACTGTCCCTCTTCTCTGCCAATTGACAAGGTACAGTGAGAGCTTAAGGAGCTTTCAGCCCTTGATACTTGGATGTCCAAGGGCTAGAAGACCCACAGCCTTAGTGATGCTGCTGTATCTGTAGGCTTCATTGTGGGAGAAGAGAGCCAGCAGTAGTCTCTGAGAAGCAGTGACCTTACAGAAGGTTTATTTCAGGTGTACCAGAGTTTGGAACAGGAGCTGCAGAAGCACGTGAATCATCAGGACACCCTGCAGCAGTGCCAGGCTTGGCTGTCCTCGGTGCAGTCGGAGCTCAAGCCAAACAGCTGGCCACCTTTCAGCCTGGCGGATGCAGTGAAACAGGTAGAAGTTCAGCCCCTGAAAATGCTCAGTTGTCCTCAAATAGGTGAGCTCAGGTAAGGGCTTCATCTCAGTAGAAAGCGGATGCGCTCTGAGCTTCTCGAGGGCTGCGTCGCGTTTCCATCTCCAAAGGGAGTGCCTTGGATGAAAAGTAAGCCGCAGGTGGAAGAGCACTGGGGCAGTTTTGTTAGATCTGCTCAGTGCTCAGAAACCTGTTACCTCAAAACCTGTTGGCTGGTTGGAGGAACCTGCTCAGCTATTCCTCATCTGTGCTGAGCACGGAGGGATGTGTCTGCAGGGCAGCACCTTCTCGACGCCCAGCAGAACTGCAGCTCAGAGGTGGGCAGAGTCCCTGCGGTGGCAGCTCACCAGGCAAGTCTGCAGGGCTGAGGTCAGAGCAGCAAGGCCAGGCCAGGGGTGATCAGCCCGGCACAGGTGGATCTGTAGTGTATTTCAGCCGAGGTCTGAGCTGACATGCAGCTCTCAAGCAAGGGTGAAGGCTTCTGACTGCTTTTCCACTGGCCAGGTCCCTGAGGCTCCAGGAGCTACGTTATTTCCCTGGGGGGTCAACGCTCGTGTCATTAGTCATTAATAAAATGGTGCTTACTAAGATTCACTTGGGGTCATTATTAAGACAGAAAATATGAGGCTGCGTGGTTGCAGTGAAATGCTGTCTTGTTTCCAAGAGCTGATGTGAGGATTGTCCTTCCTCAGGTAAAGCACTTCCGCGCCCTGCAGGAGCAGGCCAGCACGTACCTGGACCTCCTGTGCTCCATGTGCGATCTGTCAGACGTCACAGTGAAGAGTGCAGCAACAGATCTTCAGCAGACCAAGCAAACGGTACGAGAGAACCACGGCAACCCGCTCGTGACCCTGTTTGGAGCTCTGTCTGCCTTGTCTGTCCTCTGTGGAAAAGGTCACGGAGGTTGGGCGGTGGCTTAGAGAAACGTCTTCTTGCTTTCATCTGAAGTGTATATGTGTTTTTTCTGTTGATCCCTGTGCTTTGGTAAAGTTTAAACATAACCTCTTCTCAGTGTCATCTAATGATAGGATGTGTGGGAGCTGGGACAGAGGAGGTTCCACATCAATGTGAGAAGGACCTTCTTCCCAGTGAGGGTGACAGAGCTCTGGCAGGGGGGCTGTGGAGTCTCCTTCTCTGGAGACATTTCAAACCCTCCTGGCCATGTTCCTGTGTGACTGGATCTAGTGGATCCTGCTGTGCCAGGGGGATTGGACTGGGTGATCTTTGGAGGGCTCTTCCAGTCCCCAATGTTCTGTGATTTACTGCTGTTCACTCAGAAATGGACTGATGTTCTCGGTGGGGAATCCGACTGTATTCGTAATCACAGTAAGGTGCTTCATAACTCAGAGTGCATCTGTTTCAGCATACAGATTTGTAGAAGTGCACCTCAATTTTAAGCTCTGAAGTAGCTTAATGCTCAGGTTTAGAATAAGTGCTAGACACAAGCGCTTAGAAAAGGAACAGGACGACGTTCCTGCTGTTCGGAACGTGAACACGGATTGTGTCACGTACACACGCAGCCAAACTGCTGCGTCGCAGAATCGTGGAGCGTTCGGGATTGGAAGGGACCTCCAAAGATCACCCAGGTTTTTTTCCTTTTAGTGGGTCTGATTTTTGTGAGTTTGAAGATGGAGACTCGTTTTGTGTGTAAGAGCAGCCCGTTGGGAGTGCAGCGCAGGGGCTTGCTTTAGAACAGCATTGTGCTCAGAGGAGGAGAGGTGTCCTTCGTGCACTAAAGCATTTCTGCTCCTCTGCGTTTCCGTTCCTCTAGATCGAGCAACAGATCCTGCACTCACAGTATTTGTCTCAAGGCTGGGAAGAAGTCAAGCAAATGAAGGCTGAGCTCTGGATATACTTCCAGGATGCAGAGCAGCAGCTGCAGAATCTGAAAAGGAGACGGGCAGAGCTGGAGCTAAATATTGCCCAGAACATGGTACTTCAGGTTAAGGTAAGGAGACTGGGACTTCAGAACAGCGGGTGAGGAGGAGGAGGTGCCTCCTGTGCCTTATGGCCTCTGTTACGTGCACATGTTGGAGTCTCCTTCTCTGGATCCTGCTGTGGCGGGAGGATTGGACTAGATGGTCTTTCGAGGTCCCTTCCAGTCCCTGATGTTGTGTGATTCTGTGACTATTCTTTATACAATCACTTACTCCCGAGTTTTTATTTGAATTTCATCTGCTTTGGAGCCGGTGTCACCGTCCTGGTTTGGACCTTTCTCTTTTTCAGGAATTCAGTCAGAAGTTGCAGTCTAAACAGTCAGCGCTTGCCTCTGTGACTGAGAAGATGAACAAGTTAACCCAAGGGCAGGAATCACCTGAACACAAGGAAGCAGGAGACCTGAGCAACCAGTGGCTGGACCTCTGCCTTCAGGCACACAGTTTGCTCTTGCAGAGGGAGGAGGATCTGCAGAGGACCAGGGATTACCATGACCGCATGAATGTGGTCGAAGTTTTCTTGGAGAAGCTCACAAAAGAGTGGGACAACTTGGCTAGGTGAGAAAGGAGTGTGTGCTGAGGGAGCTGCTTACAGAAAATCTCCAAGGTGGCTCTGCTAGGATTCTCTTCCGTGCTTATTCAAGTGCAAGTGGCAGGGGGGTTGGACCGGGTGATCTCTCGAGGTCCCCTCCAATCCCTAATGTTCTGTGAGTCAAGGCTGGTACCTTTACAATACTTTGAATTCTGAAGGTATTTATATCACACTGATTTCAAATATGTCGTGGGCTTATAATTCATCCTGACGTCTTCATAAGTCTGTTCATGATAGGATCTAATAATTCATTTCCATCCTGTCCATTCTGGTAACAGGTCTGATGCTGAAAGTACAAACATGCACCTGGAAGCTTTGCAAAAGTTGGCTCTGCAACTACAGGAAAGGAGGTTTGCTCTTGGAGATTTGAAAGATCAGAAACAGAAGATGATAGAACATTTGAATCTTGATGACAAAGAACTAGTGAAGGAGCAGTTTAGTCACTTTGAGCAGCGCTGGACTCAGCTGGAGGACCTGGTCCAGAGGAAAATCCAAGTTTCTGTGTCAACCTTGGAAGAGCTCAGTTTGGTGCACTCCAGATTTCAGGAACTAATGGAGTGGGCGGAGGAGCAGAAACCTGGCATTTCAGAGGCTCTTAAACAGAGCCCTCCTCCAGATTTGGCTCAGAGTCTTCTCCTGGATCATCTTACCGTTTGCAGTGACCTTGAAGCCAAGCAGCTCGTTCTGAAGACCCTCGTGAAGGACGCTGACAGGGTGATGACCAGCCTGGGGCTCAACGAAAGGCAGGAGCTGCAGAAAGCCCTTTCTGACGCGCAGCACCGCCTAAACTGCCTCAGCGATCTGGTTGGCCAGAGGAGGAAGCACCTGAATAAAGCCCTGTCTGAAAAGACCCAGTTTCTCATGGCAGTCTTTCAGGCCACAAACCAAATTCACCAGCACGAGAAGAAGGTCGTGTTTCCGGAACACATCTGCCTGTTGCCAGAAGATGTGAACAAGCAGATCAGGACTTGTAAGAGCGCCCAGACCAACCTCAAGGCCTACCAAAACGAAGTCACAGGGCTGTGGGCTCAAGGCAGGGCTCTAATGAAAGAAGCAGCAGAGCAAGAAAAGAGCGAAGTGTTAGGTAAACTCCAGGAGCTACAGAACATCTATGACACTGTTCTCCAGAAGTGTAAGCAGCGGTTGTTGGAACTGGAGAAGAACCTTGTTTCCAGGAAGTATTTCAAGGAAGACTTGGATAAGGCTTGCCATTGGCTAAAACAAGCCGACATTGTCACGTTCCCAGAGGTCAACGTGATGAATTCTGACTCCGAACTGCACGGCCAGTTGGCAAAATACCAGCAAGTCCTTGAGCAGTCTCCAGAGTATGAAAACCTGCTACTGGCGCTGCAGAGAGATGGCCACGAAATCCTGCCGTCGCTCAACGAGGTGGATCGTTCTTACCTGGGTGAGAAACTGGACATGCTCCCTCAGCAGTTCAGTGCCGTCACGGCTCTGGCTAAAGAGAAACTCGGCAAGGTTCAGGAGGCCATTTATGCCAGGAAAGAGTATGGCTCTCTGATTGAGCTGACGAGGAAGGCTCTGGCCGAGCTGGAGGAGCAGTTTGCCGCCGTGGACAAAGCTCCGTCCGCCGTTTCAGCCAAAGAAGCCGGGGCGCTCCAGCAAGCCTGCAGAGATGTGCTAGGGGAAGTGCTGAGCCTCGGCGCGGCGGTCGATGAGCTCAACCAGAAGAAGGAGGCCTTTCAAAGCACTGGCCAGCCGTGGCAACCGGAGGAGATGCTGAAGCTCGTCACGCTGTACCACAGGTTGAGGAGGCAGATCGATCAGAAGGTCAGCCTGTTGGATGACACGATAGAGGCGTGCCAGGAGCACGAGAAGATGTGCGCGCAGTTTGAGGCACAGCTGGAGGCCGTGAAGAAGGAGCAGATCAAGGTCAACGAGGAAACGCTCCCAGTAGAGGAGAAGCTGAAAACCTACCATTCTCTAGCGGGCAGCTTGCAGGACGCCGACGGTCTGCTGAAGCGAATAGCTGAACATCTGGAAGCTTTTTCTCCTCAGCTGGATTCCTCTGCGTGCGAGACCGCAAACCACCAAGTGCGGGCTTGGCAGGAGAAGCTGAAGTCTTTGCACGCGGCCGTCGGCGACACCGTGATGGAGTGTGAGAGCAGGCTGGTGCAAAGCATCGACTTCCAGACCGAGATCTGCCGCTCCCTTGACTGGCTGAGGTGGGTGAAAACGGAACTCAGCGGAACGGTGAGCGTGGACCTCAAGCTGCAGAGCGTCCAGGTAGAAATCCGGAAGGTTCAGATCCACCAGGAGGAAGTGCACTCGAGCCTGAGGATCCTGAGTGCACTGAGCAGTAAAGAGAAGGAGAAGTACATGAAGGCGAAGGAGCTGATACCTGCTGACCTGGAGCACACTCTGGCTGAGCTGGCAGAACTAGACGCTGAAGTTCAAGAAGCTATACACGTGAGACAGGTTAGTAGACCCTGGGCCACTGGTGTCTTGCTCCTGAGGCTGGAATAAGTGGCTCTGTGGCTGGATTTTGGTAATTGTCATGAGGAGGTTGATACTAATAATTACTTGGGTTGTGCTTTATTGCCATGGGTGACTTGGGGGGAAGAGGCTTCCTTGCTGTCCGTTTACACCGGCTCAGGCAAAACCCACCTCCTTGTAGTTTCTGTAGACCTGCATTTTAAATAGAATCGAGGGAGAAGAAAGTGAGATGGAGGGGGAAAGGGCTTCCTCGAGATCCATTTGCACCTGCTCAATCAAAACCCACTTCCTTGTGGGGTCTGTAGACCTGCATTTTAAATAGAATCAAAGGAGAATAATGCGAGGTGAAAGGGGAAAGGGCTTCCTCCATATCCATTTGCACCTGCTCAATCAAAGCCTTGTAGTTTCTACAGGGAAAGACAGGGAGAAGAAAGCGAGCGTGGTCAACATCTAGACTCAGAGATGTTTTCGTTGCTGCTACTGTGGATCTTGTGTCCCTTTCATTTCAGGCTACACTGAATAAATTATACAGCCTCTGCCAGAGGTACTACCAGGTGACGCAGATGGCGAATGACTGGCTTGAAGACACCCAGGAATTCCTGCATTTAGCAAGAAATGGTCTGGATGTTGAGAACTCTGAGGAGAACCTAAGGCACCACGGTGAATTTTTCAGCTCAGAAAGTCAGTTCAGTGACCACTTGAAGGAGCTGCAGGGCCTGGTGTCTGAGATAGAGCCCTACATGCAAGCTGCAGCGAGAGAGCAGCTGCTGCAGAGTGTGGCTGTACTGGAGGAGAAGGCGAGAGGGACAAGGCACGAAGCCAGAGCCCAGCAAGAGCGCCTGCAAAGGTATCTGAGAGTGTTCTTTTCCTTTCAAGATCACCTTGCTGGTGAGGAAAGAGATCACAGCATTAGCTGGAGTTTTGTTACGTGTACTGTGATACTGTGATACTGTGTTCGTGCCGATGATGAGAGGAGTGGACGCTGGGGTTCAGAGCTCTTGTGTTTTCTCCTCTGCCCCTGGCTGACTGGATGTGTGGTCTTGAGGAAGCTGTGACAATACTGCAGAGCACCTGGTGTGCTGCAGAGCACCTGTAGGATCATAGAGTCACCTGGGTTGGAAGGGAACTCTAGGGGTCACAAAGCCACTGAGGCCGCGTCAACCCGGGGCAGTGAGACGTCGAGGTAACCCGCAGCACGTGCTTCCATGTGTGCTCCTTCCCAGTGCTCTTTTCCTTTTCTTGAAAAATGCCCCGTAGCAGCTGCATGGAAAACACGATTCCTGATCTTCTGGTGGTTTCATACTGCATTAAATTGTTCTTTCTGGAACTGTACTGTTTCAGGTGTGCTTCTGAGTGGCAGGAGTACCAGACAGCCAGACAGAAGGTCATTGAAGTGATGAATGAGGCTGAGAAAAAGTTGTCTGAATTCTCAGTAGCTAAAGCTGCTTCATCTCAAGAAGTAGAAGAGAAGTTGCTGACACATAAGGTAAAGGACTTAAAATTGTACAAGTTCTTTTTTCTACAGGGAAAATAAGTGTGTGTTACGTAGGCCTTCACCTGTGGCAACCTGAAGTGGAGGGGTTGTGGAGTCTCCTTTTCTGGAGACATTTAAAACCCACCTGGCCATGTTCCTGTGTGACTGGATCTAGAGGGTCCTGCTGTGGCAGGGGGATTGGACTGGCGGGTCTTTGGAGGTCCCTTCCCATCCCTGATGCTCTGTGATTCTGTGAAAGATGAGCATTACCTAAACAGATGCATAAGCACCTCAGCTGCATTGAGTGACGGGTATAAAGCTCAGTCTTCACTATGAGAAGAGTCTTGAATTCTCATGTCCAACCTGTTTGAGGGGTTAGTACGAAAGGTAGAATCTGATGACATCAAATCTGTGCTGCTTGCAGCAGCTTGCATTTCAGAGCCTTCAAGTGTCTGTAGCTAATAGGTTTGCACATCAAAAATGCAGTTCTGCAAAACCACCTTCCTCAGCCCAGAGGACCTGCTCCTCGTCTGCAGTGGATGGAAGAGGCTCATCTGCCTGCGAGAACAGTTACGAGTTGTGTTGTAAAGGAGGAACTACTGATTCTTTTCCCTTTCTCCAGACTCTGGTGTCTGTGGTGAATTCTTTCCATGTGAAGATCACAGCCCTGGAAGAGAAGACGCTGCAGCTGGAAAGCGTCAGCAACGATTCCAGTAAGGCAGCCATAAGCAGATCCATGACCACAGTTTGGCAGCGCTGGACGCGGCTCCAGAGCGTAGCGCAAGAACAGGAGAAAATCTTGGAAGATGCCTTGCGGGAGTGGAAGGGCTTTAACGATAAGGTAACCCCTGGTCTTGGTGGATCCTCCTTCATTGACTGCACGTAGGTTTTCGCTCGCTATGTGGCCTCACTAATTGTCTTACAATAGAGGAGCAGACATTTACAACCTGCCTGGACAAGTTCCGGTGCGACGCGACTGGATCCAGGGGATCCTGCTGCGGTGGGGGGATCAGACTAGATGGTCGTTCGAGGTCCCTTCCAGTCCCTAATGTTCTGTGGTCCTGTGAGTAACAAAGACTTCTCTCAGGACAAAGAAGCTGCCACCTCTGGAGCTAGGTTTAGAACCACTAAAGGTGTCCAAGGTTTGTACTGGTGTCTGTGCAGACTTGGATAGTAAATACAGAAGGGGTTTTGTTTTCTAGTGGTTCTTCAGAATCTTCTCTAGAGAGATTTGGGACAGACTTTTTTGCGAGGCCTGTTGTGAAAGGACAAGAGATGATAGTTTTCAACTCCAGGAGAGTTAGTTTACGTAGGAGATATGGAGGAAGTGTTTTCACAGTAGAGGTGGTGGATCGCTGGAACAGGTTGCCTTGGGAGGGAGGTGATGGAGGCCTCATCCCTGGAGACATTAAAGGTCGGGCTGGATGATGCTCTAGGTCAAGATGGAGCGGCAAGTCGCAGTGAGGCCTGACCAGCTAGACCTAGCGCATTTAAGAACAGATTTGTGTCTGCTGTAGAGGCTGCTGCTCAGGCCCTGGACCATGACTGTTTCGCAGCATCTCAAGTGCGCAGCGCTGGGTTTGGCGGCTCTTGGTATCGCTTGTGCTAGCTGCTTCTTTTTGATGTCCTTATTGCCAAGGCTGTTTACTTGTCTTTCCAAAGGTTCAGGAAGCCACCATGGAAATAGATCAGCTACAAGGTCGCTTGCCAGAAAGCTCAGTGGAAAAAGCATCCAAGACAGAGCTGCTGGAACTCCTGGATTACCACAACAGTTTCCTTCTGGAGGTGGAGCACCAGCTGTCATCTCTGGGCCTGCTCAAGCAGCATGCTGTCGGCATGCTTCAGGATGTGGAAGTGAAGTCAGCTCAGCAGGAGCTGCCGGTCATGCAGGAAATCAGAGCAATGCAAGATCGGTGTCACAAGTAAGGCAATGTTTTAACGTGTTTGCTGCCAGCACGGTCCCTCACAACCTCTTCTAATAAGAGTTTGCAGATGTTTGTATCGTGATGAAAAATTACAGTGCTTCAAATGACCATAGGATGATTCAGGGTGGAAAAAGACCCTTGGGATCATTGAGTCCAACCATCAGTCCTACTCTAGTCTCTTGAGTTGGGGAAACAGAGACTGAGGGGTGACCCCATGAATGTTGATCAATATGTGAAGGGTGGGTCCCTTCCACTCCTCACTGTCCTGTGAGACTCATTTTTTGACAAAGCGGTGTTTGCAGACTACTTCTTCACAAAGTGTTACCATCTCTGTGTCTCTGAAGCATGCAGCAGAAAGTAAAAAAAAGTGTGAAGACAGTGAAACAGGAGCTGAAGGAGCGTGAGGAGGTTGAAGCAGAGATGAACGTTGTGAAGTCCTGGATCCAGGAAACAAAAGAGTATTTATTAAGCCCTGATGCAGAAGTGGACACCCAGCTTCAGGAGCTGCAGGTATATCCAGTGTATAGATTCCTAAAGGACATTGTTTATCTTCACTGTAATCTGCTAGTGAGTATTAATCACTGAATCTTGGGGATTGGGAGGGACCTTGCAAAATCAACCAGTCCAGTCCCCCCACCACAGCAGGATCCCCTAGACCAAGTCGCAGAGGAGCATGGCCAGGCGGGTTCGTGAGTTCCAGACTTCCAGTGGATTACATTCAGACAGTTTCCATTAGTTTTTGGGTAAGCTGCTAGAGGGGTTCATAAAGCACCAAGTAGCTTGGCTGTAAATACCTTGTTTTAAAGATATACTGAAGTATTTGAAGGACCTTCTTCATGGTGAGGGTGCCAGAGCCCTGGAAGGGGCTGCCCTGGGGGTTGTGGAGTCTCCTCCTCTGGAGACGTTTCAAACCCACCTGGAGATGTTCCTGTGTGACTGGTTCTAGGGGATCCTGCTGTGGTGGAGGACTGGACTAGGCGATCTTCCAAGGTCCCTTCCAGTCACCAACGTTCTTTGAGTCTGTGATTTGCATTTGTGGCACGTTTTCGTACGGGCATGCTGTGTGGTCGTTTTCCCCGCTCACCTCAGATGTGGGACGGCTGTCGAGTGCCAGTGGACAGGCTGTGGCATTGCCCCCTGTTTTCAACAGTGTTGTTTTTCTGTCCTTAGTCTCTTCTGAGTGAAGTGGCTGCTCATCGCCAGGCTGTCGAGAAAATGGCTGAACAACAGCAGAACAAGTATTTGGGACTTTACGCCATCGTGCCTTCGGAACTGTCTCTTCATTTAGCAGAAGTTGGCCTGGCCCTTGTGACTGTACAGGAACAGGTAAAGCGTCGAAGAGCAACGTCCTGTGGACCTGCAGCTCTTCAGGCTTCTGTGGCCGAGTCCTCATCCCTGGAGGAGTTCAAAAGACACTTAGATGTGGTGTTGGGGGATGTGGTGTAGGGGTGAGCTTGCAGAGCAGGGTTGGTGGTTGGACTCGATGATCCCGGATGTCTTTTCCAACCTGAATGAGTCCATGATTTTGTGACTTAGTACAACACAGTATCCAGATGTGATCAAACTGTGATCACGTAGAGTAGTAGGTTTACTAACTACTTCCTCTAAACAAAAGCTAATTTCCATTCAGCAGATGAGAGTGTTGGTTACTGATTTCAGTATCTATTGTTGACAGATCCAGACCAAAGAAAGAGAAACTCAGCAGGTCAAAGTGTTGAATGAAGAGTTTGGTCAGAAAATACAGGAGACAGCAAATGAACTCAATGCCATTCTCTCCAAACTGAAGAAGAGAACAAGTGATATTGCACAAGCTAAACTCGAGCAAAAGGTAAGACAAGGCTTCGCCTCTTTGTCAACGCCACGAGTTCTTTGGAGTTGGAACACTCGCGTCCTGCTGAGGTGCTGCTTCTGAAGGCTCCTGTCACACGTTGGTTAATGCAGTTCAAGAGAAGAAGGGACAGAAAGAAAGGTCAGCTGATGAGATCTTTAAAAATGACAGTCTTTCCAAACTAATCCATGGAGGGTCTTGAGTGAGTAATGAGAGGAGATGGAGAGAGTTAGAGCTGTTTAGGTTGAGGAAGAGGAGGCTGAGGGGAGACCTCATCGCTCTCCACAGCTGTCCGAAAGGACCCTGCAGAGATGCTGCTGCTGGGCTCTGCTCACAGGTCATTAACAACCAGAGGGAAGGGCTTCCAGCTCCACCAGGGGAGGGTCAGACTGGCCATCAGGGAGAAGTTCTTCACAGAGAGAGTGATCAGGGACTGGGATGGGCTGACCAGGTTGAGGGTTGAGTCCCCATCCCTGGATGAGTTTAGAAGTCGCTTAGATGTGGTGTTGGGGGATCTGGTTTGGGGGTGACCTTGCAGAGTAGGGCTGATGGTTGGACTCGATGATCCCAGGGGATCCCATCTTTTCCAACCTGAATGAGTCTATGATTCTATGAACAATCGAGCAACACCCTGAGTGCTCCCATGTTGACTCACACTAAGAAAATGCATGTTCCAGCTGACAGTGAAAGTTGTTTGCAGTGCATTGATGAGTGATAACACATTTCTGAGGGTGTGAGGGCATGTTTTAACACAGCTACAGGAAGGAAAACCCTTTCCAAGAAACAGACATCCCTGTTGTGGCAGCGAGTGCTCATTTCTGTTTAAACAACACGGAAAAGATGGCCAGCGACAGTTACCGTTACTCTGAAGTGACTCCGTCCTCTGCTGTGTTAATGAGTAGCCGTTCAGCCAGCGCTGAAGTAACAGCACACATTTAAGTGATGACCAAACATCCTGCTCTTCCTGCTTAGACAAGCAGTGCTGCTTTCCAGAAAAAACAACAAAAAAAGCTGGAAACCAACCAAACAGAACAAACTGTGAAGACTGGGTTGGGTTTTGAAGTGGAAGTTGGGCTAGAAGTAGTCACCCAGGATGCCGATACTTCCTGGATCACTGACTTTCTTGCTTTTCTGCCTAGATCCTTGGTGACGAGTTGGACAGCTGCAGTATAAAGCTGCTGGAGTTAGATGCATCAGTGCAGGACTTTGCGGAGCAGAACGTCCCCCTGGCTAAGCAGCTGGCCAGCAGGATAGGGAAGCTCACTGCGTTGCACCAGCAGACCGTCCGGCAGGCTGAGTACCGAGCAGCCAGGCTCAGCCAGGTACGGGCTAACGTCTTTGCTGCTGTTCCCTTGCAGCAGCAGCAGCAGTGTGCAGACTTCTCCTTTATTGTTCTTTAGTTAGGCAAGAAGGGGCGTTCCTTGACACAGCTGCCTGCCACAGTCAAGGCTTCTGTCATCTGCCTGTTGTTAGTCAGGGCTTGGGTCGCACCTCAAATAGACTCACAGACAGGTCACGTAAGGGGAGTGGAAAATTGCTGTGATGCTGCTTTAATATCCTCTTCCATCAGTTGTCTGCTGGTTGGTGCCATCACACTGCAATTATCAGGGCTTCGGTCTTATCATTGTGGTTGATATTTAGAGCCTCAAAACAAATGGTAATCGGCAGGCTGTGGTCACAGTAACACAGGGTGAATCACGGGCATTAGGGATTGGAAGGGACCTCGAGAGATCATCTAGTCCAGTCCCCCTCACAGAGCAGGATGGATCATCTGGATCCAGTCACACAGAACATGGGCAGGTGGGTTTGGAACTTCTCCAGAGAAGGAGACTCCACAACCCCCCTGGGCAGCCCCTGCCAGGGCTCTGGCACCCTCACCGGGAAGAAGTTCCTTCTCATATTGCTATGGAACCTCCTCTGTTCCAGCTCACACCCACTGCCCCTTGTCCTATTGCTAGATGCCACCGAGCAGAGCCTGGCTCTGCCCTCCTGACACCCACCCTGCACGTATTGATCAACATTAATGGGGTCACTCCTCAGTCTTCTTTCCTCTCAGCTCCCTCAGCCCTTCCTCAGCAGGGAGATGTTCCACTCCCTTCATCATCTCTGTGGCTCTGCGCTGGGCTCCGTCGCACAGTTCCGGAGCTTGAAAATCCAGTGGAATTATTGTGGCTGAGCAGGTCCAAAATTGGAAGCGAAGATTACTTTGCTGAGCAGAAATGGGATGAATCAGAAAGCAAAGCTTTTGTCCCGTATCCGGAAATAAGTGCACCACTTCTCTTTCCGGAAACATGTCAGACTGAGCAGACAGAGCAGGGTTTGAAACAGGTTTATTTTGGGGACTGTGTGGAAAGAATGGAAGCAGAATAAGGGCCATAAAGGAGGGTTGCAGTGAGCCACAAACTGAGCAGGAGGCTATTTTGGAACTCAAGTGTGAGTCTGACATATGTGCAGGGTGTATAAACTCTGGGGCTATATTTGAGCATCCGTGCACTCTCCCAGCGTGACCCACATTCTTACTGGGCCTCCTTTTCCCCTCAGATAGATCTGCTTGTTCCTGGAAGCAGACCTGTTTTAACTCCATAGATACAGAACTACTGAGATGACATTCACCACTAAGGAAAAGCTGTTAAAACAGTTCCCAAGTTAAAAGCAGTAAATGGAAGAAGATCAATGTTGTCGTTCTCTGAGAGCTACACAGAACCATTTGTCAGATTTAAGTGGGTTTTCCTTTTCTGTCCAGGCTGCCTCATACTTGGAAGAATACAATGAGATGCTGGAGTTCATCCTGAAATGGATTGACAAAGCAAATATCCTGGTGCATGGCAGCATAACGTGGAGTTCTTCCTCCCAGCTTCGTGATCAGCTCAAAGCCTACCAGGTGATTATATAAATTCTGGAGTTTAAAGAGCGCTGCGTAAAGGGGGGTGTCTTTCTAAGCAGTGAAGTTTGATTTCCTACACTTGTTTTTGCCTCCTTCCCTTGATCACAGAATCACAGAGCATTAGGGATTGGAAGGGACCTCAAAAGATCATCCAGTCCAATCCCCCTGCCACAGCAGCATCCCCTAGGCCAACTCACACGGAGACATGGCCAGGAGAGTTTTAAATGTCTCCAGAGAAGGAGACTCCGCAACCCCCCTGGGCAGCCCCTGCCAGGGCTCTGGCACCTTCAGTCTGAAGCTTGACTCTGGTATTCCGTTTGTTCATGTCTTCATTTAGACTGTGCTTGATGAGTCCGGAGACATTCATGGTGATCTGGAGGCCATGAGTGAGAGGACCGAGTACCTGTCAAGCATCTACTGCACCGAGGGAATGGCGCAGCAAGTGCTGGAACTGGGGCGGCGGACAGAGGAGCTGCAGCAGGCTATCAGGGTGCGGCTCCCGAGTCTGCAGGACGCTGCCAAGGTACGTGGAAGCTGTTTTGTGCTGCTGGCGGACAGCTGGCGTGGTGTCTGCGTCGTGTTTCTGACGTTGGTGGTGGTGTGTGGGTATCTGTGACCTGTGAGCAGCGTGGTGGTATCGTCTCAGATGGGTGCCCTGTCTTTGAGATCGTGCCTTCAGGTGCCCTTGCAGGCAGCGACAAGATTTTTGCAGGTCTTGTCATAGCTGCCCATTCTGGATGGAGGCATTCGGGGTCACGGTGCGTTTAAAATTGCACCGAGCACCTGCCTTTCAGTGTTTTGGTGGCACTTCCACAGTGCCCTTCCCTTTGTTTCTCCACAGTTCCGTCCTGTCTGATTAGAGGAAGAAGGCCTGAGGGTATCTTGAGTTCCTTTTAGGCCTCAAACTTTATGAAATTGGCTGATTGAGGAAGTACTTGAAGTACTCACTGTGCCTGGGGGACGTCACGCTTTAGGCTGTCACACGGATGGTTCAAACATTTAGAATTCAAATTACATCACTGAAACAATAAGTTAGCTCTGTGTTCTAATCAGGAGTGTGCGTGTAGCACACGAGCTGCAGCATCCAGGCAGATCTGTTTCTGGCAGTGTTCAAAACCAGTTCAGTCCTGCTTTATCCCCGAATCCAATGTGTTGTGTCACAGGACATGAAGAAATTTGAAGCTGAGCTGAGAGCCCTGCAGGCTGCTCTGGAGCAAGCCCAAGCCACGCTGACCTCTCCGGAGCTCGGGCACTTTTGCTTGAAAGAGCAGCTTTCTCAGAGACAGGTAAAAGGCCGGGACCTCAGAGTTAGCGCCTGAGTAGCGTGAGCTCGCGCAGTAGTTAGTCTCTGTGAGAGCACTTCTGGTGTCTGTTTAGGTGGGGCATGGTCTCAAACTCGAGTACCCAGCTACCGAAAAAGAACGGAGCTGGAGTGGGGAAAGCCCTTCCCTCCGAGGGGGTGGCTGAGGTAAAATCCTTCACGAGTTCGTTCATACGTTGATGCAGTTCATGGCCTTCCTCCCAGACTGTGAGCTACAGCTGAGAAGGTTGTCAGCTGGAACATTGGGGGTTCCACATCAACATGAGAAGGAACCTCGTCCCAGTGAGGGTGGCGGAGCCCTGGAACGGGCTGCCCAGAGGGGTTGTGGAGTCTCCTTCACTGGAGATGTTTAAAACCCACCTGGATCTGTTCCTGTGAGACTGGATCTAGGTGGTCCTGCTGTGGCAGGGGGATTGGACTGGATGATCTTTGGAGGTCCCTAATGATTCTATGATAGATGTAAATATAAAAATATATATTAAAACCTATAACATAGATTTTATTCTTGTTTTAGATAAAAAATTATATATCCATATAGACTATATAAAAATATGTAAAAATTTAAAAGCTATATTAAATGTATTGTATGTTTATATGTATTATTCTTGTTTTATGTATAGATAAAAATGTATTTCCATAGATATATATAAAAATACAGCATATATAAATATATAGAAGCATATATAAAGTACATATTTATATATATAGTATTCATCTTTTATGTATATGATATATAAATATATATTATATAGGTATAAAATGTAAATATATGTGTGTATAATACGCATTTCTATATATATACGCACACGCACACACACGTGTGTATAT
>VXBP01003621.1:7479-51350 GCA_013400115.1 Rhinopomastus cyanomelas | reverse complement strand
GGGTTGTGGAGTCTCCTTCACTGGAGATGTTTAAAACCCACCTGGATCTGTTCCTGTGAGACTGGATCTAGGTGGTCCTGCTGTGGCAGGGGGATTGGACTGGATGATCTTTGGAGGTCCCTAATGATTCTATGATAGATGTAAATATAAAAATATATATTAAAACCTATAACATAGATTTTATTCTTGTTTTAGATAAAAAATNTGTATGTATATATATGTATATTTAAAAATATATATATATCTATCTATTCCTGTGGGCTCTTTTGCTGAGCTGATGTTTGAGAACATTTCAGCAGGAGCAGCTGCAGACAAACCGTCTCTCGCTTACGTCAAGTTTAGCAAACGGGCAATCAAACGTGTTTGTTTCAGTGCTTGAAACGTTGCCCCCGTCCAGGTTGTCCTGTGTCAGTTTGGATTTCTCGGCGTCACCGAGACACAACGTAAAACCAGGGGCAGCGTTGCACCTGCAGTGGTCAGGAAACCCAGGAGAGGATCCTGTTCCACGCGCCGGGCATCGTTGTTGGGTTCAAATAGGTTTATGGGAGGCGGCAGCCACCTGTTGCACGTTGCGTGTGGGAGACATCCAGGATCACGCACAGCAAATGCTGTTTGTATTGGTTGTGTGCTGCACGAAGTGCTCCGGGAGGTTTGAGATGCAGCTTGAACTGTGGCGCTTTGTTTGCAGCGTCTTCTGTCTGAGATGGAGTCACTGAAACCGAAAGTTCACGCAGTGCAGGCGTGCCAGAGCGCCCTGAGGATTCCTGAGGAGGTGGTGACCAGCCTGCCGCTGTGCCACAGCGCCCAGCGGCTCCAGGAGGAGGCCAGCCGCCTGCAGCACTCGGCCATTCAGCAGTGCAACATCATGCAGGCAAGCGCCACCTCATCCCATAGCTCACTCTCGAGTGACTTCAACAGCATCGTGCCAATTGTGGCGAAAAGAGAGCCTTCAGTATCTCTCTGCGTTTCCCTTTCCCATGTGGTACCAGCAGGAGGTTCTCCACTAGGTTTCAGTGATTTTGAATCCCTGGGTTTTGGGGGTTCTTCTGCCCCTCTACTGTGCCCTGCTGAAAATGCTTGATAGTAACACCATGAGGCAAGGCAGCGCTGTCCTTTGGGCAGCACTGGCTGGAAGCAGCAGCTTTAACTCCTTACGCTCGAGACCTGTGTCGTCGTGTTACGTCGACTTCTCTTTGGAGATCGTGAGGTGAAGGAAACCGTTGCAGTTCTGAACACAGGTGTGAGTGTCGCAGGGATGCAGGTGCACTCCAAAGGGAGAGGGTCTGCTTCGACTGAGGAAACGCTCGTCTTCGCGTAGATGCTCAGTGTGTTTTCCTCTCCCTCTCCAGGAAGCAGTGGTTCAGTACGAGCAGTACGAGCAAGAAATGAAACACTTGCAGCAGCTGATAGAGAGTGCGCACCGTGAGATCCAGGACAAGCCAGTGGCCACCAGCAACATCCAGGAACTCCAGGCTCAGATATCATGTCATGAGGTAGGAGTGTCCAAATGATACCAAAAAGGGTCAGTGGCAGCTTGCTGAGCCCCAGATATTTGTAAGTAGTGGTCAGAACTTAGCGGAGAAGCTTTCCAGACTTTGTCAAGGATCGCCGGGCGGGAACCTGCAAATCAGTTTTTCAAAAGATACTGTGATTGTTCTGCCGTCTAGGTCTTGCAACTTCTGATGCTGCTGTTTCTTGGAGACTTGAGTTAGTTGAGGAAATGAAAGCAGATATAAAAATAAAACAGAAATTATGTAAGCTGGAACGTAGGCGGTTCCACATCAATTTGGAAAGGAGCAGCTTCACGGTGAGCGGCTGCCCACAGCAGGTTGCAGGGTCTCCTTCTCTGGAGACATTTCAAACCCACCTGGCCTGGTCCTGTACGACTGGATCTAGGGGATCCTGCTGTGGCAGGGGGATTGGAGTGGATGCTCTTTTGGGATCCCTTCCATTCCCTGATGTTCTGTGATTTCAATGAATAGTCACTGATTTAGCAGGCAAACTTACATGGATGGTGTTTTTGCTTTACATACCAAAATTTGGTCATGATACTGAGCCTCTGGGACACGGGAACAATAATTCTTGAGGAGATCTGGATATCTTCTACTGTAGGGTATTTAATTCATTGAAAGCTTTAAAACTGGACACTGAGCTTGTCAGTGGTACGGGGTCGGGGAGAAGACAAGTGGGTTTCCAGGGCGATTCGTTTCCGTCTTGCTGACCTAACTTGAGGTCATATTTGGCCACGGAGATGCACCGTTTCGTAGCCATAAAAATCCAGTGTTTTCAGATGCAGTCTGCTTTAGGCCAGATGCCCCCAGCTCTTTTTAAAGAAGGGTTAGTACCGTCTCTAACTCGGAAGATTTACCCAAAACCAAGAGCAAGACTAAAACCCAGCTTGTCCAAACACTGCCGATCGCTGATCCGGTCTGCATTTAATCTTGTTATGTGACTGATTGTCCCTGTCCCACTGGATCTTGTTGGACAATGTGAGTGACTGTGTGAGCAACTCACTCTTCCTGATGAGAGCTGAGCGGGGCATTTCTGGTTAGCACATGACCTCATTTCCACGGCTCGCTCTCTGCGCAGAAGCTTCGTCTTCCTCAGATCAGTGGAAATAGAACAAGGGGAAAAAATAGGACAGAAAGAGGGGGAGATGTTCGCTGTTGCTGCAGCGTGAAGCTTAGAGGCTTCACGTGAGGTTGAGGCTGGATGAGAGCGTGAGGTGTTGCTCCCCCTCCCCTCTGCAGTCGCCGTGCAGCCGGAGCCTTCCGCAGCGCTTTCCGGTTCTGCTTCGGCGCTCGGGCTCTGCGGCTGAGCTGCGCGGCGAGGCGCAGCGCGGCGAGGCGCAGCCCGACTCGCTCCCGCTGCTGGCGACATCCTGCCTGCCGGCTAGAGCCGCAGCGCGATGCTGACGGCTGGGCTCGGAGCGAAGAGCTCGCGGGCTTTGCCGCTGAAGTGCTGCAGATCCTGTGGCCTCTACCGGCTGCCTCTGCATTAGGGACAAAAATGTTTCCCCAGGAGCTGGCTCAGAAGATCAAAGGCTACCAGGAGCAAATTGCCTCTTTGAATTCCAAGTGCAAAACGCTGACAATGAAAGCAAAACATGCCACCATGCTGCTGACAGTGACAGAAGTGGAGGGGCTGTCAGAGGGGATGGAGGAGCTGGATGCAGACCTGCTCCCAGCGCACGCTGCTCATCCCTCTGTGGTTATGGTAAGGAACGCATCGGTCTCGGAGCTGTTATCGGAGCCGCTTCCTTTTGCATCACTGCATCCCTCCCGTGCAGCAAACTGCTGCAGCTCACGTCTGCGTTTTGCTTTTGACATGGCTGGAGTGTGGCAAACCAAACAAGGGGCAGCTTCCTCCTGCTGTGTCTCGCCTTTCATGGATTGCTGAGATGAAGGATGGGGCTATGTATCAGACAAATACTCGTGGAAGCTGTCCATAATAAGATGCAAATACAGTGCTTTTGGGCGGATGCTGGGGTGCGAGAGCAAACGCTAAGAAACTGCTGAGCTACAGTAACATGATCAAACCAGAATGAAATGTACCCGCCTGGCCACGTCCCTGTGGTCTGGGGGATCCTGCTCTGGCAGGGGGACTGGGCTAGGTGGTCTTTGGAGGTCCCTTCCAGCCCCTCATGTTCTGTGGTCCTGTGGCTGCTTTCTAACAAGCTGCAGCGTGCAGGTTTTACAGTCGAGCTCTTGCCTGGAGACGTCGATGTGAGGACTGGCAGGACGCGGCTGTGCTCTCAGACGAGCGCTGCAAGTGCAAGCTGCCTGCCTTCTGCCACGGGCCTCACGTTCTAATTCCTCTGCTTCCGTTTGTTGCTCGTGGGGTCTCGTTACAAGCACGTTGCTGATGCTGCTGGGATTTCTGTCCGAGTGAGAACAGGGTGTGGATTTCCGCTTGCATCCCTGTATCACAGCAGCGGGGAAGCGAGAAGAGTGTGTTGCTGTAGCTTTGTGTGCCTGTGGTATTTGAAGTCTGTTCCTTGTTGCTCCAACCAGAGGCGAATGCTCTGCCTGGTTTTGTGACTGTCCCTGGGTTACTTCATGTGTGGCAGCGATGGCAGGAGGCAGACCCTGATTTGTTAGCATCTCCTCCTGAATTCATCGCAGTGCAGGAGAGCTGACGGGCGGCTCGTCGTTCAGGCTGGTCTGTCTGAGAGCACAGAATGTGACCGAGTGATGATGAGGTGATTCTTGCTTTGCTCTGAGTCAAGCTGGAGTTGAGGTTGATGTGGTGATTCTTGCTTTGCTCTGAGTCAAGCTGGAGTTGAGGTTGATGTGGTGATTCTTGCTTTGCTCTGAGTCAAACTGGAGTTGAGGTTGATGTGGTGATTCTTGCTTTGCTCTGAGTCAAACTGGAGTTGAGGTTGGCTGATTGTTAAGCTGGTCGGTCTGAGAGCGTGGAATGTGGCTGAGTGATGTTGTGGTGATTCTTGCTTTGTCTCCAAGTCAAACTGAAGCTGAGGTTAACTGGTTTTCTTCCTGTGCTCGGGGTTGCTTTTCCTGTGACAGATGACTGCCGGTCGCTGTCACACGCTGCTCTCCCCTGTCACTGAGGAGTCTGGGGAGGAGGGAACCAACAGTGAGATTTCTTCTCCACCCGCCTGTCGCTCTCCCTCACCTGTGGCTAATACAGATGCTTCTGTTAACCAGGTACCTCCCTCTTGGCATTCACTCAGCTTTTCCTCTCAGACATGCATGATTCCATTCCACAGTTCATTCTCTGAAATAGTATTTAGTGGGAACTCCGAGGAGCTGGGACGCAGTCTCTAACCTGACTGAGCAGATTCTAGTTTATCAGCTACAATCAACAACAGAGTCTCACTGAAAATAGATGCAGATAGTGAGTTAGGAGTTAAAAATGCACAGGTCTGGTGCTCCAGCTCTTTGCTGTCTAAACAAATGGGCTGCAAGTGACAGCTGCCAAGCTCTTCCATGTCTAGGATGGTTTGTGCATAGTCTGTTTTTATGTTTAGCGTTACACTCGGTGGAATCCTGCATCCTGGGGGAAAAGCCATTTTGTACTCCACGTCACAAAACTTTGCATTATGTCCACACATGTCTCCTGACTGCAGGACTGAAGTCACAGTCCGGCATCCTCCGCTTAACGTCATCTCAAGTGTTAACTGTCATGTAGTTTTCATTCCCTGCTCTCCGCGACGCTCTGTTTGAAGCGCTAACGAGGCAGAGCAGCGCAGCCTCAAAAGTTAGATTTGAAGTCAAAGCCTGGGGGCTCACGCTTCCACTAGAAACAAGAATGCATCAGCATGGATTAGAGTCCGCGCTGTGAACCAGCACAGCCATCATCACGTGGGGAGCTGCAGGAGTTTAGGAAGGAGCCTTAAGAGCAGTGGCCACCTGGCTGAATTCATCACCTTGTGAGTTTTGTGGTTGAGTGGTCAGTGTCTTGTTTGTTTGTGATCACTTCTAAGACTGACCACCTCAAACTGAAAGGTGTTGTGTTGCATTGCAAAGCAGAACTACAGAATCACAGACCACTAGGGATTGGAAGGGACCTCAAGAAATCATCCAGTCCAATCCCCTGCCACAGCAGGATCCCCTAGATCCAGTCGCACAGGAACACATCCAGGTGGGTTTGAAATGTCTCCAGAGAAGGAGACTCCACAGCCCCCCTGGGCAGCCCCTTCCAGGACTCTGGCACCCTCACTGTTAGCAATTTCCTTCTCATATTGATGTGGAACCTCCTGTGTTCCAGCCCCTTGTCCTATCAATTCATCACGCTGTGGGTTTTGGGGCACTGGAACAGCCTTCCCAGGGAGGTGGTTGAACCTGGAGGTGTTTAGGAAAGGTGTAGCCGTGGTGCTTCACACCCTGCTCTAGGAGCAGGCAGGGAGGGCCTTGGTTTGTATTTAGGGTTTTTTATTGTTGTGGGTCTGGTTGGACCCGGTGGTCTAGGAGGCCCTTTCCAGCCATGATCATCCTGTGATTTAGCAGAGGATCTTTGAAAGGTCCCAGAATCTGAGAAGCATGAAGGTGACATTCTCTTCAGCGTGGCTGCTGTTGAAATAACTGCATTTCCTAAACAATAAGCGGAAGAACTTTGCGAATTGCAGCGGTTTACTTACAAAACACTTGTGTTCATGCTCACGTGAGATTAAAAAACCAAAGAAGCCATCAAACTGCCAGTCCTGATCAAGATCAGTGTCTGGAGAGACTTCAGGGAAGAAACTTTGTTAAAAGAAGTCGTTCCACAGATTAGTGAATTAGGATTTTAAATGTAAGTTGAAAATGGTTTTGTACACCCACTGCCCCTTGTCCTGTCGTTAGATGCCCCTGAGCAGAGCCTGGCTCCATCCTCCTGACACCCTCCCTTCCCATATTGATCAATATCCATGGGGTCACCCCTCAGGCTCCTTTCTCCCAGCTCCAGAGCCCCAGCTCCCTCAGCCTCTCCTCAGCAGGGAGAGGCTCCCCTCCCTCCATCACCCCTGTGGCTCTCTCCAGCAGCTCTGTGTCCTTCTGGAACTGAGGGGCCCAGAGCATAGCAGGCTGTGCATCAGTATTAGAAGGACCTTCTCCAAAGTGAGGGTGACAGAGCCCTCGAAGGGGCTGCCCAGGGAGGTGATGGAGCCTCCTGCTCTGGAGACATTTAAAAGGCACCTGGCCATGTTCCTGTGCGACTGGATCTAGGGGACCCTGCTGTGGCTGGGGGGACTGGACTGGATGATCTTCCGAGGTCCCTTTGAATCCCTGATGTTCTGTGATTACTTTTTGGTTCTTCTGTTGCCTTCTCTGGGCTAATGTTAATTATAGTGAGAGATAATCTTTGCCTCCTACGGTGCTTTGATGGATTTACTCCATCTCTAGAAGAGCACTCCCCTGGTAGAACAGCAGTCCCCTTCCAACCCGGAGTGGCTGTGCACCGTTGCCTCCTGTGTCTCCCAGCTAACAGCAACGTTCAGGGAAATGAAACCATGTTCTTCATGGCAGTAGAGCTCCCTGCTCAGTGCACTACTCCTCAGTATTGATTTGCTGTGCTGCTCAGGGCTTTCCTGGTGGTTTTGGCGTTGTGGGTTCGTTTCAAGGGCTGTGTGCAACGGGACCGTGTCTGTTGGGGAAGTACCTTTTGTTTTGGAAGTGCAATAACATGCTTCGTGCTTGTAGGACATTGCTTATTACCAAGCCTTATCTGCTGAACAGTTGCAGACAGAAGCTGCTAAACTCCAGCCCAGCACCTCTGCCCCCCAGGAGTTTTACGAGCCAGGCTTGGAGTCGGCTGCTAGTGCCAAGCTGGGTGATCTGCAGCGCTCTTGGGAAACACTGAAAAACGTGGTGAGTCTTCGCCCGGGGGGCTCAAAATAAACAGCTCTCTTGTCGGGTGCTAGATGGAAAGTGCTCACTTGGCTCTCCTCTGCAGTTCGAGAAGGGTTAGTTCTGATAGGTTGTACTTGCTCTTTGGTTTTGATATTTCTCACATTTATAAAGAGCTCCTTCTGTAGAGACATTTCAAACCCACCTGGCCGTGTTCCCGTGCGGCTGGATCTAGGTGATGCTTCTCTGTGAGGGACGTTGGACCGGCTGACCTTTCGAGGTCCCTTCCAGTCCCTGATGTTCAGTGGTTCTGCGATCAGCATTCGAAGCTCTGTGGAAGTGGTCAAAAAGTTGAGCCTGTGCTGTTAGCTCTTTGCTGAGGCACAGTGGCTGCTGCAGAGCAGTAGGAATGCATCTAGCAGGCAGGGCACATCCACGTGCTCTAAAGTAAGGGCTGGCTTTTCCTTGCTTGTCAAAGTCTCCTGTGTTTCCATCAGAGATCTCAGGATTTGACTGACCGTGCTGTGATAGGGGAGTTTTGTGGTTTACACTTTTGAAAGCTTGGTGATAGCCTGCTAAGCAGAGGGAGGTGTGGAACAGAAGAGCGAGCAAGTCCCGTGTCAGGGGTCAGAACTCACCCCTTCGGTTCTCTCCAGATCAGCGAAAAGCAGCGCACCCTCTACGAAGCGCTGGAGCGGCAGCAGAAGTACCAGGACACCCTCCAGTCTATATCCACAAAAATGGAGACCACCGAGATCAAACTCAGCGAGAGTCTGGAGCCAGCCAAAAGTCCCGAGAGCCAGATGGCTGAACATCAGGTAAAAGCTTGAGTGTGACAAGGAACCAGAGAGACAGCATCACCTGTAAATCCTCAGCGTCCCGGTTTTAAACCTTCTGCATGGCTGGGTGCCTCAAAAACACGCGCTAGCTGTGTGAACCTTCTCTGTTAACAGCACGTCTTGTCTTTGTGGACTTCCTGCTGTTCTAAACGTGGTGCAATGGCTGCACTTGATCCTGAAGAGCTTTGCCAGCCACTGATATGCTGAGGTACCTTCTGTGCTCTTCATCCTGAATAGGCTTTGATGGATGAGATCTTAATGCTACAAGAAGAAATCACTGAGCTTCAAACATCGTTGGCCGAGGATCTGAGCTCCGAACCCCTGGACGCAGAAGCGGCCGATCAGCTGGCGTTGCACTCCACGCTCACCGTCCTGGCGGAGCGGATGGCCACGATTCGAATGAAGGCCTCGGGGAAACGGCAGCTCTTAGAGGTACCAGGAGACCCTTCTGGGAGGGGGTCTGCTAGAGCACACTGTGCGTTTTGGGGGCCACGCAGTGGCTTCGTCCTTAGTCACCACGGAAAGCTAGTAACTTTGAAAGTCGTTTGCCCTCCCTCTCACTAAGAAATGACTGTTCTGGGCAGCCTCACAGCTGAGTGCGAGGCGATCAGTAACCAGGATGGACTTGGCATGGCGCTGCAGGAGGCACGTTTTGTCTGTCTGTGTGTGTATCTCCACGTGATGTTAGCATCCACGCTGATCTGTGCTTCTAGGAAAAGCTGAACGAGCAGCTGGAAGAACAGCGGCAAGAGCAGGCTCTCCACAGGTACCGCTGTGAAGCTGATGAGCTTGACCACTGGCTGCTCAGTACCCGAGCAACGCTGGACACCGCGCTGGTTCCTGCTGAGGAGCCTATGGATATGGAAGCCCAGCTGGTGGACTGCCAGGTAAAACTGCCGGTCCCGCAGGCTTTAGAGGGTGGTGGCTGTAGCGTTGTGTGAATACGGAGCATTAATGTGAAGGCCACCATCAGGTGGGATGAGCTGGCATGCTAGTGGGGCAGAAGCTGTCGAGCTCTCTGATGCTTCCTGAGTGCTCAGTTGGCTGCATTTGACCTCATTGAAACCATTTCTTGTTGTAGACAGTGAGGGATTAGAGTGGAGAGGAGACACTCTCTCCATCTGCTAACCACCGCTCTTCCGATCCACCCCAAGGATGCCACTGGCCTTCTTGGCCACAAGGCCCCCATTGGTGGCTCGTGGTCATCCTGCTGTCCACCAGGACCCCCAGGTCAAACTAATTAAGTTTTCCCTAACACCACCTCATTACTGGAATTGCCAGTCTGCTCGGTCTCGAGCGTCTTTTCATCATCTGTCCTCGGGAGCCGTTTGCGCTGCACAGGTAATTCCTGTGAAGCTAGAGCAGTGCTGTTTGTTTTGATGTCATCTGGGGGAGACTCACAACTGACAGCAAGAGTTAACTTTGTGCAAAAGTTGACAGTGCTGTTTCCCTCCTGCTTCTTCAAGTCTTAGTACATCGAGGTTTACCTGGAGCCCTGTAGTCTTCGCTTTGTGGAGCCTGTCCAGCTTGTGCCGCTTGGGTGCCGCTTGGTCCGGGTGGCCCCGCTCTGGCAGGGCCTTTTGAGGTCCCTTCAGGGAAAGTCTCTGTGCGTTTGTGCTGTACGGTTGCTGCGGAAACAGAGCCATCTGATGCCAGGCTGGGGTTGAGAACGAGAGCTGTGTGAGCTTTGAGTCTGGAACCTCAGAATCTGCACCCTGCCTCCGGCGCACGAGTGCTGAACGGCCTGTCGGGAAAGTCGCTGTTGGCAATAAACACGCCAGAGATTTGTCCTGTAAGTCTCTCTTTAGACTAAAGAGGATTATACAGAAATCCCTAAGTCCACCATGCACCAATCAGAAAGAGCAGATAGTGAGAAGATAAGATTAGCTCCGCAGAGGAGGAGGTAGGAAGCGTTTCACTAAACGTGCGTGAAAGACGAGGAAAGGAGGAGCTCTGGCCTGCCGGCTCGGATTCCTGCCACGATGGCTCTGGGGCTGGCGCTTTAGCCTCCCTTCCCTTCGCCGTGCAAACGCAGAGCATCTCCTGCACAAGTCCTTAGTTTCAGAGAACTTCCTGATTTCCCGTTCTGGAAGAGGTTCCAGACAGCAATGGCGAGTGCAGACCCTTGCCAGTGTGTTCCTGAGGACTTCCAAAGTGACTGGAGGGCAAAGCAGCCATAATCTGACGCGCCTTCAGCTTGACAGCGGGGCAAGGAGGCCAGAGGTCATCGTGCCAGGAAGCACGGCGGATGCTGGAGGATGTACGAGTTTGGTTCCTTGTTTTTGCTGCTGCAGAACATGCTGGTCGAAATAGAGCAGAAGGTGGTAGCCCTGTCAGAGCTGTCTGTGCACAACGAGAACTTGCTGATGGAGGGGAAGGCTCACACCAAGGATGAGGCAGAGCAGCTGGCCGTGAAGCTCAGGACGCTGAAGGGCAGCCTTCTGGAGCTGCAGCGAGTGCTCCACGACAAACAGATCAACATTCAGGTAAGCGGCTCCTTCTCGCTGCTTTCACGGAGGGCAGGCTGTTGGGGGACTTCCTGGGGGTTTGATGCCCCTGGGAAAAGGAGGGAAAGTATTTTACTGCTTTAGCTTGAGCTGTTCATCCGCTCCAAGACAAAAACACTGCCAAGCAAGCTTTAGCTTAAGAGTTTGGTGGCTGACAGCACCACTTGGCCATGAAACCGTCCTGTCCTCACTGGCTTCACTGAAAGGACAAGCAGAACAGTAGACAGATGATGAACTTGCTCCAGATGTATGTTATTCCTGGGAACATGCCGTGGGGCAGGATTGCTCCCACAGCCAAAGAACACTTGTAAACACATGCTTTTCTCCGCTGCAGTGAGCAGATGGTTTAGGGGTGACCTTGCAGAGTAGGGTAGGTGGTTGGACTCGGTGATCCCAGGGGTCTTTTCCAACCTGGATGACTCTGTGACTCAAAGCAGAGCTTTGAAATGCAGCTAACGCTTGGTGGCATCGTTTGGCCCGGTGATACGTGATGTAAACACAGCTGCGTTTAACCTCTGTCTCTCGTAGGTTTCTGTTCCTCACCGCGTTGGTCTGTTTGTTTCCGCCAGCTCGTTTTATTCAACGGGGCTCTTTTGGTCGTTCTTTAGGTCACAGTAGCGCGTGGAGAAGCGAGCACACACCAGAGCCCCACGCATGTAATGTTACTGACTGGTTTGGACTGTGCTTTCTCTGCTGTGCTTCCCTTGACCCCTTTTCTTTCACTTGTTTTCCTGGCTTGGCTGTGCAAATTAAACGTGATAAGCTTCCAAGATTTCTGGCGTGTCGGGCAGATTACAGTCTACTGAGAGGTTAGCTTGAAAAGTCACTTGACCTGTTAAGAACTATTTTTAGTCCAAAGCAACTGGGCAGCTGTGAACCATAACTTCATACAAAAAGATCCAACAGGCAAATAAAGAAAGGGATGGGCAAACCCACGTGTTTATGGATCCCTAGTGCCTCTTGAGGTGCAGCACATTTAATGTTGTTTTCAGTGCAGAGCCACAAAGATGATGAAGGGAGTAGAGCAGCTCCCTGGTAAGGAAAGGCTGAGGGAGCTGGGGCTCCTGAGCTTTGAAAAAAGGGGACTGAGGGGTGACCTCATTCATGTTTATAAACATGTGAAGAGTGGAGCCAGGCTCTGCTCAGTGGCATCTAATGATAGGACATGGGGCAGTGGGTGCCAGCTGCAACAGAGGAGCTTCCTCATCAATAGGAGAAGGACCTTCTTCACAGTGAAGGTGCCAGAGCCCTGGAAGTGGCTGCCCCTTGGGGGGTTGTGGAGTCTCCTTCTCTGGAGATGTTTCAAACCCGCCTGGACATGTTCCTGTGCAACTGGGTCTAGGGGATCCTGGCAGAGAGATTGGACTGGCTGATCTTTCGAGGCCCCTTCCAATCCCTAATGTTCTGTGAGTAAATCCAGAGAGGCGTGTAGACCTAAGCAGCCAGCCCTGCACGTCTGCCTTTAACATGAGGCCCCAGCACCTTAACACCTCTCACTGATCATTTCAACCTACAGCCAACGTGGATTTCAGGGGTCGAGAAGCTGAGAAGGCAGTTCTTTGCTCTGTTTTGCTTTGCTTGTGCAGAAAGCATGTCTGATCCCCTGTGCTGGGAAAAAATAACGATGGGAGTGTGAAACGAAGGAGCTGCTGCTTTTGCTGCTCTGTGCTGATGTTCTGTGTGGCCTCTCTTACTGCCTTTGCTATTGACACCATAGACAGTCTGTGACTGAGTGTTTGCGCTGACCACGCGTAGAGTTGTGCACTCACCGGTAAAGAAGTGTTGGCTGGAGTGACAACCAGCATTCTCTCAGAACCATGTGCTTTATTTGGACCAAAAACCTGGCCCAGCCCACCCACTGATAGCCTGCGTGGCCAGTGGGAGCTGCCCCTCTGTGGTGATGGAGATCAATACTGCTCGTTGGAAGAAGCAGGACAGTCTTCAGGAAAGAGTCTGTGATCGCGGCAGAGGTGCCTGCTTGTTTTTACAGATTCAGGAATGCTCTCTTGCTAGGGACTGATAACTTGGAAGGAGTCAGGAACCTAAGACACCGCTTGCTTCAGAATTTGTGTGAGCCAGCGGCGTGAGCGGTAGAAGGAGGCACTGCGCGTGGGCTGGAGCTGACAGCGCTGGACCTGCCAGCTCCCGAGCAGCGCGCGAGGTTTTGAGAGACCTTTGGTCATTTCTCTTGAAGCAGGGATCGTTACAAGAGAAGGAGGAGAGCAGCCTGGACGTCGTTTCCTCCCAGAGCCCCAGTGTCCAAGAGTGGCTGGCACAAGCGAGAAGCACTCGCTCGCAGCAGCAGCAGAGCACCCTGCAGCAGCAGAAGGTTGGTGTTTGGCAGAACTTCTTGTGCCCCCGCCTTTAGATTGTGCTTAATGCTGCAGCTGAGCCATTCTCGTTGCTATTTCCGTGGGAATCTTTGTTACTACACTGTTTCTTACTCAGTGCCTTCGTAATGGTTCCACTTGACCTCCCCATGTTATATCTGTAACTGCCAGGCAGGCCAGACTTCTCGGGTCACTCAGTCACCCTGTACTGCCATTGTCCATCCTGAGAGAGAACGGATGGGGTCGAGGTTTGTAAGAAGCTGCGTGGTAGCTCTTCTGTTCTTACTGCCCACGATGCTGCCGGGGCCTTCCCTCCCCATCACTGTGTTACTGGCCTGACTGAGGAACACGACAGTAGAACAAGCAGTTGGACTGACACCCTGCATCCACCTCTCGTGTCCCTCATAGACTCGAGAGCCACTAATTCTCCATTTGCCTCAGGTTTTGACACTTGCCTGTATTCATTTGCCATAGATTCTCTTTCATTCCTCTAGAAAGAGGGGACTTGGAAGTGAAAACGAGCGTTCTTTTGATTCATGTTCACCTGTGTGAAGCTGCCTGAGTGCTCTCGGTGTTCGGCATCTGTGGCTTGGACATGAATCAAGATAATCCTGTCTTTGCATTCGTGTACGCTGAGTGGGAAAGAAAAGCTTTACCAGGCCATGCGAGCTGTACCGTGTCATCTTCGTGCCCGCTCTTGGCAGCGGGAGGGAAGAGCCGTAAGAGCCTGTGAGATGTTCCCATGTGCAGTCAGAGAGTTCGTCTGAATCAGCCCGTAAAGTCCTCGTTCAGCTGGAGGCATTTACTCACAGCAGTGTCAGACACGCAGCGCGGCTGTCGTCGTGCGACACTAGTGCAGCGCAGAAGAAGGGTCGGAGCTTTGGCTGAGTGTTTGTAACTTGCTGTGCTAGGAGCTGGAGCAGGCGCTGGAAGAGCAGAGGAACTTGCTGCGCTCGGTGGCGTGCCGTGGAGAAGAAATCCTGACCCAGCAAGGAGCTCCAGAGGGCCTGTGTGGAAGGTGTGCTTTCATGTCTTCTGTGGCCGGGCTTTGTCATCCTTGCTTCTGCACTCCTCTTCTGCAGAGGTTCCTCTGATGTTTGTTTGACTCCACAGCCCCCCTGGGCAGCCCCTGCCAGGGCTCTGGCACCCTCACCATGAAGAAGGTCCTTCTCACACTGATGTGGGACCTCCTCTGTCCCAGCTCACACCCGCTGCCCCTTGTCCTGTCACTGGGTGCCCCTGAGCAGAGCCTGGCTCCATCCTCCTGACACCCACCCTTCACATATTGATCAACATGCAGGGGGTCACCCCTCAGTCACCTTTGTTCCCAGCTCCCTCAGTCTTTCCTCAGCAGAGAGATGCTCCACTCCCTTCATCATCTTCATGGTTCTGCTCGTTGCTTGCTTCTCTTTTTCCTGCCCTCAGTCAGTATTATTCTTGTTGAAGCCCTGTGTGTTTTACATTTCATCTCTGCTCTGTATTTTCTTGCACACTGGCCCGTTTGGGAGGGGATCTAGATGCCTTTAGAACCCTCTGCCCTCACTGGGAGGACTCTAAGCAGGGCAGAGGCTGCTCTCAGCAAGTTCTGTATCTGCAGCATTCGTGTTAATGCAGTGTGAGTTGCTATTACAAGGCCAGAAAGCACCTCTCCCCCTCTGTTTGGGGACTGACCCGGGTGATCTTTCGAGGCCGCTTCCAGTCCCTCACGTTCTGTGGTCCTGTGTCAGAGGGTCCCTTGCTGTCACATGATGTTATGCCACAGAACAAAACCACATCAGGCAGAAGATGCTGAGCTGCACTTACTGTTTGCGAAAGTGAAGCTCCTGAGCCTGTTCTGCATTAAAACACCAAGTGTGTCTGGCATTTTGAGAGGGAAGGTGGCAGGGGAGCCAGGCAAGCTTGCTTGAAGGGGGCATCGCGCTGCAGTGCATCCTCAGCCTGCTTTGGGTTGGTTCCTTAAAGGTCTCACCGAGCGTCCCGAGCCTAAACCTCTCTGCGTGTTTCTGTTCAGTGAGAGGCCCGATACAGTCTCTGAGGAGCTGGCTTTGGAGGGCGAGAAGACGTCCCCTGAAGAGCAGATGAAGGTCAAATGGGAAAGCCTCAAGCACGAATTCGCCGCCAAGCAGAGACTGCTCCAGAAGGCTTTGGAAGAAGACCAGCCGGTAGCTGCTCTGATGTGTTGTGTGTGTGAGAGCCCCTCGCGACGCGAGGCGCGGCGCGTGCGTAGCACCGCGTGGTGGTAACCTCGGGCAGCGGCGGAGCCTGCAGGAGGGCTGAGGCTGCTGCCCTGCATGAGGTAGAGGTATCCTGATCAGCGCTTCTCTCTCGCAGCAGCTTTACAGCAGACCATCCAGACTGATGGCCGGGGTGCCTTTGTACAAGGAGGAGGGGCAGGATGAGGAGAAGTCCTTAGTGTCACCGGTGCTGGTGGAATTGAATCAGGCCTTTGAGGATGTGTCATCTGAGGTAACTTGTCCGTCCTCCTTGTACTTGCCCTCTGGTAGAGCCACGTTTACACTGAGAACTGCTCTAGCTCCCACCCGGACCTCCAACCCTTTCCTAAATACCAGACGTTAGGAAGATGATCTTGTGCTTTTGCTCTGGTTCCTTTTGCTCAGGCTGCACGGGTGGAGGACAGGGTGCATCTTGAGCAGAAGCTGTACGATGGTGTTGCGGCCACCTCGGTGTGGCTGGATGGTGTGGAGGAACAGGTCTTTGTTGCTGCAGCTCTGCTGCCAGAGGAAGAAACAGCAACATACCTCTGCAAGCAAGAGGTAAGGAGCCCGTGCGTTGGACTTCCTCGGAATTGTCAGTAAAGTAGCGTTTAGAAAGACACTCTGAAAGTCCTGGTAGTGTGAAATGAGGAAGGGAAGGAAGGAGCAAGAGGTGATAGGATGGGCTGTATCTGAGAAGAAACATTTCACAACGAGGGTGATGAAACACAGGAACAGGCTGCCCAGAGAAGTGGTAGTTGCCCCATCCCTGGAGACATTCAAGGTCAGGTAGGGCAGGGCTCTGAGCACCCTGCTCCAGCTGAAGGTGCCCCAGCTCGCTGCAGGGGGATCGGGTTAGGTGATGGTTGAAGATCCCTTTCACCCCAGACCATTATGCATCACTCTGTTTTGTTTTCTACAAAATCAGTCTCTTGCCAAGGAAATCAAAGACATAACAGAAGAAATGGATAAGAACAAGAGTTTGTTTGCTCAAGTGTTTCCTGAGAATGATGACAAGAGGGATATTATGGAAGACACTCTGGATTGTCTCCTGAGAAGACTGACCCTCCTGGAGTCCGTAATAAGTGAGCGGTGCCAGCAGATGAAGGGACAGGTCCAGCAAATAGCGACTTTCAAGGTAGGGTGCTGTCCGACAGCGCTGACAGGGGTGCATGTCCAGTGGGAGGGGAGTGGAGGGCAGAGCCCCAGAGGTGGTGAGGGCAGTCCAACATCTCCCTGACGAGGAAGGCTGAGGGAGCTGGGGCTCTTGAGCTTGCAAAAAAGGAGACTGGGGGGTGATCAGTGTGTGAGGGGTGGGTGTCAGGAGACATCTCTGGCGACATTTTGAACCCACCTGGCCGTGTTCCTGTGCAACTGGACCTAGGGATCCTGCTGTGGTGGGGTGACTGGGCTGGATGATCTTTGGAGGTCCCTTCCAATCCCTAGTGCTCTGTGACTCGTGAAAGGCAGCAGCAGAGCTGTGTTCCCAGGTTATGTGTGCCTGGCTACGGGTGACTTCAGCTTGTAGTTCATCTCTGTCCAGTTCAGCTGTGCTAATTGTGATGCTTTCAGCTGTGGATGGATTTCATGCCCAAGCGTTGACGTGGTGGCGTTTGAGCTCCTCACGCTTTGTGGAACGTGCAGAGTTGGTCTGTGCTGTGGATGGCTGTAATTTGTGGCTCTTCCTGTCTCCTGTAGAACGAGCTGAAGCTCCTGTTTACGTCGGTGGCTGATCACAAATACTTAGTTCTGCAGAAACTGGCAGAGGCAGCTGAGAGACCAGAAACAGAGCAAATGCAGGTATGATGAGACATCTGTTACTGGGGAAGGGGAAGAGGCAGAGTTGCTCCTCACCTTGTGGGTGGTTTGTAGAGCAGGGTTGCTTTTTGTGGGAGCTCGTGTGTGTTCATTCACACACGTGTGGAAACGAGTACTTCAGAGAGGGTCTGCACACGTATAAACGTGGAGGGAAAACCAGACCCCACCTAGAGTGACTTTCCTGTCTCCCTGTCTGTGTTACGAGCGCACGGGGCAGTGTCTGAAGACCCAGTTACGCTGTGATTGTCAAATGCAGGTCATACTGGAGGCTGAAGAAGGTTTGAAGGAACTAGATGCTCAAATCAGTGAACTGAAGAAGCGTGTAGACAAGCTACAGCTTGACCAGCCTTCTGTGCAGGAGCTGTCGAAGATCCAGGTATGCTTCAGAAGTTCCATCCTCTTCGTAGCACCTCCTTAAGTAGGACAACTCATCATTTCGTGCTCATGAAGGGACCTGGGGGTCCTGGTGACCAGCAGGCTGACCATGAGCCAGCAGTGGGCCTTTGTGGCCGAGAAGGCCAGTGGCATCCAGGGGTGGGTTAGAAGGGGGTTGGTTAGCAGATGGAGATCATGCTCGGATCATACTCGCTGAGGAGTGCAGGGATAGCAAGGCTCATCTGGAGAGGAGTGTCAGGTGTGAAACGAGACTCGCCGCCGGTGCTCTTGTCTCCAAGGATAAGTACGACGAGCTGATGATGATCATCGCGTCCAGACGGAGCGACCTCAATCAGACTCTGGCTCTGAAGAGGCAGTACGAGCGGGCTTTGCAGGACCTGGCTGACCTGGTGGAAACAGGCCAGGAAAAGATGGCTGGTGACCCGAAAATTATTGTTGCTTCCAAAGAAGAGGTTCAGTCGCTGCTTGATAAACATAAGGTAAGAAACTGTGACACGTTTCGGGACCAACAGTGGCTGCAGCAAATGTCTAACCCTCTGTTTCTGAAGGTTCACGAGCCGCTGTTCCCAAACAGAGTGTTTCCCCACCTTTCTCAGCCCAGATCAAGGACAGGGTTTGGAAGTCAGGTTTACAGGACTGGCAAAAGCTTTCTTGGATTTGCCTCGCCTGATGTGGCCAGGCCTCTCCTCATGTGGGTCTGGAGGGCAGGACTGATGGAGAGAGGCTGGAGGAGCTGGGGCTGTGCAGCCTGCAGAAGAGAAGGCTGAGGGGAGACCTCACTGCTCTCTGCAGCTACCTGAAGGGAAGTTGCAGTGAGGTGGAAGTTGGCTGCTCCTCCCTAGGGACTGGTGATGGACATGCTCGATCCTCCTGTGGCAGGGGGATTGGACTGGACGATCTTTCAAGGTCCCTTCCAGTCCCTAATGTTCTGTGACACTGTGATTGTCCTTGTCAGTTGCGTTTCGGATTGTGTGAAATGTTAGTAGTGAAAAATCTGCCCAGTTCTGTGTCCACGTGATCCTACTGTGACGCTTCAGTGGTGACAAGTTAACAGTTGCGCTTTCTCCTCTCTGTTCTCCCTCACACCCAAACCTCTCCAGGAATATTTTCAGGGCTTGGAGTCCCACATGATCCTGACGGAAACGCTCTTTAGAAAGATGAGCAGCTTTACCTTCTTGAAGGAGACTCAGTCGCGGTCAGAGCTGATGACCCAAGCTTCAGCGGTGTTAAAGCTGGCGCACAAGCGAGGTGTGGAGCTGGAATACGTTCTGGAGGTGAGGATGTCTGGGGTCTTTTCTGTACTGCCACTGTCAGCAGCCCCCAGGATATTCTGCCACGTGGACTTCCTGTGCCTGGATGCAGTTGATGGATGGATGTCAGTTCCTTTGGTCCCACACACAAGGCGCTGACGGGCTGGCTGTGATCTCTGCTGGTGAACTGCTGTGACCTTCAGGTGGCACAGGTTGTGCTCCTCTAAATTTAAAGGAGCTGCTTGGCTTTAGCTGCCAAGGAGAACGTGACAGCTTTACCCGTGTGTTCCAGCCAACAGAACAGTTCAGTTTGAGGAGGCTGAAGGGGAGACCTCATCGCTCTCTGCAGCTACCTGAAAGGACCCTGCAGAGATGCTGCTGCTGGGCTCTGCTCACAGGTCATCAGTGACAGAACCAGCGGGAAGGGCTTCAAGCTCCATCAGGAGAGGGTTAGGCTGGCCGTCAGGAAGAAATTCTTCCCAGAGAGAGTGGTCAGGCACTGGACTGGGCTGCCCGGGGTGGTGGCAGAGTCCTCATCCCTGGATGAGTTTAAAAGACGCTCAGATGTGGTGCTGGGGGATCTGGTTTGGGGGTGACCTTGCAGAGTAGGGCTGATGGTTGGACTCGATGATCCCAGGGGTCTTTTCCGACCCGAATGACTGTCTGATTCTATGAAAAGCTGCACTTGACACAGAGCTAATGTCTGCTTATAGGCTCTCTGGACATTGGTGCTGTAATTTCTGTACTTTCACGACCGTGCAGCTGTAGGACTTCAGATGAAGAAAGCAAGTGATAAACATTCTGAATATTGACTGAAAACTGGGCACTCACCCCTTGCTCGTGGATAATTTGTTCTTGCAGACCTGGATGCGTCTTGATGAAGATTACCAGGAGCTTAGCAGGCAGCTGGAGTCTGTTGAGAGCAGCATTCCCCCTGTTGCTTTGGTGGAAGAGACAGAGGACAGGCTTACAGAGCGGATCACGCTGTTTCAGGTTGGTGCTTTGTAGACATTCTTCGTGGAAGAGTTAAGTGAGAGGGACACTGAGCTGCGTTATCTTTCCGGTTCCAGACCAGAAAGGTTCAGGTTTCGGTTCGACTGGCCCTTAGCTGTTGGTCAGTCTGAACCACGCGCTCCTCCCTCAGCCTCTTGTTAAAGCACATGTGCTCTAGATCCCTCAACATCTCGACAGCTTTGTCCTGCACCCAGACTTCTTCCTTCTTCGTGAACTCGGTGGGAGGTGGGGCAGAGCACAGTCAGAGGCACTAGGTGAGGCCTCATCAAGCACCTTGGAGGAGAGAGCACTAAAATAAGTTGTCCGCAGTCAGGACGTGAGCCGGTGCTGTAGCTTATCTTACTCACAGTCTCTTGACTGTGGAAGATGCCAAGGTTAGGGAGGGGATTGTCCCCCTGTACTTAGCACTGGTCTTGAGGACTGGGTCACATTTTGAGCACACTGCTCGCGTGACAGTTCTCGGGGAGAGCTGGAGCAGAGGGCACAACCTGATGTGGCGTGGTGGTGCTGGATGTCCCACACGGTGCAGTACGGCTCCGTGTCAAGAACGCGCGGCAGCGGAGACCCACAGAGCTGTCCAACCATCCCCTCTGTTGTTACAGCGCCTGAAGTCCAACCTGGCCGAACACCAGCCCAAGTTGTACCGCACGCTAGACGATGGCAAGAGGCTCCTGTTCTCTGTTAGCTGCCCAGATCTGGAAAGTCAGCTGAACCAGCTCGGGGAACGCTGGTTAAACAGCACCAGCAAGGTTACCAAGGAGCTGCACAGGCTGGAGACAATCCTGAAGCACTGGACGAGGTAACGCTGACATAATGCCCAGGATGAACTGCCTCACCCGCACTGGTCTGGGCAGAGTCGCTCAGAGCCCCAGGGCTGTTAGACTCTGCCTTAAAGAAAGTGCTTGAGGATGTGTTTGACTGCTCAGCAGTGCTCTTCTGCTCCGTACCAGTGCCACGCACCAAGGGGAACTGCTCAGGAGCCAACCAGGGTGGTTCCCCAAGGTTTTCCTGAGGCAGGGAACGGCCCCAGCACTGGAGAGGCCTGGGAATGGCTCCAGTACCATCTAGGTACTAGTCCTTCACTCAGCGTAACTTTTGCTAAGAGGCAAAACAAAGGCCCTGTTAGGAATTACGGGTGCAGTGGCTAAAGTAAGAACATCCTGGTACTGTGCCTGTCTTCAGAAGTAGCACGTGTTTTTTCTGAAGGGAGATAAAGTAAGTAACACACTTTCACTCTAAGTCTGGCGTGTGGTGTCTTCCCCGACCACGTGGAGGGGAGAGGCTGCTGATGTGAATCACAGCATCACTCTGCTTGGAAAAGACCCCTGGGATCATCAAGTCCAACCACCTACCTTACCCCACAAGTTCACCCCTAAACCACAGCCCTCAGCCCCTCACCCAAACGGTCTTTAAGTGGTGATGATGGTTTTCTTTAAACATCTTGACAGGTACCAGAGTGAGTCAACAGAGTTGTCCCACTGGTTACAGTCTGCGATGGAGCGACTGGGGTTTTGGAGCCAGCAGTCTGTGACAGTTCCTCAGGAGCTGGAAACGGTCCGAGACCACCTGAGCTCCTTTCTGGTAGGTCACCCGTGGGTGGACCTGTTATTGTCTTTGAAGCAGGGACGGTGCAAACCCCCCAGACCTCTTCTGCAAGGCGAGACCTTCCTAAAGTAACGGGTGCGTCTGCACACGAAACACTCCTTTGCTGAGCGCGGTGGTTGTGCAAAGACAAAGTGGCCTCATGCCTCAAAACAAGTGCCGGCGTCTCTGGCTCTGAGCTGTAGCTGGTCAACACTAGCAGAAGGTTGATGTTTTACAGGGAAGGGAGCATGCTCTTGGGTTCCTGCAGGAAAGCTTTGAGTGCTGCAGGCAGGTGGTTGACTGTTTCCATGAAATGCTTCTGCTCGCAGGAGTTCTCCAAAGAAGTAGACGCGAAGTCATCCCAAAAGTCTTCTGTCCTGTGCACCGGGAACCAGCTCCTCAGGCTGAAGAAGGTGGATACGGCAGCGCTGCGAGCAGACCTGTCCCGCATCGACGCTCAGTGGGCAGAGCTGCTCCAACAAATCCCAGCAGTGCAAGAGAAGCTGCACCAGGTAACCAAGGCCAGTGACAGCCTTTCGTACTCCAGAGGATTCAGACCCCAGCAGGTGGCAAAGCCTTGGAGGCATGCTTGCTCCCCTCTACTCTTTATCCTCATGTACTTACACTTAGATCCAAATCCTGTTCACTCCTTTTTTTATAAACACCAGGGATGTGTTAAAGCTGTAGAATAACATGGTAATAGTGTCATAGAATCAGCCAGGTTGGATAAGACCCTTGAGTTCATTGACTCCAACCATCAGCCCTGCTCTGCAAGGTCACCCCTAAACCAGATCCCCCAGCACCACATATAAGTGACTTTTAAGCTCATCCAGGGATGGGGGCTCAACCACCACCCTGGGCAGCCCATCCCAGGGCCTGACCACTCTCTCTGGGAAGAATTTCCAGTCTGACCCTCCCCTGTTGGAGCCTGAAGCCCTTCCCTCTGCTTCTGTCACTGATGACCTGTGAGCAGAGCCCAGCGGCAGCATCTCTGCAGGGTCCTTTCAGGCAGCTGTAGAGAGCAATGAGGGCTCCCCTCAGCCTCCTCTTGCTCACACTAACCAGCCCCAGCTCTCTCCATCTCTCCTCATCAGAGCAGATGAGGGAACAGGAGCAGGTAACAGAAAGGTCCCCTGGTCATGCAAAGGGAGGAGTTCTTGGCCGTTGCCTTCACGTTTGAAGTCTGTTGTCTCTGCAGCTCCAGATGGACAGGATCCCCTCCCGCCACGCTATCGCTGAAGTCATGAGCTGGATTTCCCTGATGGAAAACGTCGTTCAGCAGGATGAGGAGAATATCAAGAACGTGGTCGGACGGAAGGGCATTCAGGAGTATGTCCAGAAGTACAAGGTGCTGCATGGAAATACTCTTGGTTTCCTCTCTCAGTGGCCCCTATAAAAAGTGATGTCAGGGAGAGGCTGTAAAGTCCTCACTGGTTCAGACTGGGTAATACTTGATACTGTGAAAAGAAGCCCCAGTTCCTTTGCCTGCTGTTCAGTTATGGCCAGAGTATAGTTTTGGTGTGCTCGCCCTGATTTTCGTGTTGGATTAGATGTGCCATCACTAAAACCACAGAGCACTGTGCAGATTACACAAAGGGTTTGACAGCTTGCCTGGTAACATCAGCTTCTCCTCAGGGTGCAGCTTGTTCTTGAATGGCTCTGTAAGAGCAAGAGAATCGTGATCAGTGTCTGGAGCAGAAATGAAAGCTCTTGCACCAGGAGGTAACTGTTGAGGAGTACAGACAGAGCGCAGCATCACAGCAGGTTAGGGATTGGAAGAGACCTTGAAAGGCTGTCCCTGCCGCAGCAGGGTCGCCCAGGTCACACAATTTCACCTCTGAAGTGAGATCATAGCACTCTTCAAATAAATCTGCACACAGTGGGTTTTTTCTCAGTGTCACCTTTGTTTTGCTAGTCTCCTGGAAAATCGCTTCTTATCACAGCATCACAGAACATCAGGGATTGGAAGGGACCTCGAAAGATCAGCCAGTCCAACCCCCCTGCCACAGCAGCATCCCCCAGACCCAGTCCCACAGGAACATGTCCAGGCAGGTTTTACACACCCCCAGAGAAGGAGACTCCACAACCCCCCTGGGCAGCCCCTTCCAGGGCTCTGGCACCCTCACTGGAAGAAGGTCCTTCTCACACTGATGTGGAGCCTCTTGTGTCCCAGCTCACACCCTCTGCCCCTTGTCCTGTCACTGGGTGCCCCTGAGCAGAGCCTGGCTCCATCTATAGCTCTTTGTTGTATGGAAGAGTGTGTTCCACCTCAGCTGTTTTTGTGCTAAAGATTCTGATACTAAATAATGTGGAGAAAAACCCCCTGATATGCAGACAGTTCTTCACAAACCTGGTACCTGAGAGAAACAGCAGCGTGTTTACACCGGGGTTTTTATCTGCCGGGGAGGGAAGGCAGAGTCTTTATTCCAGAGGCTGTTGCTGCCTTGATTAACACCTAGGGGAGAACAAATCACAGCATTTTTAACTGCTGACCAGCTGATAAGAAAGTCTTGTGGCTAAACATTTGTGAACATCTTCCCTCTGCTTTGCCAGGAGGTGAGGAACTGTGCTGCTTACACTTTCCCTTCTTTTCCTCCAGGGTTTCAAAATAGATCTAAACTGCAAACAGTTGACGGTGGACTTTGTGAACCAGTCGGTGCTGCAGATCAGCAGCCAGGACGTGGAAAGCAAACGCAGCGACAAAACTGATTTTGCAGAGCAGCTGGGGGCCATGAACAGACGTTGGCAGATCCTGCAAGGCCTGATAACGGAAAAGGTAAAGGAGGAGCCCGGCTGCGCTGTGGCCAGCTGTGGCCAGCTGTAGGGCGGGGTCGCATTGTCGCCGGCACGCGGTGCCCTCCAGGCTCCTCACTGCAGACAGAGTGAGTTTACAGTCGGGTCAGAGTTTTTAAAATGTCCAGGGACAGATGCCACAACCTCTCTGGGCAGTTCGTTCTTATGGGAAGCAGTTTTGCCCTGTTCCCAGTCAGACTTTGCCTTGTTGCCTCAAACACTGCCAGGGACGGGACAGCTCCAAGAATCACAGAACATTAGGGCTTGGAAGTGACCTTGAAAGATGATCTAGTCCAATCCCCCTGCCAGAGCAGGACCATAGACTCATTCAGGTTGGAAAAGGCCCTTGGGATCATCGAGCCCAGCAGAAGAGCCTCTGCCTTCCCCAGACTTTCCGATAACGAATGGACAGCACAAGGGGATGCCTCCTCTGCCTGCCTTTCCCCAGGCTGACTGAGCCCAGCCTCGCCCCGTGTGCCGCGCGCTCTAGCCCCGTGACGCCCTTCGTGGCCACTCACTACTCGGTCAATCTCTTCCATCCCCTGCTGGGAAATCCTGAGGACTTTGGTTGCTGCGAATAACCCCAGTTCCAACACCCATCCTGCCAACGAGTTGGCTTCTTTCCGTGTGTCCTGGTGGCTCGATGTGTTACCTCTGTGTCCTCGTCTGTGGCCAAAGCCGGGTTTTGGCACAGGAACTCCTTTGCAAAGAGCAGACAGGGTTAAGAGGGAATGCCTGTGCTGTTTTCAAATTCTGGGGAAAGCCTTCATGATGAGAAGGCAGCGGTCAGCCCTGGCCTTCACTGGTTGTTCCATTGACCCGGCAGTAAAGGTCCTTTCACGAGAAGGTGTGTGCTCGTCTTTCTTTGCAGATCCAGCTCTTGGAAAGTCTACAGGATTCCTGGACAGAGTATGAAAACAGTGTGCAGTGCCTGAAATCCTGGTTTGAAACCCAAGAGAAGAAGCTGAAGCAGCAGCAGAAAATTGGAGACCAGGCTTCAGTGCAGAATGCTTTGAAAGACTGTCAGGTGATGTCCCCTTGCAAATAACAGCCGGGGCTCTTCCGCGTGGAGAAGAGGAGCCTGAGGGGTGACCTCATGCATGTTGATCAATATGTGAGGGGTGGGTGTCAGGAGGATGGAGCCAGGCTCTGCTCAGGGGCACCCAGTGACAGGACAAGGGGTTGTGAGCTGGAGCAGAGGGGGTTCTACATCCATATGAGAAGGACCTTCTTCCTGCTGAGGGTGCCAGAGCCCTGGCAGGGGCTGCCCAGGGGGGTTGTGGAGTCTTCTTCTGTGGAGACATTTAAAACCCGCCTGGAGATGTTCCTGTGTGACTGAATGTAGGGGATCCTGCTGTGGCAGGGGGATTGGGCTAGATCATCTTTTGAGGTCCCCTCCAGTCCCTCATGTTCTGTGATTCTAAAGTCACAACTCAGTTAAAGATGCGTTCCTGTTTCTGATCTGTGATGGAGAAACGAGCGCCTCCGCTTAGGAGTGGGACACCAGGCAGCAGCTAGCACTGGTTAATGAGTAAACTGCAGCTTTTGTGCTGCTTGAACCGGATGCGTGGGAGTGTCTGGTACAGTTACTGCTTCAACCATTTGTTTCTCTGCTGATCAAAGTCTGCCACTGAGAGTTGACTCTCCAAGTGTATTTGCTGACTTCCCTGACCAGAAAGAACGATGAAGGTGATAAATCAGCTCCAGCTTTGAACTCCAGCCAAGTACACAAGGCCAGCTGAGCCAGGCTGTGCTAAATCACTCCTGCTTCACTCCTACGGTCTGTTGTGCTGAGAGCATAAAGTTAACTGAGCTGAGACTCTGCACCGCTTCCTGTTCTTCCCATTGTCTGGGGTTGGTGTGTGGGGAGGGCTGAGCCAGCTTTGGACTGACTCAAAGGCCCTCTCAGTGTTCTGGGACGAGCTAAGATGACTCTGCAGCTGTCAGTTGTGTGATTGTCCCCCTGCACTCAGCACTGGGGAGGCTGCACCTTGAGGACTGGGTCCAGTTCTGGGCACCTCAGGACAAGGGAGATGTCGAGGGGCTGGAGGACGGCAGAGAAGCTGAGGAAGGGCCTGGAGAATAAATCTTGTGAGGAGAGATTGAGACAGTTGGGGCTGTTTAGTTTGAGGAAGAGGAAGCTAAGGGGAGACCTCATCGCTGTCTACAGCTGCCTGAAGGAGACATGGTAGATTGCTGATGAGTTAGGGTTCTTTTGAGTATTAAAAGCCAAAGTAGGCAACTGTGACTGTCCTGTTTCTCAACTAAGGAGCTTATGGGCATCTTTTCTATCTGGAGGCATCATCTGGCCAGGTACGCAAAGAACAGTGCTGAGGTAGCTGCTTTGTCATTTCAGGAATTAGAAGAATCAATACGAATAAAGGAAAAAGAAGTGGAAAACGTAGAGCAGAGTGGTCTTTCTCTGGTACAGAACAAGAGGGAAGAAGTCTCTTCTGCTGTTATGAACACTCTGCGAGAACTGAACCACTCCTGGGCCAATCTGGATCACATGGTAAGAGGGTGGTCAAGGGCCGGCTCTGGCTTCAGGAACGGGCCTTGGAGGAGCAGCAGAGCAGGCACTTTGCAGCGAGTGGCTGGCCACTGGAATGTAGGGGGAGAGCTGCTGAATTGTTTCCCTCCATCCCCAAGTTTGTGCTGACTCTCAGCTTCACGAGGGGAAACCATATTTTCTATTTCAAGGACGCTTTTAATTCATGTCACCGAGGGGTTGCAGAGACTTCAGTGGAAAGGTACCACGTTATGTGTGCGGTGGTGCCTCTGCAAGCACTCGGGTCTTGCAGAACAAGGAAGAGATCAGCATTCCTTGTCACTTGACCTAAAGTCTGCCTTCTCCACGTGTCAGCGCTGGCCTCTCTGCTGGCATTCACAGACCTCACTGCCTGCCTTAGGGCTGCCTGTTTCGTAGTCTTCAGCTAGTTCTCTTGGACTAACCTGGATGGACTTGATAGCCTCCTGGTCTCTTCCATCCTGCTTTCATCAGATCAAGCAGAACTTCATGCTGTGCTCAGTGATGATGGCACAAAACCCAGCAGCTTTGATGTCAGGCAGGTAGAACAGCCTGTATCTGAGATCAGATGGAAGGAGATAATTTAAACAAGCCATAAAAATATCTGGACTGCTTTTCGTTGACTTAACTTGTCCTCCTCCCTTCTCCTAGGTTAGCCAGCTGAAGATCCTGCTGCAGTCCGTCCTTGATCAGTGGAGCATTTACAGAGAGGCCCATGAGGGACTGAACAGTTACCTGACAGAAGCCAGATACTCTTTGTCCCACTTTTATCTTCTTACTGGTTCTTTGGAAGCTGTGAAAGTCCAAGTCAAGAACCTCCAGGTTAAAGGACTATCCTGCTTCCTGCTGTCACATGGCCGTTGCATTTGTCTTCGTGCAGAGAACAAAAGGGGAAAAACAACTGTCAAGTTGTTTTCTGAGATCCAGCTGCACAGGAGCATGTCCAGGGGGATTTGAAATGTCTCCAGAGAAGGAGACTCCACAGCCACCCTGGGCAGCCCCTGCCAGGGCTCCGTCACCCTCACTGGGAAGAAGGTCCTTCTCACACTGATGTGGAACCTGCTCTGTCCCAGCTCACACCCACTGCCCCTTGTCCTGTCATTGGATCCCACTGAGCAGAGCCTGGCTCCATCCTCCTGACACCTGCCCTTTCCACATTTATCAACCATATAGATCATTGGTATTTTTCATATATATCATGTTTATGAATGAGGTCACACCTCAGGTTCCCTTTTCTCCCAGCTCAAGAGCCCCAGCTCCCTCAGCCTTTCCCCAGCAGGGAGATGCTCCCCTCCCTTCACCATCTCTGTGGCTCTGCACTGGGCTCTCTCCAGCAGCTCTGTGTCCTTCTGGAGCTGAGGGGCCCACAACTGGACAGTACTCCAGCTGTGGTCTCAGCAGGGCAGAGTAGAGGGGGAGAAGAACCTCTCTCCATCTGCTAACCACCCCCTTCTGATCCACCCCAGGATGCTGTTGGCCTTCTTGGCCACGAGGGCCCATTGCTGGCTCCTGGTCATCCTTCTGTCCATGAGGTCCCTTTCTCCTACGCTGCTTTTAGATGAAAAAGTTCCTGCATTCATGACCTGATGGGTATCACTGATGGGTGTTGTTTTTCAAGGTTCCTACAGCACGCAGTAACCTTTAGAAGTTAAACCTTTAAAGTTAACCTGTAATATTTTTAAAGGTTAGTACGTCCTCATTTTTAAAATGTGTTTTTCTCTCTGGTCTAGAACCTGCAAGATGAGTTAGAAAAGCAAGACAATAACCTGCAGAGGTTTGGGTCTGTTACCAATCAGCTGCTGAAGGAGTGTCACCCACCAGTGACTGAAACACTCAACAACAACTTGAAAGAAGTGAACTTGAGGTAGAAAATGGCTGGTTTGAACTTGCCTTTCAGTCCTTGACCCAGTGTTCAGTAATTACCTCGTAGTTGTGGAAGGTGGGGAGGCCTGTGGGGGTGGGATTATTCTGCTTGCTGAGGGCTGGAGCTGAAGTGTCTCATTGGCCACTAAGAAGAAATGAGATGTCCTCATCGAACCCAGAGAGCTCGTGTCAGGTGGAGAGGTGTGATGAGGGCTGTGCAGACCGCATCCAGTCGGCAAGGGCAAGGCTCTGCAGCGGGACAAGGACAGACTGGGAGGAGAAGGGATTGAGGGCAGCTCTGGCGGCGAAGGGCCTGTGACAGTCAGGGAGGGAGGGGATTCTCCCCCTCGGCCCTGCAGTGCTGACCCTCCAGCTCTGCTGCCGAGCATCCAGATGCAGATGGATCAGACCTGCTGGGACAGCTGAGAACAGCCCGTCAGCATATTTCTCAGATTTATTTGTTTTCCCCAGTTTAAAGCTAAATCACCCAATCTGAAATGAAAAGCAGAAAGACCTTGGGGAACAACAGGGAGGAAGAAGGGGATAGTTCTGGTGGGTTCCCAGACTTTGATCGTTCATCCGTTGTCTCTGCCAGGTGGAACAACCTTCTGCAGGAGATTGCGGAGCGGCTGCGTGCCAGCAAGGGCCTCCTTCAGCTGTGGCAGAGGTACAAGGACTGCCACCAGCAGTGCTCCGCCGCGGTGCGGCAGCGGGAGGACCGAGCCGCCGAGCTCCTGAAGACGGCCACCAGCAAAGACTTTGCCGACAGCGAGGTCACTGCTTGGATTCAGGACTGTAATGTACGTGTGCCCAGTTGGGCTTGGAGGCTTTGCACAGCTCTGGGGGGTACAAAGCACACGAGGCTCTCTGTTATCAAGCTCTGCACTTGGGGCACTGGAAACTTGCCTGCAGACGCGTTTCTCTTTCCAGATGCGTCTGAACCACAGGAACAGCAGCTTTAGCTGCTCACATCTCAGGATTTCCCCTGCTTTTCCATGTGTGCTGGTGTTTCAGGAGCTGAAGTCACAGCTCTGAAGGGGGTGCATAAATGATACCATTTCATTTAGTCTCCAGTCTGTGCTTGTCAAAGGCATGCTTGCTTGGAAAACCTGGCAGCTCCACTGAGTTCCTCGCAGATTTGTTGTTCAGGCTACGACGGGCGAGGTTTAGGCTGGACATTAAGAAAAATGTTTTCACCGAAGGGGTGGTCAGGCCCTGGGAGAAGGTTGAGATGTGTGGAAGGATCGTTTGGATGAGGTGTTGAGGGGTGAACTTGTAGAGTAGATGGTTGGACTTGGTGGTCCCAGGGGTCTTTTCCAACCAGGGTGACTCTGTGATGGCAGAAGGAGACACGAGTGGGAAATACAGCCGCTTCCGTAGCGGTGGGTTTGGGTCGTTGGGGGACGTCAGCAGTGTCAGGTGAACTGCTACTCTCATTCGATGTGTCGCCGCAGGACGTGCTCACGGAGTTGAAGGCAGCACAGCAGTCACTGGTTGTGCTCCGAGAACTGGGAGAGGAGTTAAAAAGCCAGGTAGAGGCTTCGGCAGCAGCAGCTATACAGTCGGATCATCTTTCCCTGAAGCAGAACCTGTCGGCCCTGGAGCAGGCTCTCTGCAAGCAGCGGACAGCGCTTCAGGTACGCGGCGAGCGTTTCCGTTCCTCGGCTCGGGTCGTGCTGCAGTGCTGCAGTACCTGAAAATGCAAGAGATTAAATGAAACTCTCTTGCAAAAGAGGCTGGTGGTACTTGCCCATCAGCAGGCCCTGGACTGCCCTGGAAGCTGAGAGTGAAAAATAGCTCAAGTCTAGCACAGAAGCTTTGTGACAAGGTTCAGATCCTGGGAGCAGACCTGATGGAGGGAAGCGTCCACCCGGAACGCCCAGGGCGTTCCACGGACAGCAGTGGTGCCAGCAGCTAGAGGAACAGCTGCTGCTGCCCTGAAGGCAGCCTGTCTCCCTCGTTTTCTTAGGCAGTGGAACAGATGAGAGATTCTGAGTGACTGTGCAGTGACTTGTGCAGCTCCTGTTCCTGCCACGTGTGCCAGCGCCTGCTGGGTGATGACTGCGTGGTGGGTAGCTCCTGGCCTGTACAGCTGTTTGCAGATCTGCCTTGGAAACGCTGTGAAGTCATGTCCTGCCAGTGTGGGCACCCTGTGGCCAGAGAGCTTACGCTCCGGCTCCTTGTTGTTGTAGGCTGGAGTGCTGGACTACCAGACCTTCGCCAAGAACCTGCAGGTCCTTGAGGCCTGGATAACAGAAGCAGAAGAGACCCTGAAAGGCCAGGATCCCAGTCACTCGTGTGATCTCCCAACAATCAAGAGCAGGATGGAGGAACTCAAGGTGACTCTTCAACGCAGGAAGCGTTGGATTTTTTTCTGTTAGACTGCTGCTTTGTGTCGCCGGGTCTGCACAGATCTGCACGTGCTCTAGACATGGTAAAGGGCTGTCACAGGAAGTGTGGCACCGGGAGTTTACAGCTGTGATGCGGTCAAGGAGCGGGTGTCCGTGTTGCTTGGCCCCTGGGTAGAGAAGAGAAGGGCCAGCAAACTGTTTAGAATGAAATCGAGTCAATGGGAATGAAAACTCTAGCAGGTTGTAGAGGCTGCCTTCATCTTGGTCTCTCTCTGCTTTTTTTGAGAGTGTAGCTGGAACATTGGAGGTTCCCCATCAGTGTGAGAAGGCCCTTCTTCCCAGTGAGGGTGCCAGAGCCCTGGCAGGGGCTGCCCAGGGGGTTGGGGAGTCTCCTTCTCTGGAGACTGGATCTAGTGAAGGTGTCCCTGCCTGTGCAGGGGGTTGGAACTGGACGATCTTCAGGGTCCTTCCAACCCCGGCCGTTCTGTGCCACACCAGCGTAGATCTTCCTCTCCTCTGAGGCTTAGAGGCTGGCAACTGGAGGTGCACCTCCCTGGCGTAGGGAGCGCTTGCCACAGCGGGGCAACCAAGGCCCTTCCCAGTTCAACTGGGAGCCGGTAGCAGAGCAGTCGCTGAGCTCGGACTGTTTGTTGCAGAGCCAGATGTTGAAGTTCAGCAGCATGGCCCCAGACCTGGACCGCCTCAACGAGCTGGGTTACAGGCTTCCTCTGAGCGACAAAGAAATCAAAAGGATGCAGAATCTGAACAGGTCCTGGTCTCAGATTTCATCCCAGACGATGGAGAGATTCAGGTGGGGATAAGGATTGCTGTGGAGTGTCCCTGCGTTACGACAGCTGCAAAGTCCACGTGTAAACGTGTGAAGGGTGGGAGGAGGGAGCCAGGCTCTGCACAAGGGGCAGTGGGTATCAGCTGGAACACAGGAGGTTCCATATAAATATCAGAAGCACCTTCTTCACAGAGAAGGTGCCAGAGCCCTGGCAGGGGCTGCCCAGGGGGGTGGTGGAGTCTCCTTCTCCGGAGATGTTTCAAACCCTCCTGGCCCTGTTCCTGTGCAACTCAATCTAGGGGATCCTGCTGTGGCAGGGTTTTGGACTGCATGATCTTTGGAGGTCCCTTCCAATCCCTAATGTTCTGTGATTCTGTGAAAGCCAGTGAGCGGGGATGTTTGTTCTGCCAGACATGAACAGAGTGGGAACTGAGGAAGGCTGCAGCTTTTCAGAGCCTCGACTAAATAAATTGGACGAGGCCGCTGGGTGGGAACAGCGTTAGAGTCTGGAGTTGTGCTGCGAAAATGCTCTCAGGGCTTTTGAGAGGAGGAGGCCTCACCTGGATGCACCTTTTGTTCTTTCTTGCAGTAAGCTGCAGTCTTTCTCGCTGCAGCAGCAGACCTTCTTGGAGAAGTGTGAGACTTGGATGGATTTACTCATCCAGACTGAGCAGCAGCTGACGGCAGAGATTTCAGGAAACTACCAGAGCCTTCTGGAACAACAGAGGGCACACGAGGCAAGTCCTCGGACGCGTTGGTACGCCACCACAGCGTACCCTGTTGACAGAACTAGTCAGCTGACACTAGTGACAGGACTCCTGTTGAACTGCTTTGGAATGAAACGTGAGCTCTGATTGTCGTGTCCTTGTCTTCTGCCCGGCAGCTCTTCCAGGCAGAGATGTTCAGCCGCCAGCAGATCCTGCACTCGGTTGTCTCGGACGGGCAGCACCTCCTGGAGCAGGGACAGGTGGATGACAGGTAGGCGTTCCTGTGCTGCTGCTGGCGGCGATGCGATGCGCTCCTCAGCCTAGCGGGCGCGTGGATGGCTTTGGGAACGCGGCGGCCTTGAGGCTGGTCTTGACTTGGGTTACCATGCGGGTCGCGCGCGTGTCTGGTCTGCTGCTCACTGGAAAACTCCCACCGCAAGGGCCTGCGGCGGCAAAGTGCTCGAGTTAGCCTGTTACTTGTGGCAGCTGGGAATTTGCACCCACCGAGAGGCTCCCCCGCTGCTGTTTCCAAACACCTGCAGCCTCACCGCGGTGGGGTAGGAGTGCGGTGCTGTCGGAGGTCTGGGTTTGAAGGCTTGCGGTCACACGGCTGATAGTCAGTGAAGCACCCGTGGCTTCGGGTGCGAGTCTGCTGAGGTCATCGTGGTCCTGGTGTGAGCTCATTCTGTAACTGGTGTATGTGTTGTGCCTCTCCCTGCACCAGGGACGAGTTTAACCTGAAGCTGACGCTTCTCAGCGATCAGTGGCAAGGCGTGATCCGCCGGGCGCAGCAGAGGAGGGGCATCATTGACAGCCAGATTCAGCAGTGGCAGCGCTACCGGGAGCTGGCGGAGAAGCTGCGCAGGTGGCTGGCAGAAGTGTCTTGTGAGCCGGTGAGCGGGCTGGGCGATGCTCCGATCCCGCTGCAGCAAGCCAGAGCCCTCCTGGACGAAGTGCAGGTGGGTCCGGAGTCTCTGAAGAAAGAGGAGAAAAGCTCTCGCCTTCTCTCCATCCTTCACCGTCTAAACCAGTGCTGGACTTAGACTGCCTGCTCTGCAGGAAGCCAAACTGGGTGTCAGTTCTTTGGAGACGTGCTGGGCACACGCAGCGGAGAGCTCTCTGCGCCCTCGAAAGCCTGGGGGTTTCTGTGTTCTGCTTTGTAGCTGCTGTCACGTCAGCACTGTCCTGTTTGAGGCGTGTGCTGGGCGAACAAAAAGCGACACCTCGAGTGTCCGCGCTCACGTGAGAGCGGTGCCTGTCTGTCAGCCTTGCGCGCAGTAATAAAGCCTGTAGGCAGAACAAAGTGGAGAGGAGCTGTTTCACGTTAAGAGTGATGGAGACACTGATGCTGATGTGTTGCTGTCACCTCAGAGAAGCCTCTGCAGGTTTGCACAGGAGGTGCTGCTGAAAGGAGCAGGTTAGAGCCTTTGGGCAGCAGGTCACGTGTCAGCCAAGGTGTGTCGGGGCTTGAGCAGGAGTTACAGTGAACTGCATTGAAAAGACAAAGCTGACAGCAAGTTGTTCACATTTCCAGCTTAAAGAGAAGGTTCTCCTGAGGCAGCAAGGGAGCTACATCCTCACTGTGGAAGCTGGGAAGCAGCTGCTGCTCTCGGCTGACAGTGGAGCGGAGGCAGCCCTGCAGGCAGAGCTGACTGAAATTCAGGAGCACTGGAAGATAGCTAGCACCCGGCTGGAGCACCAAAAGAGGCAGCTTGCTTTACTGCTCAAGGTAAGTATGTGATTTCCTCTGGATGTCTTTAGGAAATTCATGGCTCATTCAAGTTGGAAAAGACCTTTGGGACCGTTGAGTCCAACCATCAACCCTACTCTGCAGGTTCACTGTGAAGCATGTGAAGGAAAATCCCTTTCAAGGGATTGTGAAGCATGGAACGAGAGAAGTGCAAAGGCAGTGGTGGAAGGAGAGTGTCTAGAAACAGAGTGTGACAAACAAGTGCACCTCAGGACCAGGGAGACACCAGGGTGCTGGAGCAAAGCTGGGGAAGGGCCTGGAGAATCAATCTGATGAGGAGAGATGGAGAGGAGGAGGAGGCTGAGGGGAGGCCTCACCACTCTGTACAGCTCTCTGAAAGCACACTGTAGAGATGAAAATCTTCCTGGAGAGAGTGGTCAGGCCCTGGACTGGGCTGCCCGGGGTGGTGGTTGAGTCCCCATCCCTGGATGAGTTTAAAAGTCACTTAGAGGTCATGTTGGGGCATGTAGTTTAGGGGTGACCTTGTAGAGTAGGGTTGCTGGTTGGACTTGCTGATCCCAATGGTCTTTTCCAACCTGAACGATCACGTGTGAGTCTGTGTGTGAAGTTGTGGGATTGTTTATCATGTGACTCCCCTCGCAGAGCTCTTGCTGCCTGTGAGTAGCCTGTTTTTAACAGACTTCAGCAAGCAAGGGAGGCAGGTAAAACCGTGCTGCCACGTGGCAGCTGCTGTGGTTGGATTGCCTTGTGCCCACGTAGACCATGAGGAAGTGGGCAAACTCTAGCTGCTGCAGTGTCTGTACGGTGTTGTAGTAACAGGAAGCTGTGGCCTTGGAGAGTGCTTCTGCCAGCAGAGACCTGCGCATCAGTGTGCGAGACGGTTGTGCGTGTGGCTGTGGAGACCGAGTGCTGTTCAGAGGCAGATCTCAGGACCTACCGTGGTTATGAACAAGCGTAGGGGTGAGGTGTCAGCTGGCATCACCCAGAGCTGAAACGAAACCGCGTGTGCACTCTGCCTCCAGGACTGGGAAAAGTCTGAGAAGGGCATAGGGGACTCCCTGGAGAAGCTGAAGTCGTTCAAGAAGAAGCTTGCTCAGCCTTTGCCAGAACACCACGATGAGCTGCACGCGGAGCACATCCGTTGCAAGGTAAAGCACGTGCTGCTCCGTGTCTCAGCTGTGCCTGCCCGTGTGCAGCGAGCTCCCCGTCAGTGATCGGCTTCGCGTTGCTGGCTGTACACACTAGGCATCTAGACTGCATCTGGGCTGTTGTTTAGTGCTTCTCCTTTGAGACGAGGTTCCTGTGGGGCAAACTCATCCTTTGTCCTCACGTTTTTCTTTCCAGGAGCTGGAGAATGCCGTTGAGGGGTGGAGAGATGACCTCGCGCACCTCTCTTTGCTGAGGGAGAGCTTGTCTCTGTGCATTAGTGCAGACGACATCTCGATCCTCAGCGAGCGCGTGGAGCTTCTGCACAGGCAGTGGGAGGAGCTGTGCCACCAGGCAAGTACCCGGACTGAGCGCTGGCCACGGCAGGGTTGGGAGGCACGTTGATGCCAGCGGCAGCTTTTCAGAGAGATGCCTGTAGACACAGCCAGGGTCAGAACTGAGCGCTCTCAGAATCACAGAACATCAGGGATTGAAAGACACCTCAAAAGATCATCCAGTCTGATCCCCCTGCCGCAGCAGGATCATCTGGATCCAGTTGCACAGGAACATGTCCAGATGGGTGTTAAACATCTCCAGAGAAGGAGACTCCACAGCCCCCCTGGGCAGCCTGCTCCAGTGCTCCATCGCCCTCACCATGAAGAAGGCCCTTCTCATATTGTGATGGGGAATCATCTCTGCTCCAGCTCACACCCGCTGCCCCTTGTCCTGTCACTGGGTGCCCCTGAGCAGAGCCTGGCTCCATTCTCCTGCCACCACTCTTAACATACTTCTCAGCATTAATGAGGTCACCCCTCAGTCTCCATCTCCCAGCTCAAGAGACCCAGTTGTACTGAAAATACTTTGTGTGACTCTCTGTGCGTTCAGAGCTAACCGTTCGTCTCGTTGTTCCCGTCACCTACACCCTGCACACAGACAGAGGCATCCGGGCGCCTTCCTGCCAGGTCCCTTCCAATCCCTGACGTTCTGTGATAACTCCAGTTTGTGGTCGTGACAAGCAAGTGGCTGGAGCACTCCTCCAGGGCCAGAGGAGCCCCTGTTGAGGGGCAGCTTTTCAAGTGTCTGTGAAATGCACTGACTGCCTGGTTTTTGTTCAACCTCTGCAAACGGTTCAAGGTCTCCTTACGTCGGCAACAAGTGAGCGAGAGGCTGAACGAGTGGGCTGTCTTCAGCGAGAAGAACAAGGAGCTCTGCGAGTGGCTGACGCAGATGGAAAGCAAGGTTTCTCAGAGCGGGGACATCCTCATAGAGGAAATGATCGAGAAGCTCAAAAAGGTAGGGAGGGTGCAGGGCACGTCCCCTCACGCGCTCCTCTCTAACTGCTGACTCGCTGTGTCCTCCAGAGAGCGCTGGCCGAGCGAAGCGAGATGGAGCTGTCGCCTTGCACGGGTGTTTGTGGGTTCCAGGAGGACCGTGTGCTTGTGGTCCTCTGCCTGTGCGGTGTGTGCCGGCCTTGCCTGAGGCAGCACCTCCCAGGAAGTGAAGTGAATGCAAACCCGCGGGCATCAGAGTGCTTTTGGTCTGAGATGCCTGTCGTGAGTTACCGACGGCAGAGGTGTGGTAGAGGGCATCGTGGCTTGGGGTGTTTGTTCCTCTGATGAAGTTCCTCATAGCTCTGCCACCAAGAAACAGTCTCTCCAATCAAAAAATAACAGTCACTTGTGTTTTTGTGTGACTCCTTTAGTAGAGACAGCAGAGTGTGTCCCCACTAGGTGCCCTGACTTCTGGTTGCTCTTTACGATCCAGGACTATCAAGAGGAAATTGCTGTAGCCCAGAAGAACAAGATCCAGCTCCAGCAGATGGGCGAGCGGCTCGCTAAAGCCAGCCATGAGAGTAAGGCGTCGGAGATCGAGTACAAGCTGGGCAAGATCAATGACAGGTGGCAGCATCTTCTGGATCTCATTGCAGCCAGGTAAGACAGTGGTTCTGCTGCTGAAGTGCTTCTTGAGGCAGATGAGAACAGCGAGTGCTGTGGAGGTAGAGTCGTGTTGTTGTTGTTGTTGTTGTTGCGCGCCTTCTCGTCGTCAGCCGTGGGCTGAGTTTGTTCTGAAACGCAACGCGCCTCCGTTGCCTCTTCGGATTTGCAGTTCATCCTTCTTCTTCAAGAAGGGGGTGTCCAGAGGGTGATTTGTGAGAACCACCCAGAATCACTGAATGTTAGGGCTTGGGAGGGACCTCTAGAGATCATCTAGTCCAGCCCCCTCGCTCAGCCGCGGTCAGAGCAAGCGTGCTTCGTGATGCAAGAACTTAGGGTTTAGTAACTACTTGAGTCCCTTTAGCAGCACAAAGGGGTTTTTCCAGTTTTATCATCTTTTTCAGCTGTTTTTATCACTCTTCTTTCATAAGCTTTTACTGCACCTCTGCTCTGAAGCCGTAAGCGTGGGGAGCAGCACATGTTGTGTAAGCAGGGTGATTCTGGTCGTTCAAAGTGCTTCTGCAGTGGGGTTGGTTTTGAAGTCGTGAGCACTGAGTGTTTCTTACAGACACATTAAGTCAGGAAGCGGTGCGGTGCGGTCGAGGGGCCTGCTGGTTTCACAGGCTGCGATACGTTGCCGGTTGTGGAACATAAAAGTGTATTTGCTGTCATTGTGTCCTGGCCTTTTTAAATCACAGACCCCCCAGAACGTGAGGGATGGGAAGGGACCTCGGGAGATCAGCCAGTCCAAGCCCCTGCCCCAGCAGGATCCCCTAGATCCAGTCATTAGGGATGGGAAGGGACCTCCAAAGACCATCCAGCCCAATCCCCCCGCCACAGCAGGATCCCCTACATCCAGTTGCACAGGAACAGGTCCAGTCAGGTTCGAAATGTCTCCAGAGAAGGAGACTCCACAGCCCCCTCTGGCAGCCCCTGCCAGCGCCTACTTAGTCAAATACTCACGTAAGACCTTCAGGAAGTTTCTGGTGAAAAGTCCTAGTTCTGATTTGTGTAAGATACTGATTTCCCTTCCAGGCCATTCCAAATCAGCCTTCTCGGCTGTGCTGTGCTCAGCACTAGTACCTGCTCTTCTCTCTTTCCATCCTGCTGCTCAGCTGCCTTGAAAGTGATGCTGGGTTGTGCAAACGTGGTCACTTCAGCTGGGGCTTAGGCTGGTGCCAGTTCAGGGCCAGGTTGTAGATGAGCAGAGGTCCAAGATACTTGTGTGGGTATCTGATCCCCACTGGACAAAAGGGTTTGCATCCCCCCAAGATCACTTTCAAAGGGCTCCAGAGGCTCTTTAAAATCGATTCCTGTATACTGGGGTCTGTGTATTCTGCTGTGGTAGTTGGATAGTCCCCTCTTGCCTCTCCCCTCTCCACTTTCCCCTTCCCTTCTCACATCCTGTTACCCCATGTTTCTGTGTGCCTCTCCATCCAGAGGAGGTCTGTAACTGCACAGAGGGAGCCGTGTCTCCTGCACCAGAGCCTTCTGTTTCTGTCCTTCTAGACCAGTTTCCTCCTTTCAGGCCAGCTGTTGTGCGCTGCCAGGCCGGTGCAGAAAGCGTCGCAGGTGTTGGCAGCCGGGAGGCCGAGCTGTTGCTCCACGACTGCTCGGGGTTTGCAGAGAAGGCTCTGTACGTGCTTCCTCCCTTCCCCTGGCACGTTCTCCCGGCCACATTCCAGGAGATCAAGTGTGACACATGTTGGTGGACACGAGTTTTATTTAGTAACACGATGACTCGTCCCCATGGGGTCTCATGTTATCGCGCGCCGGCGGCTAGCACTTGCTTGGCGTGGAGCGCTCCCGAGCGCAGAGGAGGGGGTCCCCTTTCCTGCCCCCACCAGAGCAGCGCTCGCAGCCTTTCCGAGTGGGAGAAGTTGTTCTTCTCAAAGCGGGGAGGTTCCATGGTGGTGGCCGAGGACCTGCGCGCCGTGAGGATGGCGGAGGATGGCGGGGTGGACGCGGACCTCCCAGACTGTAACTGCGATGTCAGCAGGCAGGCAGCTCTTTTTGTTTGCTTCTAATCTCTTGGTAGTCTTGGCTTGCTAGGGAGGCTTCCATGAAAGACCAGTGCTTAGAGGTCACTGCCCTACAAGAAATGACTCTTCTTCGGCGATAGCGGCATCGTGTGTTTTACGCCTGATGCTGAAGCGCTTGTGCAGCTGGATCGAGGGGGTCCTGCCGTGGCAGGGGGGTTGGACTAGCTGATCTTGTGAGGTCCCTTCCAGTCCTGTGATTCTGTGTGATCCCAGAATCACTTTTCCTTCCTGATGCAAACTCAGAACTAGTGAGATCTCCTAGCTGGCTGAGACCGTGGACTAGTGTTGATGCTGTTTCCAAGCCCGAGAGCGCGTGCGCGCGTGAGAGAAGCAGGCTCCGTTGTCTGCCCGGGGTGTCGTCAAGGGGGCACGGCTGCAGGGGAAAGGCAGAGGAGGACAGCAGCCATGAAGGAGGTGTTCCAGGCTGCGTGGACAGAACACGGGCTGCGCCGCACCTCCTGATGGTTGTGTCGTAGCCTGCCTCACCCTGGAGCCTTGATTCAGCAGGCTTTTTCCCCGAAGCACACCGTCTCTTCAGATGGGTTTCTGCTGGTCACAGCTCTAGGAATTTAATCCTTGAAAGGGGAAACTGAAGAGCAAATGCAGCTGGTGGTAATAGTGGTGTCCTGGTGCTTTGGGCAGGAAATCATTTGAATCACAGAGGATGATTTTTAAACTCACTGTGAAGCAACTGGTTTTGGTAGAGTTGTGTTTGCCACGGTTTCAGCGAGTGCTTCTGGAAGCTCTGTCCAGTTCCGAGGAGAAGCCTTCTGTAAAAATCTCTCCTCCTTTCTGCTTCCTTTGTGCAGACTTAGGACCAGCTCTGTTCAAGCTTAATATTAGCAACCAGCTGTCTGAGTGACTAACACAGCAACTATGAGTCCGATACGATGCGCTGTAGTGGATCTGCAGGGCTGTTCCTGTTCAGGTTTAAGTGGAATCCAAGGCTGTCTAATTCAGGGCTCGTTGAATTAGAGGTATCTCTCCTCCTGTCAGGGCCACGTGGTTCTCCCGCTGCCTGTTTTTCATGTGACCTGGGACGAGCTGCCCAGGGGGGTTGTGGAGTCTCCCTTCTCTGGAGAAGCTTCGTGTTTCCAGGCTTCATGTTCTCTTGAGTGAAAAAAATAGAACCACCCCCATGTAATTCTTCGCCGGCCGTTGCTGCTGCGGGGTCAGGGTCTCAGCAGGACTTGGGAATTGCCGTGCGGTGGCGTTCCAGCTTGACCTGTTGGAGTCTGAAGTAGTCCATTCCCACCCGGCACAACTTCAGTCAGCGCTGGGCACTCAGGAACTCTCATGAAGCCCTCCGGCGGACCCCTCTCTGAAACTGATGGGCTCAAGGGCAGCTCTTGGCAGCGAAACAGGTTACCCGGAGGCGCCCTGTCGCTGGAAACACCTCAGCTCAGGTTGGCTGGTCTAGTGGGAGGTGTCCGTGCTCATTGCAGGAGGGCTGCACTGGGTTTTCTTGAAGGGTCCCTTCCAACCCAAACCGTCCTGTGCTTTGCAGCCCGGTGCTTAGAAATCACCAGGATGAAAAAGGCCTCTTCACTTGGTAGGGAGCTGACTGTCCCCCTGCACTCAGCACTGCAGAGGAGGGCGGCGAAGCTGGGGAAGGGCCTGGAGAGTAAATCTGATGGGGAGAGATGGAGAGAGTTGAGGAGGAGGCTGAGGGGAGCCCTCATGGCTCTCCACAGCTCTCTGAGAGGACCCTGCAGAGATGCTGCTGCTGGGCTCTGCTCACAGGTCATTGGTGACAGAAGCTGAGGGAAGGGCTTCCAGCTCCACCAGGGGAGCACACAGAATGTACTTTTGTCAGACAACAGGGGAAGACTTCAGGACAGAACTGCCATCCAAGTTGGGTTCCTCTGAAGACTTGCTGTGGAAATTCTCCTTCGGGGGGACTTAAGCTGCTGTTTCTCGTTCGTTGCAGGGTAAAGAAGTTGAAGGAGACCCTTGTTGCAGTGCAGCAGCTGGACAAAAACATGAGCAGCCTGAGGTCTTGGCTCGCCCACATAGAGTCAGAGCTGTCCAAACCCATCGTCTATGAAACCTGTGCCTCTGAGGAGATCCAGAAGAAGCTGAATGAGCAGCAGGTAAAACCCAGCCCTTTGTCAGATGCACCGTGGTTTGGGGAGAACCAGAGCAGGGTGCCCTGGGGCTGCCCACACCCACCTGGGTGCTGAGAGGGCAGGAGGCAGAGAAGCATTTACGTGCCAAAGCCAGTGGTACTTACTGTGTCACTTGCAGAGCCTTCTGCCGCCTTTCACACCGAACCCTCCACGACCTGGCTGACCAGAGATGGAACTCGAATGAGTTCTTGTCATCATCTTCCCCCTCGGGCTTTGTGCTGGTTACTTGGTTGAGCTGCCTGCTCCCAGAGGCCGGACTGACACCTGTCAGACCTTGCGAGTCGCGCACGTAGCCGCAGACCGAGCAGGTTCCAGCAAACCCTCTAACTCGGCTCCGTCGTGCGGGCCGTTTGAGACCCACTTGGCACACAAAGATGCGTGAGCTGTACACGTGAGCTTACAGGGGCTTGCAGCACAGTTGGCAGCACCGAAACAGCCACGAGTTGGGTTTTAAACATCTGAGGAGAAGGAGACTCCACAACCCCCTGGGCAGCCCCAGTGACACTGCTGTAGAATTGGAAGCTGCTGCTGGACACGTGCTGTCCAACAGATGCTGCTGCTCATCTCCAGTCAGACAGCCCGCTTTGCAGCCCCCTCACTGGGGAAGAGGAGTAGAACCACAGAGTCATTCAGGTTGGAAAAGATCCGCGGGACCATCGAGTCCAACCACCAACCCCACTCTGCAGGGTCACCCCTAAACCAGATCCCCCAGCACCACATCTGAGTGTCTTTTACACTCACCCAGGGGCGGTGGCTCAACCACCAGCAGGTTCACAGAGGTCCACGCTTGCGGTACGTGCCTGCCTCGTCGCTAATACTGCGGCTCCGACGCGCCTCTGGCTAGGTGGAGGTTTTCCTCCCGGTTGTTAGCTTGTCAGTGGTGTTTGCAGTGAGCAGGAGAGCGATGCGCTCGTGGCTGTGCGGGGTCTGCAGTGTCCCCTGAGCAGCAGCTTCTTTACCCGCAGGAGCTCCAGAGGGACATAGAGAAGCACAGCACTGGAGTGGCCTCTGTTCTCAACTTGTGCGAAGTGCTGCTGCACGACTGCGACGCTTGTGCCACAGAAGCAGAGTGTGACTCCATCCAGCAGGCCACCCGCAGTCTGGACAGGAGGTGGAGGAACATCTGTGCCATGTCCATGGAGAGGCGCCTTAAGTAAGTCTGAGTCGCCTGCGAACGAGTGTTTCCTTCCACGGGCGCGCAGCGCGAGGCGCGCTGGTCAGGGAAGGGTCACGCGCCGCAGGAGGGCTGTCGAGCCGTCAGGTCGCACCTCACGGAGCGTTAGGGTTGGAAGGGACCTTCTCTGTACCAAGTACAGGTATCAGGGACTAATTCTTCTCACAAGAAATCACGTCTTTGATGAGATCTTGTGTTGTTTCCCGTGAGTATGAGGAACTAGAGAAAGCTTAAGAGATGAGATGTTGCATCGTGTCCCTTGAGTATGAGAGAGAAGCTAGAGAAAGCTTAAAGACAGCACTGGCTCCAAGAGGTTTGGGCAACATGACCTAGAAGTGGAGCTGTGGTGCTGCAGTTTGCTATAGAACTGCCAAACCTGATGGGAAAACTAGTTGTTGAGTGGGCAGAAAGTTGCTCTGGGTGTTGGGCTTTTCACAGTCTCAAAGGACATTAGGGATTGGAAGGGACCTGAAAAGACCATCCAGTCCAATCCCCCTGCCACAGCAGGATCACCTAGATCCAGTTGCACAGGAACATGGCCAGGTGGGTTTTCAATGCCTCCAGAGAAGGAGACTGAACAACCCGCCCTGGGCAGCCCCTGCCAGGGCTCTGTCACACTCACCAGGAAGAAGGTCCTCCTCACACTGATGTGGAACCTCCTGTGTCCCAGCTCACACCCACTGCCCCTTGTCCTGTCACTGGGTGCCCCTGAGCAGAGCCTGGCTCCATCCTCCTGACACCCGCCCCTCACATGCTGATCAACATTCATGGGGTCACCCCTCAGTCTCCTTTTCTCCCAGCTCCCCCAGCCTTTCCTCAGCAGGGAGATGCTCCCCTCCCTCCATCACCTCTGTGGCTCTGCGCTGGACTCCCACCATTCACTTAAGGAATAGTGCAGTGTTTAGTGTTGAGGGTCATTTTTAAGCCTTGGAATAACAACCAAGGACATCTGTTCACTGGAGTAAAAGGGAAAGAAGGAAGACCCAGGTAACTATAGACCGGTCAGCCTCACCTCCATCCCAGGAAAGGGATGGAACAATTTGTACTAGAGGCTGTTTCCGGGCACATCAAGGACAGGAGGGTCATTAGGGACAGTCAGCATGGCTTCACAAAGGGAAAGTCATGCTTGACCAACCTGATAGCCTTTGATGAGGGTGTAACCAGGTGGATGGATGAGGGCAGAGCCGTGGATGTCATCTATCTTGACTTGAGAAAGGCATTTGACACGGTCTCTCACAGCATCCTTGCAGACAAACTGAGGCAGTGTGGCCTAGATTTTCGGGTAGTGAGGTGGATTGTAAACTGGCTACAGGGTAGAAGTCAGAGAGTGGTGGTCAATGGGACAGAGTCTAGTTGGAGGCCTGTATCTAGTGGAGTGCCCCAGGGATCGGTGCTGGGACCAGTCCTGTTCAGTCTATTCATTGATGACTTGGATGAGGGATTGGCATGCACTGTCAGCAAGTTTGCTGA
>VXBP01003620.1:52856-80299 GCA_013400115.1 Rhinopomastus cyanomelas | reverse complement strand
TGTTGCCCTTGACCTCTCTTGCAAGGTTTAATTCCAAGCAGGCCTTGGCCTTTCTAGTTGCATCCCTACATTCTCTCACCAGAGCCTTATAATCACCCCAAGTGGCCACCCTCTCCTTCCATGACCTATAGGCTTTCTTCTTCCTCTTCAGTTTGACCAGTAGTTCCCTGGTTAACCACGCAGGTCTTTTGGCTCCCTTCCTTGACTTATTCCTTGTTGGGATACTCATTTCTTGTGCTACAAGAAAGCGGTCTTTGAACGTTGGCCAGCTATCCTGTCCTCCCTTGCCTGCCAGTACCCTGTCCCATGGGATTTCCCCTAGCAATTGCTTGAAAAGGCCAAAGTTGGCCCTCCTGAAGTCCAGGGTTGTGGTTCTGCTAGCTGTTCTGTCCCTACCACACGAGACTCTGAACTCCACCATCTCATGGTCGCTGCAACCAAGGCAACCCTGAACCTTCACTGCTTCAACCAGACCCACCTTGTTGGTGAGTACAAGATCCAGCAGTGCTCCTCTCCTAATGGGCTCCTCTTACCATCTGCATCAGAAAATTGTCACCAATGCACTTGAGGAACCTTCAGGACTGTGGGTGGCTGGCTGAGTGGGTCTTCCAGCAGATATCTGGGTAGTTACATAGCTGGTAGGTCCATTTGATCTGGTGAAAGGATCAGTTAAAATGCTATAGAAATCAATTAGATGCTCAATTCTTTTGTTATATCCACTGTTACTTACCCTCTAGACACACTGAGTTTCAAGATAGTTCTTCCTTCCTCAGTAAGAGTTTAAGATAAAGCTCTGGATCTGCTATTTAAGTACCAGACAGGATGGAAGGAAGCTGGAATTACATTTAATCAAAGAATTTTCAGGCTTTTCATTCCTCCTGGCTGAGTATTCTGGATCAGTCAGAGGCAGAGAGGAAAAGAAAAGGTCCATAATTTCTCCAAATCCTTAAGCGTTGTGTTGCTGTTACTCCTGTATTGTTGCTCTGTGCTAACCACTTCAGGAGCCGTTTTCACCAAGATGATGAGATCAGCTTGTACGTTGTTATATCCATCTGAAATTGGCTAGTGATTTTTATACATTTAGTATCTCTTTGGGCAATTTTCATTATTCCTTCATGATACAGTAAAAGTTACTTGTATTGTTTGTAAATGCCTCTGGAAAACAGATACCAATAATGATTATTACAGAATCACAGTGCCAAATCAGGATGTCTTCCTTTCTACATAGATGCTTGTAGCCACTTTGGTTAGCTTTATAGAATCATATAATCATAGAATCACTTTGGCTGGAAGAGACCTTTAAGATCATCAACTCTAATCATTAACCAAGAACAGTGAAGTCCACTAATACACCATGTCACTAAAGCACCACTTCTTTTAAATACTTCCAGGGATGGTGACTCCACCACTTTTCCTGAACCCATTCCGGTGCTTTACAACCTTTTCAGTAAAGAAGCTTTTCCTAATATTCAACCTTAACTTCTAGCCCAACTTGATGCCACTTCCACTTGTCCTATCACTTCTGGTATAAGAGGCTGACCCCACCTCACTACAACCTCCTTTCAAAGTGTGTTAGAGTGATAAAACGCCCAGTTCCCTCAGCTACTACTAATAATTCTTGTGCTCCCAACCCTTCACTAGTTTCATTGCTCTTCTTTGTACATCTTCCAGTAAAACTTCTGCTGTTTTACAGATTGTTTTCATATTTGTCACACTTAGGAGGAAAATATTCAAGATAAGATTTGACAGATGAGTGTTCAGCGGTCAATGTTAGCTAGAAACACTCATCCACAAACCCTCTCCCTTTTTCAGAAATAACCACCTTCTGGCAAACGTAATTTTCTTAAAAGCTCATAAGTCTATTTCCATAGTTCAATACCTCATTGAAAGAGATTAAATTCACTCAGGATATGCATTTATTAAATCTGCAGATTTAATATAGTTCCTCTTCCCTAATGACAATTCTGCAATGTTCCTATGACTTCTTACTGGTCAAATAACATTAAAACGAACTCGATTTTCTTGCCACTGTACTTTAGCTTTGCATGATGTGCTAGGTTAGGAAAATAGTTATAGGTATTGCCTTTCCTTTCCTCTTCTTTTCCCAAAAAACAATATCTTAGAGAGCAGAAAGAAAACCCTCAGCCCAGATAGCATTTAACTGCTGTTTAGATTTAGCTATTCTTTTTCTTAATGGGAGTTATCTGGGAAGACAAAGCTTCTGTCTTCTCACAGGCACTGTGAAGGCACCTGAGACCCAGGGCCAGAGTGGGAGGCAAGGGGGCTGCGGAAGGGGGTTTGTGCTCATTTTGGAAGAGGGGCATTTCTCAGGTGCCCTCCATGCTAATAAAAGACTGCTCCGGAGTGAGGCTTTCACTTTTCCTTCTGCTTCCTTCTCTGGCATCCCAGCTGGGACAGGGTGGCCCTGGCACAGGTGGCCCTGAGGCAGGTGGCCCCTGGCTGCCAGCAGCCCAGCCATGCACGGCCCCAGGCCTGCTTGACCAAGACCAGGCTGAAATGCAGGCTGCAGCAGTGGGCAGAGGGTGGTGGCATCATGCTCTGCCTTGCTGCTGAGCCGAGCTGCACCAAGCTGAGCCATTCTGACAGAAAGCCCTTCCTCCACCCACGCCATGAGGAAACCACCAATGCTTATCCCTTCCTGCACTGAGTGAGTAAATGAAGCTGTTACAAGCCCAGAGATGTCAGACGGTGAGATAACTTTAAAGAGGGAGAGCTCGAAGCCCAGAGGAGGAGGAGGAAGGTCTCGGCTGGATACAGCCATGTGGCAGCCACCATTGTGTGTTTACCATGTGGCTGGCCATGCAGCCTTCGCCATCTTGAATGATTAAACAGCAGGAGAATAAACTGTTTGTCACTTTGCTGCTGAGAAAATTTGGGATGTTTTGCATAAGCAGAATTGAGTTGAAAGGAATTGCAACTCTTAAATCTTTAGCAGATTGCTCCAGGAAAATGGGGAGAAGCTGAGATGGCAAGTGGTGTCCCTTGCCCTTGTGTCTTTGAAAGTGCACATGTATGACCGCGGCTGGAAACAAACACTGCTTACATAATTATTTGCTCAGTTTTCTCAGAAATGCATTATGGTGGAGGTTTCTGGTTTTGTGCATTCTAACTTGCTTGTGCCTTTCCTTCTTTCTGTACTATTAAATCTGCACTATTTCTGTACTATTAAATCAAGTTATTGATTTAATGAATGCCTTTTGTTTTCTCTAAGTTGCTCTGTTACCTGGTAAATTCTATCTGAGGCCCCACCTCAAGGCCTGGCTGCTTTTCTTTAAATTTCTGTTTGGTTTGAGCCCATAACATTTGGTGCATTGGTTGGGAAAGGCAGCTTTAGTTTCAGCTTGCTACACATGACATTTAACTCGTTAGGCAGTTGGACCAGAACAATCCAAGTTCTTTTCAACTGAAATAATCTTCTGTTCTCTTCTAGTCTATTGACTGCAGGGTAAACTGCAGAGTAAAGTACTCCCTTGATGAGTTCAGGCTATTATAATCTCAATATTGGTTCATTGTTTCCCACTTCTATATAGCTATAAATGCTGTTTTAACAGGAGCCAGAAGAATAAGGAGATCCTATATCAGTTGTAAGCAGGGATTAGTAGTCATCTGACCTGACTCAAACAACTACAGTTTATCTATTCTCCATAACTCCCCATATAATCTGCAGAAAATGTAAAGTTTTTAAGTCTTCTCACCCTCTAGAAGACATCAAGTCAGGTGTGTACAGTTTGATGTAACTGACCTAGGTTTGGGTGCACAGAGGCTTAGGAGGAAAGGAAATAACACTGCAGCTACACTGTACAAATACTTTAAACAGGGTTCTGGAAGTGGTGGTTTGAGGGGACGTCTGAGGGCTTGAGACCAGCCTGTTCCACTAAGCAAGATCCAGCATCACTTAATCAGGTCAGCCACAGCTTTGTGTAGCTCCATGTAGCCCTCAACTAACATACACTAACTGAGCACAGTTAAACTCTCTTAGTCATATTCTCTGCAGCATATCTCAATTTGATATAATAAGTCCCACTCAGAACACATCTCCCTGTCACTCTGGCAGGTTTTCTTTGTTGCTGTTGATTTGGCATTGTTCATCGCACAAATGTGATGTAGCCATGAACTCAAACATGAAGAGGTAGGTACCCAGCACACAGGTGGCAGTGCAAATGAAGTGCTCTTGTGAAAGTAATGTCTTGAGGGCTCAGTCACATTCTGTCTTTGACATGCAGGGTGAAAATTGCAGATCAGCCTTAAATGAACCTGTACTCCCTCTTAGATATCTAAAAAGGATCTCAGTTTTGCAATTAAAAAGTATTTTGTCTGATGAGAAGTCAATAATACAGATGAGATTTTAGATATTCAGATGACCACGGGTGAAATATGCAGCCCTCTTATCTGCTATCTTCTCTGCAGAGAGCAGTGGCCACTAGTGTGTAAATCTGAAAGAACTGAAGATAATTGTAGGCTTAAGCTGGGTCTGAAAGCCATGTGTAAATAAATCTCAGAGTTACCATTTTACTGGGTAGAGCTTTCAAAGTTACTGGCATATGGAGACAGTGATACAGTTCTCAAACCTAAAACAGAAAAGCAAATATAAAATCACTCCAATCTTTTTAAGAATTTCATTGGCAGGATCAACAAAAAATGTCTCAAGCCTGAGGGGTTTGAATGTGCAAATCCAGCATTTCCAAACAAGGTGAATTTTAGCTGGGAAAGAGTTACACAGGTCTGTTCAGTCCAGGTCCTGAAAACATTTCAGCTGTGGTGGTGTCTCACTGAAGAGCTGAGCTCTCAAGATATTGAAGTCTACCACAGAAAATAAATTTTTAAAACATAAAAACCCACTATCCTTTCTATTGCGAAATATTTATTCTTGCTTTTCTCTGGCATTTTTCAGATACTGGTGCCAATGTAATTTCACAATGGTTTTGACTCAAAGTAGAAGATATTAAAATCTTCCTCTCCATACAAAACAAACAAATTAAAAGAGAAGCAGAAAGTCCATTATCTCATCAGAAGTAAACAGTTGCCTATTATTACAACAACCGCAAATCACTCATGAATGTTACCAATTACATCTGGTTAAAATGAACAATACAGGTATCGTTATATGAGTTCTTTGTTTAAAAAAAAGTTATCATAGCAATAGGCACTTTATTTAAATACTTTTAAAAAGATGATTTGCACTTGGAGTGATTTATGGCATGATATGAAGCTAAATGGTTTTCCTTATTCTTCCTCTGGATTTCACACAAAATTCAGGGAGGCACATCTGAAAAAAATCATTTGGCATGGTTCAAACCTGCAATATTCCCAGAGCACTTTGCTGCTGCTTTGAAAAATAACACCATAATTCTTAAAAATGTCTACAATGCTTCACTTGTTGATTCTTTACTCGATCCCACACAATTTCTTTCATTGCACTCTGAATTCCCCAGATGCCATTCAGTAAAACTTCTATTTAAATAAGATATTTAAACCAGCATGAGCTAACCAATACGTTTTCAGTAAAGCTCATGGAATAAAAGTACAATCCTAGGAACATTTGCACAGATAGAGAAATTGTCTCATTCTTAATGACAAGAAGAGAGCAGAGGACTTGGATCTCTCTTTCTTGGAAATGGGTTATTTGCCATTACAATTTGAACAAATTGCCACCCCACAGTGGGATACTGCATCACGCTAATACCATTGGCTCTGAGCCTGAAGAAAATTGCCAACAAAAGCCTTACTGGGTGTGTAATTATTTGGATAAAGACTCTCCTGTCAGCGTAGCATATTCCACTGTGAACTGGCTTGAGCAAAGCCAATAAAAGTGCTCTTCCTCACGTGAGATGTTGCCAGTATTGATAAAACAGAAAGCCCTTTACATGCAGACAGCCCAACAGTGTGGGTGTAACATACACTGATAGTGCTGCAATGCTACAGAGGTGATGGTTGACCCATGGGATAAACACATGCCCCAGATAGTTTCCCCAGCATCTGCCTTATCTAAATAGATTATTTCAATGACACTAAGACAAATGGACTTCAGAAGAACCCGTTTGCAGGCTGCTCCCATAGTTCGCAATCTCTTAACCCACACAAGCAAAAGTGTTAGCAATTGCGGCTTCTGCACCCCTGGAAGATACATGATTGGAGGTTCACAGTGTTAGTTCTGCACAATAACCTCTGTATAGCTAATGTGTCTCTGCCCAATGCATTTTCAGGAGGACTGTGAATGAGGTAGAAAAGGAGAGCCTGGACAGGGTTTGAGAAGCATGTGGTGCTCTGCAAGCAGGGTGCCTAGAAGGAGAAAGGCACAGCCAGGGAAAGGATGGAAGCACTACCAGAGAAAGCAGACCCTGAGGAACAAAAGGAAGAAAGGAAATAAAGGTGGAGGGATAAAAAGAGTAAGAAATAACCCAGCAAGGGCACAATCTTGTATCAAGAATTATCTCTTTTGCCTAGTCAGCATTGCTAAGTATAGCTTTATGATTTTCTCTTTCCTTTTGACTCATGTATTTGCTGCCTCTTCTTTCTCCCCAGATTACAGAATCAGAAAATGTTACAGGTTGGAAGGGACTTTGAAAGATCATCTAAGTCTAACCCCCCCTGCCGGACTACAATACTGTCTCAAGACATCCTACATGGGGCTGAAACCCATGACCCCAGGAATTCAGAGTCCCATGCTCTACCAACTGAGCCAACCAATTTTGCGTGTGACTTCCATGTCTCTTGTCCCAAAGACAACAACACTCTACAGGATATGGGAATTATAGTTACGACTTCCCAGATAAAGTTCTTTTCCCAAAATGATGCCTCATTTTAACAGACCAATAATTAAAAGTCTCAAGCATAAGGTAATCAGCTTTTCAGTTGTTAGTGTGTGTCAGAGCTTAAACAAGGTTTCTGGCTTTTTTTTAAAATGCACTTTATCAATAATCAGCTATTTATCAAATGCAACTTTTGACAGAATCATGTATTTCAAATAAGAAGACAGCATCCATCCTGTGGCTGATGAAAACATTTGGAACTGCTAAGTGCACAGATCAGAAAGAAAAATATTTGCCTTTTCATGAAGGCATGATGGCAAATAAAGGATTCTGGAAACATTTTCAGCTGCTGCCTGGTAACCTGGCACTGAGGCCAAGGGACTCGTTCTTGAAGCCTTTACAATGCTCATACAAAAGTCCACTTGCCCTTCTGTAAGCACTTTACTGGGAAAGCACTACAGAAGCAGACATATTCATCCTCAGAAGCAGAAAAATCCTGAGGCATAGGCTTCCATTTTATAAAGGGCCAAGTATTTTTCGACATCTGAAGGATTATCAAGAGATCTGAGACTATTTCCAGCTCTCCCCCATGTGGTTAGTCAACCCAGCTAGGTTACATCAGTACTTTGCATCTCACTTTCTTCCTCTTTAAACAGGAAAAGGAAATGTGTTTTAGAGATAAAGATGTAATCGTTATAAAATAGTAAATATGGCCATTATTTTTTAGTATAAGCATAGGACACAGTCATTGCTCTACACTGTTAAAAGCTTTACAGCTTCAAATGCTGCCTCAATGTTTCTTCTGGGTTTTTTTCTGTTTATCTTACTGTGTGTTCCAACCACTAAGAAGAAGAACCGGACAGAAATAGTATAAAAAAGTAAACATTTTGAATTTCATTGAATAAAATAGTTTAAACCTGAAGTGTGGGAAAGTGAATAGATAATCAGTTTTAGAATGAGGTGTCATTCTGTTTCACATAACTAGAAGAGAAAGAGACTTATTTGTCTACCGAAGTAACTTCCGCTGCACACTGGAACACATCTGTGATGACAAAAACATACAAAAGAACATTTATAACAAGAATTACAAAAAATGCAGGCAAGGAGAACCCAATTAGCACAGTAGAGAGGCTGAATTTACTTTAGCCTTGCAAGAGGCAAGAAAAAGCATTAAAAAAAGAGCTCAAAGAGCTACTGTAGTAGACACAGCAATGTGTTGTCCATGTATGAGTACATACTGATAGTTTGATTCTCCTTGTGCGTATCTCATGCTTTAGAGTCATAGAGGGATATTGGACCATGAATGTGAGTTACAGGTGTGATACATTGCTACCTAAGTTAATTACAGCCAATATTTTGAGTACAGGTGTTTGCCTGTGTATGTGCCTAGCTGCTGAGGATTATACATACGAACTTTTCTCAGATCAGCGTGGGTTTGTATAGCCCCGCACGGAGCCGGGGCTTCTTTCTACTTCACTGTATGCAAGCTCGCAGGAAGACATGGTCTTTGTCCCAAAGCATTTTAACGTCCACCTAAAAACAATGGCATGAAACAAAAGGAGGGAAGCAGAGAGGGAAAGGAACAATGAGGTCTCACAGTTATGTGAGTCAACCCCATGTACAATAGAATTTACTTGATTCATCTGAAAAGCTCCTCAGTTAAATAGTTTTGATGTCCTGATGTGCAGGCAGCTGATGCCTTTACATGATTTTGATGGTCTATCTATTCATTTTAACTCTGATGTGGAGGGTATTGTTTGCATTGTAAGAGAAGCGGTCCTGGTTCTAAGAAGGAAAAGAGGACTTCCAGGTTTCCATACCAGCTCAATGAGTTTGGGAAATAAAACCTAGAACATACAATGCTTTCTGCAATGTGACTGAGGAATACAGCAGGAACAGATATTTGTGTTTTTATCTATCCTTCTGAACTTTTCTGCTACTACAGTTCTACCAAGTTCAGAGGAACATGTCAGTAGGGGCTGTGGAAAGAATCCTCTTGTGATTTCGTTTCTGTTCCCTGATAAATCAATAAAACTGAATTTCAGATGACAGTCAGTTGGCATCATTCAAGTTCACCTTACTTGTGTGAAACATCCTGGATCCCAAAATGCCTGTGTAAACAAAAAATATTTTCACGAATCTTCCTGAAGAATCAGTTGTGAAGATGTCCAAGGCTGCTAGAAGCAAACATCTCTCCAGAGCTGGAGGAAACATGCAAACTTGCTAAGCTGTGATAAATGAAACTGCAGCAGTAGCCATCTCAAGCTCAGGGCTTCTTCATTAAAATTATAAGGCTCTAGGTTACAGACAAAGTGCACACCCTGCACCATAATCAAGTCCTCTCCCAGTGCCAAATTAATGGACATCACTGGATGCCTGAAGGTTTACCTTGCAAGCATTTTGAAAGAACTTGATGTGAGAGGGATCATTATGCAGGTCACTAGGCTAGTAACTGCAGCTACTTGGAGTCTTTGCTTTGACAAGAAGCACCACTGGAATCGTGGGTGGTACACTTGGCATTCTCTTTCCTCAGTTTGCCATCTGCAAGTGTCCAGTTCTGCCTATTCTGCCTATGAGAGCAGCAATGGGGAACACACTGATAACAGCAAGACACTCATTAAGTGGTGGAGGAAGCACCACAAGGTGGTGAAAGGTTTTTGTAGCACACAGGGCTCTCCATTGTTGTTTTCAAAGGAAAAATATTCCTACCTGCTTCAGCACAGATTCAGCTGTGTATATGAATTGCATCTGAGCTTTTGAGAGCATGAGCTACAGTAACTCATTTGCTAAGACTCCATCTGTAAGCACTGCCAGTTGAATTATAAATGTTTCTGTCTCCTTTCTTATTAAGAGTCCTATTTATAGTTCTTCTGGCTGCATTCCACCTGAATGTCAGACTGTTTACATGGAGTGAGGATATATTGTGTTTTTCTGAATCAAGAGGAACATGTTTTGATTCATTAAAAAAGCCTCTTTTCCCCACACAACATAGTGGACAGACCTTCCCTCACACTCACAATAAACCTGGCTGTAAATCCAAGTATTTCCAGCGTGAAGATGGCAAGAAATTGGGAAAATACAGTCAGGATATTCACATGCATGCAGGACAGTAAAGAGTGTCCAAGTAATAAAGACAGATACATACAGAGTAATGCACAAGCAGTTATCTCTGTTGAATGTTTAAGCCAATTTTATGTTTGTATTTCTTTCTGCAACACTTGTTCTGCTACTGTATGAAATGCTTCACAATTTCACAGTTCCTCAGGCAGTGCTACTGATCCTGATACTATTTTCCAGTCACACAAATTTTCCTGTTTCCTTTAGGATTGGGTCAAAGTTCTGGGGATCCACAAATCCTAATGGGAAAGTAAAATCAGAGACTCACAGAATGTCTTGTGTTGTAAAGGACTTTCAAAGGTCATCTTGTCCAACTTACCTGTAGTGTGCAGAAACTTCTCCAGCTAAATTAGGTTGCTCAGACCCCTGTCCGACCTGGCTTTGAATGTCTCCAAGGATGGGTCTTCTATGACCTCTCTGTAACACCTGTGCCAATGTTTCTCCACTGCCATTGTGAAAAATGTTTTCCTTATATCTGGTCTAAACCTATACTCTGATTTTGAAACCTGCTATAAGGTCTTTCTGGAGCCTTCTCTTCTCCAAGCCAAACAACCCCAACCCTCTCATTCTGTCCTCCCAGGTAGAGGTGTTCCAGCTCTCTGATACTTTTTGTGGCCTTCCTCTGGACCTTCTCCAACAGGTCCATATCCTTCTTGTGCCAAGAACTGCAGAACTGGACACAGTATCCCACATTAATATGATGTGAGGAAGTATCACAAAGATAAGAATTGTTTTGTCCATATTTGAAGACATAAATAAAAGTAGTGAGCCATTTGAGGACTTCAGTAATGCAGTGATTTTCAGGCCAGAAGCACATGGAACAGGGACAAACTCTGACACGTGAAACCAGGTAGCTCACAATGATCATCCAAGAGCTATTTTTGTCATTTTATTTTGCTCTTAGGAAATTAAGTGGCCTGAGAAAGAATTCTTATCCAGTGTCCAGCAAGAAAGGCCAGTGTGTGGCCAATGAGCTGATTATTGGCTCAGCATTAATTGGAGAATTATTTAATTGGAGGTTGTTAGCATCTCCTCTTAATTCCAGCTACTGCCATGTCAGACAGTTGCAGTAGCACATCCTGCCCCTGAAATGCAGCGTTTCAGCAGCCTTCAAGCCTGGTCTTGTCTTTCCTTTACTGAGACTGCTGCAAAGTGAAAAGCAAATGGAAAATAAAGAATATTAAAGAAAAAGAATGTTTAAAACGAGGTGACTGCAAAAGGCTCGTGAATGCCCTGTACATTGCGAAGCCATGTGGAGAGTGCTGCTCAGCTAAACTCTGCCCAGACATATGGCCAGAGTGGAGAAGAGCAGATACAAAGGCCACAGCTGAATTTGCTTATGTGTTATGAGCAGCTGAGGGGCTCAGAGAATGAGCACTGTGGGGCCAGGTCTTAACGATTGATGGTACACCTTCAGGAATCACTCAACATATCAGAAAACCAAGAGTTTCAAATAAGTCATCTTCTCTCAATCTAAAATATATGAGAATCTGCGGGTGATCACCTGTTCATGAAGTGATGAGACTGGGGCCTGCCCAACACCTCCACTTACAGATGAGACTTTCAGGAATATACTGTAGCACAGCATGACTGTTGCTGCCACCTGGACTGGTAGATACTTCCCAAAACAGCGCACTTCCTTGTTGTTGTGATAGACCTGGTCACTGGAAAAAGATGATGGATCCTGGAGAGGTCCTAAGAAAAAGACTGGTAGTATGAATGGCTGTTAGGACACTGTTAGAAGGCCATTGCAAAGAGGGTATTAGTATAGAAGGATCTTTAGTCTGACCTAACAATCATTCACACTCTATGTTATGATATTTACTGAGGTGAGTAGTAGCACCGCAAGATGTCTCCACCTACTCAAGTGTTCGGATTCAAATAATCTACCACGTATTTCTTATGTGAAGTCATCACATTCTGTTGTCCAGGTATTTGACCCTTATTATAGGCTGGAACTGATATGAGCTATTTTTGTGTGTCCACCCTAGAGATGGTGGAAACCTGCTGTTGGTGGTGCTGGGTATGCCTGCCCTCACACTGGCCAGAGGGAGAGAGAGCTGTTGTCACTTGTCATGCCAGCAGCATATTTCAGCAGCTTGAGGAAGCTTTTTAAAGTAGAGAGATGAGAAAATTAGGGGAGGAATAAAGATGCTTCTATTGTTTGCCCTCGTTTGTTGTGTGCTCTAGTTTTGTACTGACTGTTGGGCAGTTTTTATATTGCTAGCTCTGAGCTTTCAACCACAGTTGTGACCTTTGAGCCAGGTCACAAGAAATCATGCATCTGTTCCAAAATCCTGAAGGGTTTGTCTCAGTCTTTTAACAGTGTATTTTGGACTGTATGTGTTGCTGCTGATTTCTGAGACTGAGTGCACACAGACAATTAAGTGCATTCTCCTGCAGTGGGATTTAATGTGGGGAAAAAGAGAACCCTCCCCAAAAATCGTTTTTTTAAACATCAGCTGAGAATGCTAATTAATTCTGTGCAGATATATCCTAGGCTGCTAGCAAAGCCTTCAGTGCCATGAGATTTGTGGTATGGCTTTAAGAAGTGATAACATTTCTAGTCCTGTAGATCAGCTATATTGCCGAACAAAATTCCAAATAGTTCAATATAAAAACAAGGGAATGAAAAAAAAAAGTTCTTTCTAACACAGTGTCTCACCACAGCCCATACTGTTCATTTTCCATTAGTGCCATCCAGGAACCGTAATATGAGGCTGTGCACTGGCGGTTTCTCCAGTGCAAAAAGCAGGACATACTGGAGAGTAGACTCCTTGTGTACTGCTCTTTTTTTAGGCTTATGAAGCCTGAGCATGTTAAAAGCTGAAGACTAGCAGTGTAGGTTCCCTAAATGCTTTTAGAAAACCAAGAACGCAGCCACTGCCAAGAGAAACATGAGTTCCTGAAATGGGACAGCATTGCTTGGGTTTCCTTTGAAGTTAAAAAAAAAGCGGGGGAAGAGCCAAATGCCTGAAATATGTAAGGCAGAGCTCCACAGGAGTCAAGGGGAAGCTGCATAGGAAGCAAAGCAGAGCCCAAAATAAAAAGCGGGAATGGAAAACTAAAAATAACAAACAGGAAAGTGTGACAGAGCTGCCAGGGCTCTGGTACATTCTCCCCCAGCATTGTAACTTTTTTTTCAGGAACATACTAATATTGTGTTTGGATTTCAATGGCATTCCAATCCATTATTTGGTCTTCAAAAATAGATGTTCCTCTAACAAAGAAGAAAGACATTTTCAAATAATATTCATACAATTTCAGTTGTCCCAGTTTATCAAATATAGGATCAGGGTTTGCAAAGCAGAAAAACTGCATTAATCATGTAATTTTTTAAAAAAAATAATCTGTGTCTCATTAAAATTGTGAAGACTAGCTCATGCATAATCCTAAATTTCAGTTTACTATTCACTTGATAGCTTTCAGAAGTAGAAAGGGAACTAGTGCATGAATCTGGACTGCAGCTACTTTGAAATTGTGGTGGATTGGAGACGATCAGGAGCACCAGGTACCAACGAAGTTAAGGAAATCTCTTTTTCCTCATCCAAACACAGGTTTGTGTGTTTACACAGAGCATTTTGCCTGCCTTGAAATTCTGTAATGATGCAGCATGGGGAATATCGGTCTGCCACAGCTGTGGCTGTATTCCAGCTGGCACCTGCAGAAAAGTCGGGTTCTCCAGGTTTGTGTGCAACACAACCATCCCAGGCATGACAGAGGCACCTGGCACATGCATAAGGATTGCTGGCGAGTGCTGCATAAAGAGATGGGAAGGAGTGCTTCAGCATTCGAATGTTTTGCAGTTTTAATTGCTATATTCTATTGTTCTACCAAAATGAAGCCACCTAGGAGATAGGTGAATAATTTGCTATGCTTGAATAGCACTGGTGCATAATTTGGGAGATCAAGAAATCCAGAGCATGCCAGTTTGTCAGCCAGTTTCCTCAGGCACTCACAAAGTCCAATGGAAACTCCACTAACAACTGACAAACTAGAGATTGTAGTGCCTGTCAAACTACCAGTCCAGCTTGTAAAATTCCTATTTTGCAAGACACAACAAAAACAGGAAATATTTACCAACTTCGCAGGTGTCAGGAAATACTTCCAAAGCAATGCTGTGACTTGTCAGTCCATTTAAATGGACAGCAAGCTTGTACGGGGGTGATGGCACATATATTTTAATTTAAAATGCATACTTTGCTGTGTTGGCTCTGACGTGTATGTCCTGGTGATGAGTGTGACCAACTTATATTGTTCGCCATGCTATGGTGACAAGGCAGTGATACCTCAGAAGAGGGATTCACTCCTTGTATGAATGTATTTATAGAAATAAATTGTACGTTGAAGTACATTAAAGAATTTTTGCACAGTTGAAACTCACAACGCTGTTTTCACTGAAAGCTGGTCTACACTGACAGTGTGTTAATTACGTATTATTTAAATCATGGATGGACTGAATTTGAATATATTTCAGGCTTTTCTATTCTATGTATTTCAGGCATCACTCTAAAACATAAGATGATACCGTCTTTGAACAGTAATGTCTGCCATTATCCTGTAATACAGGCTGTAATAGAAATTGGAGTATTGTAATACAGCAATCAGTGTCATTGCACATGAAATATAGAACCAAAGGCAGTGCACAGTTATGATCTTACTGTCTAGTAGTAAGGCTTGTTTGCCAAAACGTTTTCATGGCAGAAATAACATATGTGGTCCCACTTAAATCTAGAGACTAGATGACAGGAGCACATTGTGTGACTATATACCTCATGACATTTACTCCAGAAGAGAATAGCATCTACAGGTAACTTCAGGCTTCTTTGAGAGGGAAAAGTAAGCTAAAAAGAAGATGCCTGGAACTTTGAGTAGGTTGAAGAAAAGAAGTGTAAAAGAAAATCCACATGTGTAAAATATGGGAAATTATTTGGAGTGTGCAATGGGGACTGGAAAGATGTGAAAGGAAAGGTAGAAAGATGAAAGGGTAGAAACTAAAGAAGTCATTGGAGAACCCTTGGTTCCATGAACATCACTTGGCATTCCTTGGGAGGCAGACCAGGAGGGCTGGACATTCTTCAAGAGGGAAATCTTTAAGGCACAAGAGCAGGCTCTCCGCATTGGCTTAAAGGCAAGCAAGCAGCAAAGAAGAATGGCCTGGCTGAACAGAGTTCCTTGAATGGAACACAGGTTAAAAAAAAAAAAAGAGTTTAGGACCTTTGGAAGAAGGAGTAAGCAACTCAGGAGGACTACAAGAATGTTGTGAGGTTGTACGGGAAGAAACTCTAATGGATTAATGCCCAACTGAAACTTAATCTGGCTAACTGCCATAAAAGAATATAAAAATATGTTTCTAAATACATTAATGGCAAAAGGAGAGCTAAGAATACTCTCCATCCTCTGTTTGATGCAGGGTTAAATATAGGAACTAAGAATGAAAAATGGCTTTCTACGGTTCAATCTTTAGTAGTAAGACCAGCTGTTCTCTGAGTGCCCAGCTTTTTGGGCTGAAAGACAGGCATAGGGAGCATAATGAAGCCACATAACCCAGGAGGAAAAATGATAAGTGACGTATTTCTCCACTTAGACTCCAAAGTCTAATGGAGCTGGATGTGATCTACCCAAAGGTACTGAGAAAGCTGGCAGAAGTACTCACTAAGACACTTCCCACTGTTTAGCAGCAGTCCTGGCTAGCCCAGGAGATCCCAGTCAGCTAGAGGTTAGTGAAAGTGACACTCATCTACAAGAAGGGCCAGAAGGAGACCCAGGAAACTACAGACCTGCCAGCCTGACTTGGGTACTGGGGAATACTACAGAGCAGATCACCTTGAGTGGCATCATAGGGCATGTACAGGACAGCCAGGTGATCAGGCCCAGACAGCACGGCTTTGTGAAAGCAGGTCCTGCTTGCTTTACCTATCTCCTTCTGTGAAGGAGACTAGCTTAGTGGATTATGGAAAGACTGTAGATGCCCTCTACCTGAATTTTGGTAAAGACTTTGACACTGTTTATCATTATATTCTGCTGGAGAAACTGGCTGTTCATGGATTGGATGGGCTTATGCTTCACTGGATAAGAAAATGGCTGGATGGCTTGACCCAAAGTGTTGTGGTGAATGGAGTTTAAATCCATCTGGCATGCAGTCACAGGCACCCTCAGTAGCTTTGCAGGTGATACCAAGTTAGGTGGGAGTGATCTGGCCTGATTGTGGGGAGGCTCTAGAGAGGGATCTGTACTGGCTGGATCAGTGCTCTGAGGCCCATTGTATGAGTTTCAACAAGGCCAAGTGCTGAGTCCTGCAGTTGTCACAACAGCCCGATGCAGCCCTACAAACAGACTGATGGAAGAGTGGTTGGAATCTGTCCAGTATTGATTGACAAGTGGCTAAATATGAGAGCTGGCAGTGTGCTCAGGCAGCCAAGAAGGCAAATGGCATCTTGGTTTATATCAGAATTAGTGTGTTTAGCAGAAGTAGCAGTCAGCACTGGTGAGGCCACACCTCAAATATTGTGTTCTCTCCTGGGCCCCTCACTACAAGGATGTTGAGGTTCTGGAGCAACAAAAAGCTGTTACAGAAGGGCAACAAAGCTGTTGAAGGATCTAGGGAACAAGTCCTGTGAGGGGTGGCTGAGGAAGTCTGTGTTGTCTAGCCGGTCTAAAAGGAGACTAAGGGGAAACCATATTGCTCCCTACAACTATTTGAAGGGAAGCTGGTGTATTCTTCCAAGTAACAACTGACAGAATAAGAGGAAATGGCCACAAGTAACACTAGGAATGCTTTAAATTGGGCAAGCATTAGGGGAAAATTCACTGAAATGCTTATTAAGCATTGGAACAGGCTGCCCAGATTAGTAGTTCTTGGAGGTATTTAAAAGACAAGCAAATGATGCTTAGTGTCATGGATTAGCAGTGCTGCGTTGATGGTTGGATTTGATGCTCTCAGAGGTCTTTTCTATCCTAAATGGTTCTATGAATCTATGTTAATTTGTATTACTTCTTCTACCAGGGTATTCCCATTGCCACTGGTAGCAGTACATGAAAGTTGCAAAAGACAGTGGATAAAACTATATATATATATGTGTGTGTGTGTGTGTGTGTGTATATATAGCATAATAAAAATTATTTTATTGTAGTTTTATCATCAAAACAAAACTGTGTGGAGCAATTTCTCACTGTAGCAGCTGACAAAATGCAAAAATCTTCTATAAATTTGATGGAAAACAGAAGAAAACATTTGCAAAACTTTTGCAAGAATTCCTGTCCTCCTTCTTTCTCCTGATTTGCCACATATGGATCCATAGGTTGCTCTTATATGATAAATAAAACAGTCCCAGGGCTTTTCAAGGGTAAATGGTCTGACCGCTCTGTCCTGGCAGTGCCTAGGCCAGCAAGAGAAATCCCTTGCACCACAACAGCTAAGAAGTAGTCTCCATTACAGAAATGTGGCAGGATGGTCCAGTGGAATGTTTATGGGTAAAGTTGAGGAAGGCCAATGAGGCGGATATCCTGTTGGGAGTCTGTTACAGACCACCCAACCAAGATGAAGAGGTTGATGAATTGTTCCATAGACAGCTAGCAGAAGCTGCAAAATCACAAACCCTTGTCAACTTACCAGACATCTGCTGGAAATATAAAACAGCAGAGAGGAAAAGGTCTAGGTTCCTGGAATGTGTGGAAGATAACTTCTTGACTTAGCTAGTAAGCAAACTTACCAGGGGAAGGACCTTACTGGACTTATTGCTTACTAAGAGGGAAGGACTGATGAGTGAGAGTAGACTTTATTGCTCTTTACAACTACCTAAAAGGAGATTGTAGTGAGGCTGGTGCTGGTGTCTCCACACAAATTACTAATGATAAGGTGAGAGGAAATGATCTGAAGTTGTGTCAGGGGAGGTTTGCATTGGATCTTAGGAAGAAGTTCTTTACTGATACAGCGGTTGGGCACTAGAACAGGCTGCCCAGCGAGGTGGTAGAGTCATCATCCCTGGAGGTATTTAAAATGCAAGTAGATATAGCACTTAAGGCCATGGTCTAGTAGTTAAGGAGATGTTAGGATGACGGCTGGACTCGATGATCCTGGAGGTCCTTTTCAGTCATATTGATTCTATGATTCCCAAATCACTTCTGCACTGGAGTTGGACAGGGAAGGGCTGTCCCTAGTAGGGGGACAGCCTTTTTTTTTGGAAGTGAAGAGACAGCTGAATGGTATGGACAAAAAAACCATTCTGGACATGGGCTCAGCTTCAGCAACAGAACATGATCCTCAGCAAACTGACTGAAACAGATGTAGCGAGTGCAAAATCATTTCTGTGGAACAGGGAGCACAATTGTGCCTAGTCTGTGTGAGCCGTGGATGATCAGTCTGAATGTAATTAACGAATACTAGTAGACAGTGATGTTTTCAATTGTTATTTTTATTGAACAATAATAATCATGTTTTTTAAAACCAACCAGCTTATTAGATTTACATTCAAGAACTTGTAATGTCATTTATGACACTGTTTCAAAATAGTAATAATATATGCAAAAATTTACTACATTCTTTAAATAATATCTTCAGTCTGCTGAAGGACTGTGGGTTTGATCCTGCTCTCAGTGAAATGAAGAAAAAAACCTTCTTATATCAGTAGGTGAGAAACTATATGATTGCTTGTACATAGCTCAAGAAAATATTGCGCGCTCTCTCTCAGACCTTAACATTCAGTGCAGGTTAAAATGTGGTATATGCTAGAGATTTGTTTATGTCCCATGCTCTCCTGCACTGCTCTACTGACCTTTGTATGCCATCATCCTCTTGTTCTAGAGAAGCATAGTTCAGCTCTCTCAGGTGAAAGCAACTTGCTTCCACTAACATTGTCTTTGGATCAGGAGTTAGACTCTTTAAAGTTTTTGGAGTTTTGTTGTTCATAGTTTTACAAGTATGATTTCTGATCCTTCCCCAAACTCTGGCTGCAGTGTTCTGTGTTCCTTCTTTCACTGAATTAGCTATCAAAGTTCAAACTGATTTTAAAGAAGGTGTTTGATTCAAATCACATCTCCAATGAGAGTGCTCTGTGTTATGAGGCAGTTCCTGAACTCATACAGTCCAAGTTCACTCAGCTACATCCATTTCATTCATCTGAGGATCTGATTGTTTCCACATTAGCAAACCCATCTCATTGTGAGATTTTATGCTAGAAATACTTTGTCCGTCAGGCTGATGAGTTATTCGAGGGGATGCTTGGTTCATTTGCTCCTGCAAGTAAGAAATAAAGGACTGGGTACCAAAGCAGTGTGGGCTGCAGCTGCGGCTGCCCTATTGATCATTGAGGGCCCAGGTCTTCCCTATGCTGGATTAGATGCGCTACCTTTATACTGCAGATGGGCCTCAGCCAGCAAAGAAGATGGAACGTACAAACGTCTGTTTGCTGGCCCCTGGCATTAGACCATCTCATCCCCAAAGTAGCTGCTTTATAGAAAAATATATATTGAAATAGTGCCAAGCAGCTCCTTTCATTTCAGGTCTTTCTCTGCAAATCTGTCTAATTCAGCTATAGAAATCCACCTCAATACCATATGTCTACAGTGTCCTGGCTAAGTTACTCACAAGTTATAAACTGAAATTCTGGGTGTTTTCTCACTGAAACAAGGCTTATATATGTCCAAGGAATTGTCAGCAAACTTTCAAAACCCAGAAATTAACTAACAGCTAACACTCATTTATTCAATTCACACTTATTGTACTCCTATGTTGCTATGATTGCTTTTGTGATACAAGGGTGTCATTTTCAGTCCCAGGATTTGCTGATGTGCATTTCTTCACACTGGTTCCACACCAGTAATTTCACTCACCCAGGCTGTCCACCAAATTCAGTGAGAACTTTCCCAGCCTTAGGCTGCAAGAGTCGGCTTCTGGCATTATTTAAGTGAGGAAGGTTCAATCATGTTGGTTTTTAATATTACTATACATTCAGGAATCCACAATACATTTATCTGTTCAAAATACTTATCAAAAAAATATAAAAAAATCATATACACTGTACAGTCTATTTTTAAGTAAACATTTTTCTCATAAAAACAAAACCACAATAGGCCTTTAGAGGTTACAGTTTTATACGGTATAGATCTACTTTTGTCTTAAAGTGTGTTGTTGCATATTCAGTAATCTGTGAGAAATGCATTCACTTGAAAGTCCTATCAGTTTAAGCAAGTATCAGCGAGGATTTAGCCATTTCATTACCGGAGAGTGAATAGCTTTCTCCTTAACGAATTCCTTTTTTACAGAATTGCCATCCCCTGATGCCATGTCGTTCTCTGAAAATACACAGAAATGAAGATGGACTTCATGAAAACAGAAGCATTAAAATATTGTCCTGCAACAATATCCCTGGATTTGGGAAAGCTTCAGAACAACCTTAGCCGACAAAGATTGCAGGAATTGCCCAGAATGCCTCAAGTTCTCCAGCAGCATTACATTTCAGCTAATTTGTAGCATAAGCCAGACCTGTTTCCTAGTAGTTTAAGTATAAAGCAGGTAATTGGAATTCAATTTCCAGTTCTCACTGTAAGATTCCAGCATGACATGGGACCGGGTTGCACATCCTTCGTAGATACAGCAGTAAATTAAACATCCCTGGAGCTACTTTCTGACTGGCTTGGAAGAGCCTGGTGCAAGGTTAAAGATATCCAGTTTGTCTGCAGGTTTGTCCCTTGCTGAAACTGATTCCTGAGCTGTGACTGAGGTTGTTTGTCATGGCTAGCTAGACAGAGACAAAGTGTATCAGCCACTGTCCTACTATTTGACCATGAAGGTGTCAAACTGTAACAAATAGGAACACACTCTGATATGGCCATAATGTCTTTATCAAATATACAGGCCAGAAATTCCTGTTTAAAATCAGAAACTTATGCAGCTCTTTTAATCCACTGAGGATCTATCCTAGTTACCTTTAAAGACCACTATTAAATTAAACCCTGTGTAGCCGTCCCATGCAGTACCACACACAGTGTGCCTGGTCTACTTCCAGTGGCAGACCTCTGAGGACAGAAACCAGTGTGATACATTTTGCACTTGTTAAAATTTCCATCTGTTTCTATGGATCAGTATCTCTTCCTGTGTGAGATCAGACAAGCTACTAAACATTGAGGCAAGCAAACCTTTGAAATAAGAGAAAAGGGGAGGAACAACTGATGAAAGCAGGCTACCTAGAAAGATTCAGAATGTAGCATAGATCTTTAAAAAAAGAAAGACAGTAGTAATTGTTAATGGTATTTCAGCACCCTTGCTAATAGACACAGCCTGGAAAGGGAAAGGGCCACAATAGTGGGGAAAAAATAAAAAGGAATCCATCCTACAATTTTATTCCAAGATGATTTTAAGTGTGCTATGAACGTAAATGGAAGAGGTTTGCTTCTGTCAAACTTTGTCTAAAAGGAGGACAGATAAATCCCATTTTAAGGCAGCAAACAGTAGGTAGTGTAACTGAGGAAATTAAAAAGAAGGCTCACAAAGTGCAGTTCAAGGTAAAATAAAACCCAAAGACTTTTGAGTGAAAACCTGTATGTTAGTTAAATCTTTAGTATTGGTTTTGATTATCACCTAAATGTAGAATATATATTGTTTAGCCAAATATACTATGGTATCATCAGGTGGAGAATAAAAGGGGAAGAAATTTTAATCCCATATTTTAAAACTTAGGAGAACTTTCCTTCCTGCCTTAAAAACACTTCGATTTCTTGCACACCTTTTCGTTTTTTTAATTCTGGAACCACCTCTTACAGGCTTCTCTTAAGTAATCTTAAGAGTGAGAACTTATTCCAGATGTGCTGCAATAAATGACTACAATAAAACATTTCATAAAACAGTTCCCTGACATCTGAATACGTATAAAGCTCTGTCTTCTTGGGAAAAAAAAGAAAAAAGCTTGTTATTTCAACCATGTGTTAGCTAGCAGTACCAAATGCCTAAAAAGACATAATGAAATCCTATTCTACGCAAGGCAGCTACAAGCATAGCACCTGAACTGGCTCATACAAATCCTATCATGGCATCCCATTGCACAAGGACATTGTACTGCTAGGGCATGCAACAGTTAGGAAGTATTTACCCATGGTAGGATTTCAGAATGTTTTTACCGTGTGTCACAGCTCACCTAATTCCTTGCCTTTTACGAAGGGAGCTGCCAATAACAAAAGTAAGTGCGTCTTGTATTGTTAGGTGTTTACAGCCGTTAGCTGTTGTTAGCCGCACCACGGTATACAGCATTCACGCGCAGTGTACTAAGTGTGGCAGTACACACGTACACTGTGATTTCTGCTAAAATTAGCTGCCCTGTTGTGTCTTACCTGTGTGTGAAACTATTTTACGACGGTTTGGAGGCTTTGAAGCAGACAGCTGAAAAAATGGGAACTTCAGACACTTCCCAGTTACTCTGTCACAGATGCCAGAGGGACAGTTGCAGATTTTCCTGCATTCCATTCCATAGGTACCATAGGGACACTCTGAAATAAAGTAATACAATAAGCAGACCTCAGTGATCCAAGTCGGGTGCTAGCACACTTAACAGCTGTTCTGATTATATCTTTTAAAATGGAACCTTTAGCTGAGTGGAAGTCAGCTAAACCTTATCCACAGGACTTCAGCATGCCAACTGCTTGTTACAAGTATTTTCCAGTTTTAACAAACCTTGACACACGTGTATAGAATTTCTTTTCCCATAATGTATTTACAATGTGGTATCAATAATTCTTCTCTGAAGCGCTCATACTAAAATGCAAACTGAAAACAATATGAATATGTAAGTCTGTAATTGTGAAGGGTGTAGTTATGAGTTAGCATTGGATTTAGAAAATAAGACCTCAGGAAGTTCCCAAATTCACCATTTGGGCATAATGTTGTCTGCCCAATTGATGTTCATCATTATTTACAGCTGCAACTGATTGCTGCTTGAGGCCAGCTGCATGTAGGCCAGCTGCATGTAGGCTGGGGGGGGGAAGCTACTGCCCCAACTCTGAGGAGCTATCCAGCAAAGGCACCTGATTCAAATCTCCCATCCTTGAACAATCTTGTAAAGGAGCAGCAAAGGGCAGCTGTCAAAACAGGACCAAATGTTTTTTCCATTAAAAAATAGTCAGGTGCAGAGAAATTTCCCCATCTCATAGCTTACACATATCACATGCTGGATAGTATAACATCCTAGAGGGTTTAAATCTGGAGTCAAAGCCCTTGTCTTCCTTTACTGTTGAGCAGGGACAGACCACAGCTGAAGAAGAGATGGTGATAAGGAAAGTACAAAAACTCAGCCCACAAAAAGTTTGACATGTCCCAGCAAAAACTGTGCTAAGGCTGTCCTTGTGAATTCTGGGTGCATGATCTCTCTAAATGGCAAGTGTTTAAAAAATTCAATCACCAATTGTTTCCAATTCAGCCCCTAAGGGCAGATGAATGACCATTCAGGTCTGCACCAAGGATCTATCTAGCCCAAGCTCCCATAAAATACTTAAGAATGAAGTTGATCATGTTAAGCACAAATGATAGCTACACCTCATACTGTCCTCCATTTTCAGCTCTGGTACTTCCTGAGTCAGTCATAGCTTCTGTGTACATGATACCCCATGACAGTGTTATTCTTCACAGTTTTGAAAGATCTTCTCTTGTGTCAACGCAAGTACAGAGTTTTGCTAGCCTAGGCTGTCTGAAAGTCAGACTAATTCTCACAAAATGCAAATAACATTTTACAGTTCTCTGCATGTGCAGTGGTATGCTTTTATTAATCAAAAGCACTGAAAAATCAGTCCTGCTAGGCACTGCTCCGTGGATGCCTGGTGGACCTCACTGGTCTTTTACCATACCTCTCTTCCCAAACAAGGACACTTCTCTGACCTGCTGCTTGACCACACAGAAAAAAATCCTGACAAAGTAAGAGTTTTCGTGTGGCTAACGTTCCATGAGGGACATGAGAGCACACACCACACAGAACATGAATCCATATACTGCAACCCAGCAAGATGGGGTGCAGAAGCTCTGTATTGTAACACAAAAACATGTCTGAGCCCAAAGCACTTTGCTCCTTGTGAGATAATCTTGGCATTGATACTGCTCTTCAGATTTGATGAAACGGAGATCTGAGTCAATTTTGCTATTAGAAGTTTCATTGTCTGCTAGTAAGTAGATTGCAAATAGCTCCTAGTGATCTAAGGGAAGCAAGAGTGCATAAGAAACTGTGACAGTTATACCTCAGGTTTAGAAGATATTTACTACTAAAAGTGCAGAATAACATTACATTACTGTTGATCATAATATGATGCACTCTTATAATACTAGAAGGATTGCAAAGATTGCTCTGCAGCTTTCACTGTCCATGTTTTACCCATTTTAGAAATAAGATACTATAGAACAGAGCTCAGGTCATTTTTCCACAACTTAAAGTAGATGAGTCACAGGCTAAGAATCATGAGGAGAGTGTAGCCATCCTGAATCTGAATTACTACAAACATGGAATTTATTAAAATCAATGAATGATCTGGTATCATATCTGCAACTGGATAGATTAACTAACAATTCTTGGCCAGATATAATTCACATACAGGCAGAGAGAGATCGTACCATCTCAGAACCGAGATGAAAAAATAAACACAATTAGAAAAGACATCTATAATAGTTAGTACAAATAAATACATGAGGAATATTAGCCTTAAGTACTAGTTTATATCTCAAGGCAAGATATGGCTTTATTGAAATTAATGAGAGTTTTTCCACTGATGCACTAGAAAGAGAACATTTTAGTTTATGTTTTCTATAGAGATTTCAAGATTCTGCTACAGGGATTCAGATGTTATGTCCCTCTGTGTTTCTTTTTTCCCCACTTTCCACTTTCAATTGCAAAGAATTTCCTATGAGGACAGCTGAAAGTATATAACAATTCAAAATAACTTAATTTAAAAGAATTTAAAAAGAATTTTTAAAGAATTTAAAAGAATTACAGGTACTATCTTCTACTGTAGTAATTTTTAGTAAACTGAAGATTGCTCAACTATCTTAGTAAAGTGCTTCTCTTGTAGGTGCACTAGAGACATGATATTTTCTGCATAAATTCTAGAAAATGTGGGTTTTCACCCTCAAGCACACACATTAATTTCTTTTTAATACCAGTAACTGTGTGCTGTATGTGAGTCAGCATCAATGATTTTTGCAGCATCTGATCCTAAGTCATTACTTTAACTGAGGCTATTAGTACTCCTGATGTTTAACTGCCAAAACATCTCCACTTTCAAGGAAGTTATTCAAAAGCATGTCTGTGTCTACTTACTGAAGTGATACACAAACACAGGAAAGCACTGCATTCATGCTTTGCAAAGTGCTTCTTACAAATTACATCTTTTAAAACTTCCATCCCACTTTTTATGACTTCAATACCTTCTCACTTTTTAAAGATTCTCCATTTTGCATTGAATGAAGATATCACTCAAATGAAAAAGCCATTATAGTCTGTGACTAAACATATCAGCAAGCAGCATACCTGGAATAAACTGAGAGCAGTGGCCTCTCATCTCTCATTTGTCTCCTGTTCTGTTATTTCCATCTTTCAGGCAGGAGGATCTCTGTTGGCCTCCCCTGGCCACATTCCTAGGGTAGCTGAGCACCTCAGGGACTGGACCAAATTAAACACAACATGCCCAGCCAGTCTGGAATTGCTGTTACACCATCTCACAGACTGTGGAGAGAGCACCTGGTCCCTGGGCATGCAGCCAGCAGTGCCCAAGCAAAGCTTACCCCATCAGGGGGTGCATGGCAGGGGCAGAGACCCCATGACAAAGCTGGACTTGCAGTATTAAAGTCTTCGCAATTTATAGAATGCCACCCACCAAGCCAGGAGAAGGACCAGGACCAGTGCCTGTGCCTCTTAAGTCTCAATCAAAAATCTCATATCCAAGCACACCCCATCCATATTTGCTCGTGTATGTCCCCAAGTCTAAACAATATCTGACATTAATAATCTTGTCCCACCTGCACGTAACAGCTTTTACTACCAACAAGTATTTTTCACTTTCTTCCTTGCTAAGGGCTGAGCTGGAAAAATCCCATTCTAGACCTTTCAAGCAGGAAGCAAACTCTACATGTAGGTTTCTGTCATACTGCCATAGTGGGCGCATGCAAAGTGAATATTGTTACCTTTGCAGATACCAAATTCATCACCAAAGTCATCCTCCTCAGTGTAAAACTGGCACTTCAGCCCAGGACCACACTTGACACCATCCATACCCGAGACCGTACGATAGCAAGTCTCCCCCAGAGCAGCTGCACACACCCTGCAGCAGCCACAGTCATCCAGCACAGTTCGTTTACAGCGCAAGTTACTTTTGCATGCATTACTGTCACAGGGCTCGGGACAATCTACTGCGTATTTTGCACTCCAAGAAGTTCCAGCGTGCATGGGCATCAGCAGGAGTGTGAGGAACAGGAAGCCCTTCATGTCTTGCAGGGGTAAATGCTCCGTCCCAAAGGTCAGGCTCAATGCTCAGCCTGCTGGTGCCTTGTGCAGAGGGAAGCGGCAGTACAGAATCCAAAGTGGTAGCTGCACACATCAGCCTACAAGTTTATGAGCTTTATACAGTGTGTTGTCCACATGCTGCACCGTCGTCAGCTTCCTCAATCCGGCAGCGCTGCTCCTGCCAGCCTCCCTTGTTTCAGTTTATGAAATCCAGGATGAAGGTTGGATTAGCACTCTGCTGCCATCCAGGAATTGAAAAGCCTGAGCTGATGTAATCTGTTATGTTTAGTTGGTTGTTTTGCATGAGGACTAAAAACTCTCTCACATCCGTCTCAAATGCTCAAGGATGTCTGCCAAAATTAAAAAAAAAAAAAAAAGAAAGAAAACAACTGCCCACACGCAACGAAATGAAAGAAGAAAAACAAAACCCCAAGCCCGAGTCTGTTGCATACCTTCCTGCAGGACAGGGATCTCTCCGACACTGGACACACTGCTGTCAGGAGAGCTCTGCTGCACTAACACAGCTCACGCAGCCAGAAGTAAAATCACAGTGAATCATCCCACTGCTGAAAGAATAATCATTAAAAGAATGAATCTTTGCTATTCTGTTCAAGGGGATGCAGACTGTTACTTTAAAGAGAAAGTGAGATCCTATCATTTAACAGACGTTTAACAGGCTAGCTCAGATGTTTTGTTTTTCCTGCCTGCACTCCAATTGTACTTTTTAATCAGTGTTTAGGTAGATTGAACACTTAACACAAAGATTAGTGCCCGAACTCATAACAGGTCGAACAGAAACTACCATTTCATGTGATCTTCTGCAGGAAGTTCGGGAGTATGATCAATGAGCTGTCCCGTCTTTACAACCAAAGAGGAAAATCCCCATCCATCACTAGCACCATCTGCACAGCCTTAATGTGGATCTGATGGCAGGGCTTATTTTCCTCTCCTTTACACAGCTTCTATCCCCATCAATCTCTATTGCTCTGATGTTGCTCCTCTGTGAATCAGTGTAAATAAACAGAAGATAAGTCTCAATTTCCACCAGTACTCCTATTAGATTTTATTCATGCTACCAGTGCCTTCT
>VXBP01003620.1:33388-47875 GCA_013400115.1 Rhinopomastus cyanomelas | reverse complement strand
AACAAGTTTTTTTTCATTTGTTTTGTCAGGACATAAACGGTAACACAACAGTCAATAAAATGACAAATATTGTCAATTTTATCCTTTCTGTACTCAGTGCAAATAGTAATTGCACTCAGTTTCTGACAACTGAACCAGTTTTCAACTGGATAAATGTTTGTTCTTGGTACCTGTAAATAATCTCAAAGTGCACTATTTAGTTTTCAGGTCCTATGTATGAAATTTAGAATTAAACATTTTCGGAATGGTGAGCAGTAACCTACTTGTACCTCAAGATTTGGTCTGTGCTCTGCGTGAGAAAATTTGTGACATATCTGTAGACAGCAATGGGACAGAAGCATATCTTTAAGGATTAGTGTAATTTCCACTGTTCTGTGCTAAAACAGGTTTCTGTAAACCTTGTTGGAATTAAGCAGTTCTATTGTCTTACAACATCGCTACAAAAGTCTTGGATACACTTTATACATAGTTTGGACTCGACTAAGTAGCTATTTCCTGTCATGAATGACAAAGCTATTAAAAGCTCAATTCTTCTACTCCATGTGTTACTATTGAGAAAATCTAAGGCCATATATGTGAAATGTTGGGTTATTTGATTTCAGGTTAGGTGCTCTGATGAGATAATATTTCTTTGCAATATCACCAATAGCAGAGAAAAGAAATTTGAACTGTTTTCTTTAAACAAGCACAATAATCAAATTTATATCAATAACAATTTTTCTTTAAGAAAAAAATATCTCTTCCTTTTCACAAGTCATAGAATCATAGAATTATAGAACTCATCTTTGAAGCATAAAAGTGTCCAGAATAATTTGATGATCCCAGAAAGGCTGAAAGAGGACCTCAACATCTCATAGGCAATACAATTTCAGGAAGGAGCCAGACAAAGTCCGAAAGAACAAGTGTCTGTTTTGTCCTGGCTTCTCAGACACACAACCTTTCCAGCTCACCTTTAGTTCTCATTATGCTTTTTTTGACTGATGACATTTTCATCTTTATTTAAACCTCCTCCCTCTCTGATTTATATGCAGCTTTATTGTTCACAAGCCTACTTATGCCACAAACAAGATGCACCGTATAAATAAGACTGGAATTGGACTCTATCCTTTCAGCCCATCTTCACTGCTTTATCTTATTCAAAGTCCTTCCACTCTGTCCATTTTTTTTTGTCTCGGCTGAAACCTTTTTCAGAATTTGGTCTAACTAGTGCAGAATCCTCTTCATGGTGACTTTTGACAGTTGGTCTTCAAGTATTTCCATGCTCTATGCAATTGGTATTTACTCCAGTGAACAGGTTTGGAGGCAAATTGAATTAATATCTTGGCTGTGACTAGAATAACAGAATGTTAGGGGTTGGAGGTGACCTCTGAAGATCACAAAGTCTAACCCCCTTGCCAGAGCAGGACCAAAACTAGTGCAGATCACTCGGAAATGCTTTCAGACCGATCTTGAAAGTCTCCAGAGAAGGAGATTCCACAAGCTCTCTGGAAAGCCTGTTCCAGTGCTCTGTAACCCTCACAGTAACATTCTTCCTCATGTTGAAGTGGAATGTCGTGTGCTCGAGCTTGAATTCATTGCCCCGAGTCCTATCACAGGGCACAAGGGAAAAGAGGTTGTCCCTGCCTAGAAGGCAACGAAGGGTAATACCTGCATATTGCTTGTGATACAATTGTGTTTCATTAAACAGCAAAAGCAGTAAAAGGTTTGAAGTTACAAGTCATAAGCCTAAATGCAGCCTAATCACTTCCAAATCTGTTTTAGCTCATATCGTATTTTATTTTAAAACTACTTTTTTTTTTTTTAGGTCATATGACTAAACAGAACAAAACCTTATGTTCTTACTCAGAGATCTGATCATTCATATGCCTCTATATCCATTCAGTATATTTGAAATAAAATTGGTCTTTTAATTTTTTCATAGAGCTATATTTTTTATTTCATCAACAACATTATTCTCATTTCCATTCATATTATCAAATGCCCAGAAGATTTATCCTCTAGGACAAATGCCTGGAAGCATTTTTGAGCAAATTATTCAAACCTGCAGCTATTCTTACAAATTATAAATCTGGCAGAATATGTGGTTTTGCCACACTGGCATTTTCTTCTTCTGCTTTGTTTTGTCAGCTGAATTGCCATGGGCTGACCATGTTGTATTATCTGTATGTTTCCAGTCCCTTACAGAAAGGACTACTTAAGCAAGCAGAATTTCTGAAGTATTTCACAATCAGATATACTCTCTTGGATTATTTAATTAAAATCAGCCCCCAAACCTATGTTCTAGTTGCCCCCTATGGTTGTCATGGATTCTTTTCACTGTGCTAGGGATTGGCTTCTAATGTAACAGACTGTTATGCTGGCCAGATGCAGAGTAAGTATCCCATCTGGCTTGTGAAGAAGCTGCAAAGGGAACCAAGACAAAGTTCAGCTACAGATTGCTGTTGACTGGAGAAAACGTGTCCTAAAGCTGTGGTACACAGCATATTCCCTCATGTGGATCCCATGAGGCCAGCTGGGCCAGAATCAGGCAATACTATCTAGCTTTAGTAGCTTTTGCTGTTTTATAAATGGAAAAATGTCTACTTATTTTATGAAGCTTTGGTAGTAAACACATAAGTCTGTTTTCCACAACCAGCACAGAGGGAAGAGTTTTTATTTTTGTTTGTCTATTGTCTAACTGTGTAATGCAAGACTTGGGAGCTGTTTACTGTGCCCACTGCAACCCACCGAGTTGTGTTTGGTTAGGCAGATTAATACAGTGCAAAATGACTAAGCTGAAGTTACCAAGAGAAGGGAAAAACTGAAATGAACACAGCTGGTAGCATAGCAAATACTTCTGAAAACCACTGTCCCAAATACGAATATCAAAACTGTTAGCTGTGACCATGTCCCTCACTTCAGTAACTGGGTGCAGGAGAAACAAGGGGAGGGAAAGAGGCCTGGACATCTCACTTCGGTCATACTCTCAATATTTCTGCATAATAGGTCTGAGAGAATTTGGTAGGACCAATGCCATTGTTTATTCAGACAGCATACAGAAACTGACTTTGTTTAAAAATTAAACATCACTTCCCTCTGGCTATGGTGGTTATAACTTCTGAAGATGGTCTATCTTGTATATGTGAGAAGTATCACACTTCTTAGAGCTCTTGTATTCTCACATAATCATGTTTCAGTCTGGAGGTGTTCCCCAAGAAATCTTTCAGTTAGAAGCTGTGCCTTTGAAATACTGCAGAGAGAAAATTGACTACACAGAAGTAGCTGCAAGTTTATCTTCTGTCTTTGTGTGTGTCACATCTTCAGTGCTGCAAATATAGATGCTGTCTCTACATCATTTTTTATTTTGTGCATTGTAAGTAGTAAGAATTCTTTTACAAGATCTGGCTAGACCAGCCTGTCACATGGGGCTTCTCACCATCCCCAGTGAAAAGTTTCTCTGCAGGGCTCCATCAGCATGTCCAAAGACACCAGTTCAGAGAATAATGATGCGGGCAGTGTAACCGTTTGTTCCTTGAACTCTGCTAACACCAGTGATACAACAGGACTGTGGCTTTTGGCACGGATGTGCATGGCCCGGACTTTAATCACTGAAAGCCACACCTCTCTCTTCTTTTCATGCATCTGTTATTATCTGGTACCAAGGGGGCTGAAAGGATGTGTGATGCAGTTTTTATTGTAACAGCTTGAGATAGGGATTTTTAATGAAGTCTGAGCCCTCTATCCGGATAGGTAGCATCCTCTACATGGTTTCAAGATAACCTAAACCAACAACAATAATGCTAATTACTCATTTAAATGGAAATTGTTTAGTACTTAGTATTTCTGATTACATCAGTGATTGAGTTATTAGAGTGATTGAAGTAACTTCCTTTTTCTTTATACTGATATTTCATTGCTTTAATTATTACCTATCTTAATTTTCCATGTAACTGCAGACAGGCTTCTCTTTATTAAAAGTTTTACTGTATTAAAAGTTTGTGAGAGTGTGTAACTGAGATAAAGTTTCTTGCTTTTCACAAATGTACAGGTATGAACCTAGGTACACCCCATTGCTTATATATTGAATCCAATCTGTGCCTTTGAAAACAGCTAAAATTTGTAAGCTTCTATTTTTCATTAAAATAAAGGTGGCTTGGTTCTTCTTTCTGTAATTTCATCTTCTTGATGGAAAGGATGTGGGTCTCAGTTCAGCCTTTAGACATGACATTTTGTGAAATTAGTGTGCACATTTCACAGCTGATTTCAAAATCTTTAAAGAAACTTGTGCCACTCTGAATACTAGATACTGATTAGGTATTACTAGTCAGTACAAAAAGAGCTCCAGCATATTATGGTGGTGTTATAAGCATACTGGGGTGAAGCTGTCTGAGACCTTCCAGATCATTAAGCAGATGATAGATTTTGGCAACTACTAAATCATAATGAAAAGACATAACAGACATACTAAAATTACTTGCAGTAATTTGACCACGGTGAACTGACCTATTCAGACTTTGAAAGCATCTTCTGAGTTTATTTCTCTTTGGCAAGTACCCAAGAAATTATCTTGAAAATCTGATGGCTTGCTTTGTTTTAATTCTATTTTCTAACTGTTTCTTCCTGATGCAAGATTAAGTTGCCCAAAAAGAAGGTTATTTTTACAGCTTGTTAGATGACAAGCAGTTCTGCAATCAGAAGATAAAACAAAGACTTTGACTGGGAGCTGTGTAGGCAATCCATTCTCCAAACATACGACACTTTCAGGAAACAACAGTTGTTGGTCATAGATAATGCCATCATCTCCTGTACTAAGAATTAGGACTTTATTGTAAAAAAAAATCCCACACTGAAGATGCAGTGCCTCAGGCATACAGCCAAACTAGTGCAAAACATCAGTTAGTATCAGTATAGCACCAGGGCAGAACGACTGTAAAGATTAAAGCCAAATGACATCTGTACCCTTGTGTCATGTGTGAATACGAGCTGCCAGCCCCCTCTATTGGACTGAGAGCCATCAGCTGTATGTCAGCACTATGCACATCACACATTTCATGTCAGTGCCTTATGTCACATCTTTGCATGACCTGGCCAACTTAAGGGGCTGGTCCACATACTCTAATAGATCTATGTGACCATGACAAGTCAGGCTGCTCAGTAAATAACCCCTAAGAAACATCACTTACCTGGGATACCTCAGAAAAAAAAAAAAGAGAGATGCAAGTGTGTGACATGACAATGTCTGTCTGTTTACAGAAACCACTGCAGATTACACAACAGTACAACTGGGTTGGACTGTGCAGCAGCACTGGAGGCTGGCAGATGGCTATAGGCTTGGCACTGTGTCACCTCATGCCCAACAGCAGCTGGTGGCTTTGAACTCTGCTATCCACAGGAAAGCTTCACACTAGCCGATCTTGCAGACCAAAAGTTGTAGAAATGATTTGACCCAGATTCCACTGTGTGTGGGATTGTCCCATGTTTCAGCATAGTTAGGACAGAAATGCAAGTCTGCAGTTCTTGGTGCAGATTCGGTGTGCAGTGCAATGCTGGGGGCACAGAGATGTGGTGCCTTTAGGGGCTTGAGATGAGCCCTCTTGATGTTTTCCTAGAGGACTTATCAGCTTCCCAGTGAGGTCTTGGCTTTGTTGACCTGACCTCCGGACACTCTGTGAAGTGCAACTGCTGTATCATGTTGATAGAACAAAGTGTAGGATGCTGGTAGATTTCTGCTCTGACCAAGTTGGGCTGGATGTCATTTGTGCTATTTTCCAGCACTTTGATATGGGTTAGATGTGGCTGATATGCTATCAGGTGGGGTTTTTGTTTGTATAAATCTAAATAAATGCAAATAATATAAATCTTGACTGTTGCTGCCAGCGTACAGAATAGTTTTCAAGTTCAGAGAGACATTGAAGAGATCTTAGAGGGCTTTTCCAGCATCAATAATTCTGCGATTCTGTGACATAAAGTTCGCTCAGCAGTGGCCAAATAGCGAAATGCAAGCACAGACAGGCAACAGAGATCAAAACGGGTAATACAGGAGCACTGGTCTGGTACAAGAAGCTAGTATTTAAAAACTGACAGGTAATGTGGAAAGGGACACATCACAGGCATTTAGAGACTAGTGTTGAGGCAGGGCAGGTTAAAAGAGATAAGAATAGATTTATCTTACTGAAGAAAAGTGGAATTGCAAATGCTGGAAACGACAGTCAAGTCCACCACAAGACGCTGAATATGAGCTCCTCTCTGTCTAACAGGAACGCGTCTGTCATTTAGTTTTGTCACACTTTGTGGGTGTCTGTTACTGTAAAACTGCAGTGTACCTGTCTGTGGCTTTCCTGTTTGCAGCTCAGTTCTGAGAACCAGCCCAGAGTGGTTTCAGTGGTGAGGACACCGATGGTCATCTTGTTTAGTTGCAAAGCTGAACCATTCCTAAACCTTTGCCTAACACTGGCTGTAGCATCATTCATTCTTCTACCGGCTGCTTTCACAGGTGACAAATAAAAGCAGAACTGCAGGGCAGTTCCTTGCAAAAGCCCTGCTGCTCTACCCAGCCCAGACTCCCCTCACTCAGCAAATGAAGAGCCAGGTACCTTTCCAGGCATCTCAATGCTGGCTGCATGATCTATTCAATCTATTCATTAATGACTTAGATGAGGGATTAGGGTGCACTGTCAACAAGTTTGCTGATGGCACAAACCCCAGCAGACTGTGCTGCCATTCAGCAAGACATGGACAGGCTGGATTGCTGGGTAGACAGCAATTTCATTAAATATAACGAAGGCAAATGTAGAGTCTTGCATCTGGGCAAGAAAAAGCCCAGGGGACTGAACTGTTGGAGAGCAGTGTAGGAGAAAGGGACCTGGGGGTCCTGGTGAACAGTAACATGAAGACGAGTCAGCGGTGTGCTCTTGTGGCCAAGTGGGCCAACAGCATCCTGGGGTGGATCAGAAGTCAGATGGTTTGCAGACTGAGAGGGGTTCTCCTCACCCTCTACTCTGCCCTGGTGAGACCACATCTGGAGTATTGTGTCCAGTTCTGGCCACTCTGTTCAAGAAGGTCACAGAGCTGCTGGAGGGAGTCCAGCACAGAGCAACAAGGATGATGAAAGAAGTGGAACACCTCTCTTATCAGGAAAGGCTGAGTGAGATGGGTCTCTTTAGCCTGGAGGAGACTGAGGGGTGACCTCATTAATGTTTATAAATATGTGAGAGGTTGGTGTCAGGAGGATGGAGCCATGCTCTTCTCAGTGTCATCTAGTGATATGACAAGGGGCAATGGATGTGAGCTGGAACATAGGAAGTTCCATATAAATATGAAAAGAAACTTCTTCCCAGTGAAGGTGACAGAGGATTGGAATGGTCTGCCCAGGGGTGTAGTGGAGTCTCCTTCTCTGGAGATGTTTAAAACCCACCTGGATATGTTCCTGTGTGACTTGGTCTAGGTGATCCTGCTGTGGCAGAGGGATTGGACTAGACCATCTTTTGAGGTTCCTTCCGAACCCTAATGATTCTATGATTCTGTGATGAGGTGTGAAGACACAGAAATTGAGTCAGGGTTGCTTCTTGTCTCAGTGCTCCTGCACCTCCCGAAGATAGGCCAGAGCCCAGCCAGGATGGGTCACTGTTTACATGAACAGAGCAAATGACATCTTTGCTTTTGAGACATTAAACACCAATTGGTAGTTATTGGGCTGCAGAATGATAAAACTTCCCTGTGGGATGGGAAGTAGGATGTCCTTGCTGTTATTTACCTTGCAAAGGTAAAAGGGGCTAATCTGTGTTTGCAAAATCCTCTGAGACCCCCAGCTGAAAACTGCTAACAGCAGTATATTATTCTTTAGACTTTCCTGTCACTTCCTCTTTTTCTTCCCGCTTTTTTCCCAGTTTCTACCTGTATTCCTGTCCCACGTCAATTCTTACTGGCATCTTTAAAGGCCTTTCTTCTCGCAACCTTCAGTGAAACAGGATCAAGCTTCCCATACACCACACAGGAAGGTTTCATTGCACTGTGTCTGTTTGTCCTTTAAATGCATAGCCTTTCTGGGCTTGGTCTGTTCGGCACAGTGGCTAGCAATGTAATCAAGGCCAGTACATTGATGTATTGGAATTATTTATTCATGCCTCCGCCAAGTCTCATAGTCTACAGAATTCAGTACGTATTAACTCAAGGCCAAAGAACCAGACAAACCCTGCAGATGGTCATTTTCAAATCCTCGTCAGAAAAACATCTATTTGGAAGACAACAGGAACACACAAAGCTAACAACATTCAGAAACAAATCTGGTCCTTCTGTTAGTAGAAATCTGTTGAAATTTATAGTGTTCCTGTTTGCCTTGACAGAAGTTCAACAGACACTGTGTTAGGCAAGTGTAATTAACTCCCTTTACAATCAGTACTTATTTAACAGACCTTTCACTGAAAAGGGAGATCATGAGCCAAGCTGTGAGAAAAAAATACTCTGTTCATTTGAACACCACCCCCCCCAAAAAAAGAAAAACAATATAAAGAAAAAAATTATTAGGTGTTCATCCATTTAATACTTCATTTGAAAATTAATTTAGTTAGATAAATAGCTTGTAATGGAGAACTGAGGTATTTTGTTTTGAATAACATCACAGCAAAATACTTTAACATTTAAAGCTTTTGTTCTCTTTCTCATTCAGCAGATGTCTCATTCACAGTCTGAAATTTAATTTTTCTGTAAATACATCATCAAAAATATTGCCTCATCCCAGCCACAATGAAGAAGGTGATAAGTGCCCTCCCATCACCCTAAGAAGTAGGATAAAGTCCAATATACAAACCACGCTATCTAAGAGGCAGTTTCCCAGTAAAGATGAGTGAACGTGTTATTTGTATAAAGCTGAGTAAGTTGATCTCTTCATCTAAAGCTGCGACAGTAGAGCTGTGAAGCTGGGAAGTACTTTTTTAAGGTGATGCATCAAAACAGCATTGCGTCACCACAGCATGGTATTTGTTAAAACTGTCTTGCAGGTCTCATGGATTTCTGTGAATAGAAATCTTCATCCAGTCAGTGGATTTTTCAGTCAGTCATGTATGTACTCCAGACATGTCTCTTCTTCCACATCCTGTTCCAAAAGAAATAATCCCACTGTATAGACCGGCACTGACTAATGGCCTCTATCTCCTAGAACACAAGGGAACAAAACACAAGTAACTGTCAATGTGTGTTTGTTGCTCTCCAGAGGAACACACAGTGGTGCTTGCGGCGCATTTCCAAACATAAGCACATTTTGAAAAGTTGCTTTTAATCTGTTCCAACCTATGATATGGATCAGTTATCTTAGGTCACTTCACTGGAGATGGGTGAGGTGTAAGAAAAGGTTGATTTTTTAGCCTGAGGGAGACTTTTGTGTAAATGTTATAGACCAGCACATTGATTTTCCCTTCTTTGGCAGTTGGCCCGTCTGAACTCAGCACAGAAGACACGAAAACCAAAAATCTAAATTACACCTTCTAATTCACATTGAACTCTGTACTATTGAGGTCTTGATATCTTGGGTGGAACAGATCAATCAGGCCCTGAAACTTCTTTTTCTCTGGTAACTGCAGGCAGTGCCTAAGGAAAGTGCTTTAGCTAAGTAAATGTATCTGAAGGACTCAAATTTCCATAATCTTGATATTCTTGTGTGTGTTGATCTGGATTATTAAAAGTTTTAACACTTATTTTTCACTACAATAAAGTATCTTAAAAATTTGATTAAAATTACTATGAACCTCATCAGCCTCATCAAGCATGTGCCGCTTTGTTCCCTGTGAAAACAGAACCATTGCTAAGTGCACACCCTCTCCTCTTTGTAACTTTGATTCCTACTTGGAAAGCATCTCTCTTAAGAAACTTATTTTCCCTACAGCACACAAAACATTGCTGGTTATTTTTGTGTAATTTCTGTATTTTCTTCCACAGCTTTTTCTACCAATAATTTTAAGAGTAGTTTTCTGAAGATATTTTCATAGCTTTCCTGAAGATGTGAGTCCCAGCCAGCCACCCTGCATATTGTGTCAGGATATCTTCACCAGAGTCAGGTAAAGGCAAAAGTTGCACACAATTTATTCAGCTTTGGAAAAAGATTGGAGGAAAAGAAAATGCTTTCTCAAGCAGAAAGGAAGGAAAATATATTTTAGTTTCAATTGGCATTTGGTCTCATTTTAGAATCAGAGAATCATTAAGAAATTATCAAGTGCAACCATCAACCCAAGATCACTAAACCATGTCCCAAAGTGCCAGTTTTTTGAACACCTCCAGAGATGGTAACCCCACCACTTCCCTGAGCAGCCTGTTCCAATACTTGGCCATGATTGCAGTCAAGAAATTTTTCTTAATCTTCCCTGACACAACTTCATGTTGTTTCCCCTCACCCTATTGCTAGTGACTTGACACCAGAGACCAACCCCTACCTGTCTACAACCTACTTTCAAGTAGTTGTAAACAGCAATAAGATGTTCCCTCAGCTTCCTTTTCTAAAGACTAAACAACTCCAGTTCCCTCAGCCGCTCCTCACAAAACCTGTGCGCCAGGCCCTTAACTAGCTTTGTTGCCCTTCTTTGAACACACTCCCGTACATCATTGTCCTTCCTGTATTGACACGCCCAAAACAGAACATAGTATTCAAAGTCAGACCACACTAGTGCCAAGTACAGGGGACAATCACTTCTCTAGTCCTACTGGGCACACTATTTCTGATGATCCAGGGCAGAAGGCCACTGACCACCTTGGCCACCTAGGCACACTGCTGGCTCATGTTCAGCTGGCCATCAATCAGTACCCCTAGGTCCTTTTCCAGCAGGCAGCGCTCCAACCACTCCTTCCCAAGCCTTAGGCATTGCATGGGGTTATGGTGACCTAAGTGTTGGACTCAGCACCTGGTTTAGTTAAACCTCATACAATTTACCTCAGACGATCAATTCAATTCTTGTCTCATAAACCACTTTTCAATATTTAGGAACTGATCCTGAGCTTACTTACCCCACTGTGAATTCCAAAGTATTCCCTTACTGTCTGCATAGCAATTCCCTACCGATGGCAGAAGTAGAGAGTTTAAGCCCAGTTTCCCATTGATTATGTTAGGAAATCAAAACACAGCATAGGAGTTATGTTGTTGTATCTATGTCCTATTCAAGAACTTTCGCGTTGCAATCAACCTCTGATGCCTGACTGACAAGTCTGAAATATTTCAAAGCGTGGCACAGTGTACCCATTAACAAAGACGAAGATAATTAGACGTGACAGTAGTGAACTAATTGTGGAAAAATGAGGTCTTGAACTCTTCAGACTGCCACATTTCTTCTCTGAGAGATTCAAAACGGCTGAAATGATCCAAACTTCTCACAGCCTTTACAGATTCATCCTTCAGCAGAGGACAGTTTAAGCCCGTAAATGAAAATGTCGCCAAATACCTAAACACATTCTCAGTTTTCTTGGTAAGGGCTCACAGCTGGCATTTTCTGTTTTACACAGTATCACCACACTGTGATTCATTTCACAGGAGCTTGGTTACGTGTGTTGCCGAAATCATTCTGCCTTTATACCCCTTAAAAAGGGCAGCCAAGACATCACAAGTTTGTTATCAAAAAATCAGTATGGTTCATTATCTCCAATGATTGTGGAAATTTCCAAAGGTGGAAAGCTTATCCCAAGTCACTTAGTGCTTCATTCAGAGATGGGAGGTGAGACCTGGCTCTAATGCTATCCCTGCTCCTGTGTTAAATTCTGACAAAGGATTTTAGGTTAGTCCTTTTGTTATGGAACAGAGATGTAACTTTCAGCTCTAGAAATACGGTGTCCCAGAGTTCCATTTTGGTATTGTGTTCCTAAGTAACCTGGTGCTCCACACAAAAAGTTGTTGATTGCCTCAGAGGAAACCTGTGAAACAAACCCATATGAACCTGATGGAGAACATTCACTAGCACCTATCAGGAGTTTCTCAGACTTGGACAGTAATAAGTTGCTGAAGACACAAATGACTGTAAATGCTCCAAGTACTTCCAGAAAGGCATACTGCTATTTTCCTCTCTCTGTCTTTGTCATATCAAACTGGTGATAATATCTAAATATTAGAAATTGGAAAGTACTGCACCTAGTCAATTATTTTAATATATATATTGATCTTTTACATAAAACGATTTCTTCTTTATCACAGCCATAGTATGAAAGCGTAGCCTGAATCTATGCAAAATTTCTTAGGCATCATACTCGAGTCACGTTTCTGCAGGCATAGGCAAGATGATGTACAAGTCTTACCTTTCTGAGGGACTCTGGATCAGCACTGAAACTGCCAGTACCAGAAAAGCAGTCCTCAAAAACCATTTGACCATCTACAAGTTTCTCACATACAGGCTATAATCTCCGTATTCAAATCGGCCATGGTTGCCTACATATCAGTCTCCGTGCTGGATTATCAGAGATCTCAGTGCAAAGACATGTGAAGCAAAAAAAACCAGGCTGGGCAGTGCTGGTGTGTGGGAAATTCTAACATTCCTGCTCTGCTTTGGCAAGAACATCTTTCTATGCTTCATTCTACACTGTTCTGAGCCTTCTTCACTGGTGACCTAAAGCTGAACTGTGATTCTAGAGCTGAAATTATCTATGTTCTACATCATCCATGCTTATACTGTCTGTGGTCACCCCAAGTAATTATGTAATTAAGTAATTAAGTAATTGCCTATGTTGGAATACAGGTGTGGCCCAAACTCTATTGCATACATCACTTCAGCACCGCTTTTGAAAAACCACTAATGAATGGTTTTGGAAGAGTTGCTGCAGAGAGTGGGTTAAAAGGAGTTTTACAGCTCAAAATGAACTTAAAAGGTCATCCCTGCTCACAGTGATCCTGTAACCTTATCCAGATGGTTACAACCAAAATCAGGGTGTTCTGTAATATTGTTAAGTTATCCAAACAATGTCCTCTTCAATATCAAAGAACAGCCAAAACAATCATCAGCAAAATTCCTTTTATAATAATACAACAGCAATTGACACAATATCTTGAGGAGCATTGTGGTGTTTTCCTTGGAAGACCTGCCAAACTTGGGATTAGAAAAATAATGAATAACCTTAAATATCTGCTGCTCTTTTTCAGCTATGAGACGTTTGGTGAGCTCCAAGAACAACTCTAACTTCTGATTTATTTACACTATAATTTAACAAAAGTGCAACAAGAGAAGGTCACTACTGGAACTGAGTAACAACTATCAAGACAATAAAAAGATATTTAATGTAATACAATTTCATTTCACAACAGCGTAATTAGAGAAGGATGACGTTTAGACATGAGCTTGTATTTTCCTATGTGAAGTAACATTTCTTTACTGTAAATATAGTTTGGTGAAGTAATAGTGTGAGAGCTAACCTTCAGGGATTTACAGTTTAGAATTAATTTCTTTAGAAAACCTATTGGCTTTTTAAGGTATCTTGTAAAATGACTGCTGATACTGGTGCCTTTCATTAGGGCTTTAATGGTGTTTTTTGCTTTCATGTCCTAATCTTGTAAATGACTGAAATATGTCTGACTAATAGCTTGTGGGTTGTCTTGCTGACATCAATGGGATGTTAGACTACACACCAATACTCAGTACTCCTTCTGAGCAGTATGCACACAAGTGAGTGAGTGCTATCTTTACAAGGACATCTTTAGTAGTATATTAACATCGCTACATATAGGATCCAGGCCTCTAAGGAAGCAAGATGCAGGTTGCCTAACTCAAGATATACAGTGAATTTAAAGGAGACTTCCAAAACCCTAGGAAAGTGATATGTCCAATTTCTGCTAATAAATAGTATGAATTAAGCAACTCATAAATCTCCCTCTTCCCCAGGCTCTCTGAGTACCATCAGAAATGTGTTTATTGGTTTGTCTTACTTCATTTTTCCCTATTAATGTAGTCCAGAAGGACATTGCCAGAAAACATACTGCTGGTTTCCTGTGCTTCATCTCCAGAACAAAATCTCTCTACACACAGAACAACCTATTAAAGCCAGAATAAAGACGTTTATCATTCCAGTAAAAAACCCACCAAATAAAAGAAGTTATTTTCTTAATTCTGGCTGCATAAGTCACTGAAAGATACAATTCATTTACTTGTGTGTGCATGTACATGAATGAAAATAGCAGTAAAGGCTGTGTTGCAGTGCTGGATCATAAAAATTTCTCTTTTTATCTACAAAGCATGTTTATACAGTAAGAATGATCTAAGGCTCCATCCCTGGGACTCTTTCCAGTATAATCACCAACAGAGCTGCAACTGCTGAACTTGCAGAAACTCTGGGCAATCGGACACTGTACATACAGAAAAGCAGGGCAAGGGGGGAAGGGGGCACAAAACTCCACTGCCACCTCATCCACGTTTCTGACAGGTTTTCCACAGGCCACACAGAAATTCATGCCATTTTTCATCAGACAAAAATTGGTTTACAACAAATTGTTATATAATATTCATTACAGAATCACAGTGTTAGAGGTTGGAAGGGACCTCAAAATATCATCTA
>VXBP01003620.1:0-33348 GCA_013400115.1 Rhinopomastus cyanomelas | reverse complement strand
CCCCCCCGCTGGAGCAGGTAATGCCTACAGTACTGTCTCAAGATGTCTTACATGGGACTTGAACCCATGACCCAGGAATTCAGAGTCCTGTGCTGTACCAACTGAGCCAACCAGGTAGTTGTGAAGGCTTGCATATACTCCAATTTTACCTGCCTAGACATAAATTAGGGGTGGGTGGGTTATGCATGACCATTATCATACAGCTTAGGAGAAGGAGACCAGACAGATGTTGTTTAAGCTTACCCTAGTGGCAAAGGCTTAAAGTCAGCTCGAACTAACCATCTTGTCAGAAAACCAAGCCCATGACCAGAGCACACTCTCCACAGGACCAAAGACATCCAGTGCCATTTCCACTAACAGCTCCCAAATCTGAATTTTTATATCCACAATTGACTGGATACCTTATAACCACTGGCTGAAGAGTAAGAAACTTCAGCTGCCATCAAAAACTCCCTGAATTCCAAAGAGGAAGTTTTGGCTTTTGATTTATGTGTCCAAAACAGCACATTCTAGGTATGACTATTTCTACCTTTACACAAAAACCAATCAAACTTGATCCTGTTGAAGAAGTGTGAAAGTCAAATTGACTTCAAAAGAAGGAGTTGTGTCTTTTGCTTCATAACCACCCATGGAAGAAGGCTGGCTGAGCTGCCCACATTGCATTTGAGGAGGACAGATTTGCACAGATTCGTTGCAATTAAAACACAGGAAGAAACATTAAGAACTAAAATCTGATTTAGAGAATGTAATAGCAAACCCAAGGCACACTGCTTCCTAACACAAAGAGCCTTACCCGGAACCAGGTGTTAGGAAGACATACCAGCCTAGGGGTGTTCAGCCAAGGGGGTGCTTGTGGTCACATTTAGGTTGTCAAAAGCGCAATGGTTCTTGTCATAGTCCTGACTGACATTACATTTTTGTGAGCCCAAGTCACTTAAAATGTGTCACAAACTGTTTCCATCTAATCCAGCTTAATTCTCAGAATGCTTCAAGGAGTTGTCCCAGGCACACAGACTTGTTTAAAGCACTGTGGATTGTATTCCCTTTTCTAAGATGTTTCTGATGCATAAATAATCCTGTATCCTGCAACTTTGGCAGAGCCTGACTAATGAAGGTGACTTGTATACAGTGCAGATCAGTACTTGACAAAACAGAATGACAAGAGCTTAGGTCAATTTAGTGAGAAAACTAAGGTTTTTAACAATTATTTTTAAAAAATAAATATTCACCTTTCCTCACTTACAGGCTTGCATGACATGACTCACCTCAGTGTAGAGCTGAAATTGCCCTGCTATAAGATACTTATCGTGTGCTTGGCCCTGAGGGGTTGTTGAGCAGTACACACTATGGGGAATGGGCTGGAATTCATCTCAGACCTCCAAGCCACCTGCTGTGTCTAGAAGAAAACCACAAATCTTCACGTGGGCCACTGTCTCACTGTGTAACTAGACAAGGTGTGTCTTACAAGGTTTCACCCCAGTTCTCATAAATCACCTTTCTGCAAATGCTACAAACAGAATATGAAGGAGGTCGTATCTGGCCTTCACACCACACAGATAACTTAATTTCTCAATAACACCTCTGCTGTAAGCTACATGGCTGGGGAGGAGTTTTGTCTTTGTCACAGTTACAAGTGTCAAATATCCTTAATAGGAAAAAACACAACCCACATCCTTCTCAGTTAGAAATATATATAAGCAGTGAATGGTGGGGGAATACTAGACAGAAATCATGGGAGTTTGCCTCCGTTTGTCCATCTCTGCTGCTGTCATTCTCCTGGTAATTCATGGAGGTAAGTGCCCGGTTTGTTCCTTTCAAAAGTAAAATCTGATGTACAGAGTTCCAGGTCAGGCAACATATGTAATGGGGGTAGTCACAATTATTATTTGAGTTGTTCTTAGTTGTTTCTCACTGCCTGCATGTGTCTGGAGGAGATCTGAGGAGTCAACAACATGATTTTCTGACCTTTCTCTCTGGAGGCATACACATACTTTAATCTCTTTACTTCCTGTTTTTCTGAAGAACATGTTCATGTAACGTGGCTTACACCTCATGGCTCAGTTTCCAGGTATCTGCCTAGGTCACATTTATTGTGTGGCAGGTCTGAAACTGTTACAATGAAAGCTATGAAGTTAACCACAGCACCAAACTTCGAGAACAGAAATCTGTGCAAAAGCAACAATACTTTGATGGGGGTTTTTTTACCAAATCTCACACCACTGATCTACTTTTGGTTCCATTGAAGTACACAAAGGAAGTACTGCTGGCGAATTTTAAGTCTACCTTCAAGGTCAGCATTGCAACATATGTACATACTTCTGTGTCTACAGACTTTGTAATTACTAGGTTTTTTCGTAAGAGACCTTGATTGTCCTACAGTGTTATTACCTAGCTATGTGTATTGTGACTTACTTTGTTTTCAGGTTTGTGTGTGGATATCATTGGAGGAACTGAAGTAGAACCTCACTCGAGACCATTCATGGCTGTAATCACTGGAAAAGGTGGAAAATACGTTTGTGGAGGGGCTTTGATCAAGGACAAATGGGTGTTAACAGCTGCCCACTGTAAAGTGTAAGTTCTTACTCTGATTGTCCTTAGTGGGTATCTGAGTGTCCTTATTGAGATTATCCATAGTGAGTTCTTACACAGGTCCCTGTGTAAGAAGAAAAGTTAATGTCCCTGTTGGTTTTGTGCATGATCGAGTTCTGTTTACTTTTTTTGTAATTTATGTTAACAAATGTGCTTCAGTGAGAAAAAAAAATATATCAACATATACTGATCTTTGCTCTTTCTGAAGATATATTTTACAAGCTTCTAGCTTAATGCAAGCACAGAGCAGCAACACTGAAGTAGTGAATTTGGTGGAAAGGTTATCCCTGTTTTCTCAGTCAACCAGTGCACTAGAACAAAGGACTGGCCAGTCTAAACAGCTGTTCAGAAAACAGAAATAAATTCTTGTCATTGTATTTTATAAAATATGTGCAGTTCACCACAGAAACAAGTAGCATGCAGTTACAAAGGAGCAAAAATCCTCCAGACAGTTGACAGGAAACACAAGAGGCCTCTGCTTTGCTGGATATGTTGGCCTGTCCACCAACCTTTCCTCTTCCTGCCTAATTTAAGATGCAAATTGCTATTTGGCCCTGCAGGGTCCCTCAGCAAGGCAGTATGAGAGGTTTAAAGGACACTCTACTCTCTCTTTGTGGAGAGACTGAAGCTGCTGCTCAGCGAAACTTCACATAGGCTCTGTCAACAGCCTGCACAGAACCAGTGAATTACTGGACTCTACAGACATTAGAGAAATGTATCCATCTCTCGTGGCACCATCAAAATGAATGTCCATGGGACATATGGATATATATGGCGCCCATCACAAACAGAATGCAGGGCACAAAAGCAGTCATATTAGTATAAGGTAGGTTGTTCCCAAATGAGATCACATTTAAGAGAAAATACAGTAAGCCATTAACATAAGAATGTTCATTCAACAGTCAGACAGCTCTTAATACCTAAAAGTAAGGAGCAATCTCCTTCTCAGAGTTGTGTTTGGGCCAACCTACACAGCTTCTCAAGAAAAATGCTCCAATTCTGCTGTTAATGGACATCATTCTCCCATAAACAGCCATACTCATACTCTCATACAAAAGTCTGCTTTTACTGCTTGACCAAGGCGTGCTAGACTCCTGATTGCTGCACCAGAGAGGCAGGCACAGCTATGTCACCAACTCAGTGCCTACTAAGTACATGAATTTGGAGAACAAGTTACAGAATAGGTATGTTATGTCTCACATGGACCGAGAAAATAGTGTTGAAATAGTGTTAGGGCAAAGAAATGGTATGATTCAGGGCAGTTGTGATGGTCTCTAATGCTACTGCAAGCTATTTGCTAAAGTTTCAGTGCAAAATGCAGAGGCCACAGTTGATGAGACTGCTACCAACAGTAAAGCTGATGATTCTGCCCTTGTTCAGTTCTCAAAACACTAGGTAGGGGTAGGCTCAAAGTACCTGAACCTTGTCTGTGCTCCTAGGAAGCTGGAAATAAGATAGCATGAATTTTGAATCACTAGATTGTTTATTATAAATACTTGTAATACAGGATAATCTTCTATGTTTTTCAAGATTATTGCCACTTTTCAAGCATGAGAAAAGAAACTCTGTAGCAGGTGCACTGTAGCACACGCTGAGCGGAAAGGAATTACAAAGTACCAGAATGTCTCACTAACCCCATCCTCTCACTTCTCAGGGATAAAGGAAAAGTTACTCTTGGAGCTCATTCGCTGAAATCAAAAGAAAAAGAAAAGCAGGTTTTTCGGATTAAAAACCAAATTCGCTACCCGTGCTACTATTCCAGTAGTAAGGAAAATGACCTTATGCTGCTGCAGGTACAGATTTACACAATTGTGATGGAATATGCATTTCTTGTGGTGTACTAGTTCCTTCATTTTTTGAGAGCATGAGTCAAAGGAGTTTCTAGTGGCTTTTATTCTGGGGTGATACAGTCTGATCTGATAATACATCAGACTAGAGAACTGCAGATGCACAGGGAACTAAGGCAATCATAACTCCTCTACTCCCTGACAGTCCTTGAAGTAGAAAGATTCCGGAGCTTGACCAAGGTATTTCAGTTTCTGGCATTTCAATGAAAGAATAAAAATTGTCCACATAAAAAAACTATATTTCACACACTGAAATAGTTTGGTTCAAAACTCTCTTCTGTCTTAAAAACAGTTCTAATTTAAAATGTCTGACTTTTATGAATCTCAATTTTGCCAGCTTCAGTGACCACGGTTATTTTGTCCCCCAAAGGTATGAGAGATAAAGAAAAAAAACAGGGTATTTATTAGAGCTAATATTTCAACATAAACTAAAAATTTGTTTAAGAGGCAAAGAATAGTATTTTTTCTTATTTTTACACTCATTACATAAATCCTGTCACAAAAAACTGAGGCATCTCCAAAAGTAATTGCAGTAGTCTCCCAGTGAAATCTATGTCCTGTAGTAGAATGATAGGATCGTAGAATCATCAAAATTGGATGAGGCCTCCAAGATCGAGTCCAACAATCCACCCAATGCCACCATGCCCACTAAACCATGTATTCTAATGCCAAACCTACATGTTGTTTGAATACCTCCAGGGATGGTGACTTCACCACTTCCATGAAAAGCCTGTTCCAGTATCTGACCAGTAGCTATTTTCCTTATTGTCTACAGCTTGATCAAAGAGCAAAACTTAATAGAGCTGTGAAAACCATTCCCCTGCCTACCTCAGATGAAGATCTCAAACCAGGAACAACTTGCTCAGTAGCTGGATGGGGACAAACTCACAATCTTCGAAAAGAAATTTCTGATACCCTGAGGGAGGTCAATATCACTGTCATCAGCAGGCAAATCTGCAATGACAAAAATCATTATAACAGCAACCCTGTTATAACTGAAAACATGATATGTGCTGGGGATAAGAATGGAGGAAAGGACTCATGTCATGTAAGTATTTTTACCATCTATATCCACATAGATTATATTAGAAATAAAATATAAAGTACTAGGTTTTAAACATTCATAATTTATGCCTCTCTTCAATAAAGAATTTTATTTGAAAATAACAAATTTACCAGGTTTGTTCTTCTAAGCCTTAGAATAAAAACTTCTAATTGAGAAATTCACCTTCACAGACTTTGGATGTTGTAGTTTTCTCTAGGCATGGGAGATAGTTATTCTTTTCATTGATAATCATAGAATCATAGAATCATTGAATAATATTAATTAAATATAAAATTCTCCACTGCATATCTTATGACCCCATTCTCAAGCTCAGTCCTCCAAAACAAATATTGCTGGTAAAAAGTGTTTTGACTGGCCCCAAGGCAAGTGCACACTGCATAATAACTACCACGTTTTAAAATAATCCAATATTGAATTAACAGATTTACAAAAACGGTACCAATTTCTACAGATTTTCTGATTTTCAAGAGAAAAGTTTCCAACTCTTTCTTCTCATATATAAAAATGCTAATCAGCATCTTAGCCCCGAGCTAGATTCATTCCCCACTACTCATGTTTGAAAGATCAAATTGCAGTTTTTTGGGTTTTTCTTGCTAATGAGAATCATAAGTTGCATGGAGGAAAAAAGAGCACTGTGAACAACAGCACATAACCCGTATTTGTATTTCCTCTGTGACACAAACTTGGTGCTAATTTTATTTTGATTTTAGCTCTTGTAAGCTAAAAATTTATGGGTTTTGACCTTTTTCAGGGGGATTCTGGCGGACCCTTAAGATGCAACAATGTGATGAGAGGTATCACTGCCTTCGGCAAGGGAAAGTGCGGTGTCGTTGATGGCCCTGGTGTGTACACTCGACTTACAAAGCAGTATCTTCAGTGGATAAGAAAAACCATAGAGGGTGCCTAATGGATAACAGATTGATCAAGTGATTTCCTACCCTTTGCGTGCATAACTATACCTAAATTTGAAATATGCTGTTAGAAACAGCTTATATGGGTAAAAGAGGTACACTGCTCAATTTAGCAGCTTGACGTCCTTCTTCCTGTATCAGTTTTCAGGACAGAGGTGATCTTAATAGGGCCAAAACACGGTGCTCTGCTATACAAGAATTTGTTGCTTATGCTGTCAGCCATGGAGTCACTTGACATGTATCTGTGAATCAGGCTTACAGCTTTCTTGCCCTGCACATTCAGACTGAGTTCCACATGGATGAGCGTTTCTCACCAAAATTCTAATCTAGCCATTTGTGTCCTCACAGCATGTTGTGTACAAATGGAACTCTTCTGCATTTGGACTTGTGCAAATAACCCTGAAATTTACAGAGATGCTAGATGCAAGGAGAGACGCTTGAAAAGCATACTAGTTTCTTCAATAGCTCCTGCTTTTACGGCTGTAGAGGACTCCTTAAGCTTCAGAAAACTAAGCTTCAGCAACTGCCTTTTATTGGGGGATATATTATGTGTGCATTTCCTTATTGTCTTGCATTTGAAATATCACACCTCTGTGTACTTGGCATTTACTAAAGAAATGGCAATAAAAACATCTTATGCATGCAGCTGTCAGTTTGCATGTAAAGCTCTGTGTGTTGCGGTACACTATGGCCTGGAGGTCAGTATATTTGCAGATTACAAGCTTTAAGTTAAAAAAAATCAGCAGAAAAGCCATCTTCCAGAGAAATGACAGAAGGCATCCCAGCTGTAGTATCAGTCTGATAAAGCACTGTTCATCACATAAAACTACTCCTAATTTTATGACTCCACTACTTGTGTTTCAGATATGCAGTGAAATTTTTAAGTGTTTCAACAACAACTTGTCAAACGGCAAAAAGACCTGTTGTGAAAAAATCCTTCTGCCTGTCTCTGTGATAGCAGTCATGGGCATTTTCAACACTATAAACACTTCAAAAAGGGATTTGTTTTATTTTGTGTCGCTGTGTGATATTTTGCTGGCAAGTGGGCCTTAGCTAGGAGAAAGTAGAGGACATTGAAAGGGTGGAGAAATCTTGTACTGGCTGTAAATCACAAGTGATTGGTCTCTTCATTGTGAGCTATTAAATACCACTGAAAAACACAATTTGAGAAAATACAAGCTAAAAATTTTACACAACTCCCTTAAGCTGATCTGGCTGAGAAGAAATAGTAGTTTTGTCATACAGGGATAATGAACAGTGAGGAGGGACATGTTCTAAACTACAAGGACCTTTACATATTGATGCTGAACATCTTTTGTGGATAATGTCCATTGCAAAAGTCATACAGTCAGAACTTTTTGCAGCTGCGTTCATGAGGGCTGATCACACAGACAAGGGCACAAATACTGAAGCAGAGTGGGAATAGAACAATTCCCAGTCAAGTAAGATTGTGTCAGGAAAACTGAGAGGAGAATATGCCCCCCTGACTGGTACTGGCACTGGCACTGTTGACTTTGATTCCCTCTTTAAACACATAGAAAAACACACTACACAATCCAGACTTTTTCTATTCTTGCAAACTACCAGACCCTCACTTCAGAAAGAGCCAACTTTTAAATCTTCAGAAAACAAAATTATCAGTCTGGAGAAAAATCTGTATCTGATCTCCATAGCAGTGAGTCCCCATTTGGAGTACTCCATGCAACTCTTGAAGACAACACAAGAAGGACATGGACCCACTGGAGCAGGTCCAGAGGAGGCTGATCAGAGATAGACAGACCTCTCCTACANGGCAACCTGATCTACTGGGAGGTGCCACGTCTATAGCAAGCAGATGGAATGAGATAGTATCTGAGGTCACTTCCAAAACATTCTATGATTAGCCTTACTCCACTGCACCTTTGCTCATTTTTCACTGTCTTTCATTCTACTATAGAACTTTTTGATCTTACTAAATGGTCTTTGGTCTGCTTCTTATACTTCTCTGAAGTCACAGGCAGCATTCTCGGCAGTGGAAAGTCACACTCAAAGCCTCTCATCCAGTAGTTTTACATGTTTTTTGACAGTAGTTCTGACCTAAGTGTCGCAGAATCTTAGGGATTCTGAGCAATGCATGAAGAAATATGCAAGATGTGCAAGAATTGTGCAGCCTTCCTCCTGTAGCTTGAAAGTTAGGATTTGCTTTAAAATACTTCTAAAATGTTTTCTTACAAGAGTGTTATTTAGTGAATGGTGCAAAATAAGCCAGTAAAACTGGACTGCTACAGTAAAAAAAACNTACAAGGACAGGCTGAGACAGTTGGGGCTGTGCAGCCTGGAGAAGAAAGAGCTCCTGGGGGATCTTAAAGCAGCCTTCCAGCAACAGGAGTGGGCCAGCAGAAGAGTTGGAGAAGGACCTTTTAGGAGGATCTCTAGTCATAGGACAAGGTGGATTGATTTCAAATTGATAGAGGAAGATTTAAAACAGAAATTAGTAAGAATTTCTCCACTATGAGGGTGGTGAGGCACTGTTACATGTTGCCCAGGCTGCCCCTTCCCTGGAAGTGTTCAAGGACCAGATCGGATGGAGCTTTGGGCAACCTGATCTACTGGGAGGTGCCACGTCTATAGCAAGCAGATGGAATGAGATAGTATCTGAGGTCACTTCCAAAACATTCTATGATTAGCCTTACTCCACTGCACCTTTGCTCATTTTTCACTGTCTTTCATTCTACTATAGAACTTTTTGATCTTACTAAATGGTCTTTGGTCTGCTTCTTATACTTCTCTGAAGTCACAGGCAGCATTCTCGGCAGTGGAAAGTCACACTCAAAGCCTCTCATCCAGTAGTTTTACATGTTTTTTGACAGTAGTTCTGACCTAAGTGTCGCAGAATCTTAGGGATTCTGAGCAATGCATGAAGAAATATGCAAGATGTGCAAGAATTGTGCAGCCTTCCTCCTGTAGCTTGAAAGTTAGGATTTGCTTTAAAATACTTCTAAAATGTTTTCTTACAAGAGTGTTATTTAGTGAATGGTGCAAAATAAGCCAGTAAAACTGGACTGCTACAGTAAAAAAAACATTCAAACCTCTGTCACCACTGCCAGTAGTGGAAACCTAAGGAGAAGAGCAAAAAGTAAGAATTGAGTTTTCATCTTGCCAGGGACTTTCTCTGATTAAGAGGCATGAATCATTCCCATTGTAATGCCATTACTATGGGATGGAATTTATACAAGCTTATGCACTAGCTAAGAAAAATGACACCTAGAATGGAAAAATTTCTTCACACTGTAGACACTGTAGATATATAAGGCAACTGAGGAGAATGCACAAGTGTGAGCTGTATGACACAAACTAATGCAATATTTGTTTATTTAGTATTAAGACAGATCATATTGTGGCTGAGGATACTTGTCATGTACCAACTGAAGGGGTTTGTGGATTTGCTTTGGTCAAATTAAGGAGACTTGCACCATAGGTCCTCATAAAAGTCAAGATTACTCAAGTTACTGGCCTCCTCATCCCTTGTTTCACAATGCTCAGTGTCTCTGGCTGTCTTCTTAGTTTCTCAGTATATCTGGCTTCATGGATGGGGGTAGTGATCAATGATCAGTTTTAGATTTCATATTTTGTACTGTGCTCCACTTTAAAGAGGAGTGAGGGTATGAAGACCTGAGCTTGGGATACTTGAATTTTACTTAATCCTCTGTGCTACCTCTGGATACTCAGCCTTCAGTGTGCACAAAATTTACGTGAAGAACAAGCCAACCTCTAAGAAGTTAGTTTTTGTTTTTGTCTCAGTCTCTGCCTGCACAATATAATCAGGAATACAAGAGGCAATCAGCTAAAAATACACCATGTTCTACAGAGAAGGAATCAGGATTTCACATTTTGCCCGAGGTTTTGTATAGTAAGACCTCTGCAGTGGCAGAATGAGTCAACTATGCAGGAACAATGATGTACTTCCAGTAACTGCATATTCTAAAGCTGCAAGTATTCAGCAACATTACCTGCAAAACACTAGTGTAGCAGAATCATGGTGCCTACTCAAGCCCTCAAATTCCTGTAACAGAGAGACTTGACGAGAAACTAGCAGCAAAGAAGCCTGCCTACAGAAGAAACACATTAAAAAGATGCTCAAGAATACATTTAATTTCTGGAATTGAAACACATGCTTAAATTCTTTCCCAAACATGGTCACATAGGAGAATTAAATAGAAGATTATCTCATATTAATGGGTTGCTGGTTGGTTCTATTGAAATCAGTGACTTTTCACACTTTTTGATGTTAAAACAATTCTAGGGCAATACCGCTTGACCACTCAATAATGAACAAGCATCATTAGCTAAGAAGTAATCACTTCTCAGTCTGAAAGAAATGCATTCTCTTATTTTGACAGTTAAGCATCCAACAAAATATGCATTGGCTTCAATATTGAGCAGCTTCTTCCTGTTACAGCCCCCATCATGCATTACACACTTCTTCCCATATTTGGCCAAAGAATACAATTCAGGTATTGTCAAATTACAGGGATAATTTCTGGGAGAATCTAAAAAACATGTGAGTAAAGAAAGTAATTCCATTCCTTTGCTCTCATTCAAAAGACAAAAAAAAGTTTCTGACATTTAAAAATATTTTTATATTATTTAAAATATTATTCTGAGTATTTAAAACAATATTTGACAAAATCTGCTGTAACCAACATGCTAACGTTAGAAGACATGCACAGTATATTTCCCATTATTAAGAGATCAGATTCTTGGTAGTGATAATTAATGCTCCCATTTTCTAAACTTCTTTGACATGAGATGACAACAGAAACCAGCAGTTTTGTTGTGGAGTTATTGTAAATTAACATCTTGCCAAGTAAAAAAGATTAGTGGTCTCAGACCTGAAGTTAGTAACCATGTGATTTATGAACAGCAGAAGATGAGGTTTTAAAAACTATGAGAACTAAAGACAGGACAGTTTCACATTCATTTCCTGAGATACTTCTTCCCCCACTAATACTAGCCATCTCTTTTCATGCATTTGATCACAGCAGTGTTTTCCATGGGCTGACACTGCTTGCTTCCCTAATCCCCCATTTTCAGCCAACTACAGGAAATACATTAAATAAATCTCCAGCAGAAAAAAAAAGGAAGAATCCAAACAATGTGAGTTACTGAATTCATAGGGCTTTTAATGTACAAATGCTGAAGTGAAGCCATAGCAAAGCTCCCAAGATGACTGTGGCTAGAACATGTTTTGAATAGTACTTTCAGGTCACCATCTGAAGACCAGTCCTGCCACCTTTTCTTAGCTGTCAACAGTGTACAAGTCTTACAAGGGCAAACATCTGCCAAAGCTCAAGAAGTCTGTTCCTTGGGAACACTGAAAACTCAAAAAAGGGTGACAGCTGCCAGGTTTGTTGACAGCATTAAACCGGTATCTTTAAAGAATGAACATATTAACTCCCATGTTTGATTCAAAGAGCATGCTTCTTTCACTATGCCTGTCTGGCTTATTGACCAGTTGGTTACATAATTACGCATAAAAATAGCACTATTATGCAATGATTTATATTTTCAGTGACTGACAAGCATAGTAGGTGGGTTTAAGGAAAGGAAACAATTCAAAATCCAATATGACAGTTTTCTCATTAAGCTATTTATCATTACAAATATGATAAAAAAACTACCAAGAAATGATAGATTTAGTTACATATTTAACCTAGATCTCTAGAAATATTCAGTCAGATTTGGCACCATGATCAACATGATTTATATAGAACAAAACAGACCTATGAATTGGTCTGTGCTGATACCAGACTGAACGATCCAAGGCAATTTACATGAATTGGCACGTTGTTTCCAGTGAGAATGCTAAGATGATGTAAAATAACTCGGAAGAATCATAGCTAAAAGCATAACCTAAGACTTTATGCTGCATTTGGCATATGGTGGATTCTATTCATGCATGCTAGTTTATTAAAAACAAATGTTATTCTTCAGAGTTACAGTATTTTACCTCTAGAGTAAATAAGACAAACTACTAATATTTCACATGATGGACTGATTGGTGTAATTGCTTTCTCTTGAAAAGTTATATTATCTTTTGCCATGTTTCCATTAGAAGGAACACACACGTTTTGAATTGTTGAATGGTCTAAATACATTTAATCACTTGCTTTCACGGAAGAGAAGACACAAGAATGAGCTCAAAAAAAAACTTGCTCTGATGCTTGCTTTCCCCAGACTCATGGCATTTCCACAGACAACCTAGCCCATCAGCTGCAGCTGAAAAGAGCCTGTTCTGATCTGGGGTAAGGGCTACATGCAGAACTCTCCCTTTGTGATTTATAAAATAAACACATACAAAAAGAGGAAAGACACATCACAATTCTGCACTGATTACAGTAGCCACTTTCACCACCCTCACCCACACTATGTCTTGTTCCACTTTTACCATAGTAGAAAAACATGCTGGATGTAGGATGTAGGAAATAGCAGTATCTAGAGAGTATTTTTACAGTAAGAAATATCTGAAGGCAATATTTTCTTATTAGACCTTGCTTTAAATGCCAGGACTGTACCACATTGAAAAGATATTTTTGTCAAAGGAGAGTACTGAACACTTGATCCCACACATTTACAACATCTGTCTCTTCTGTGTTTGCAGTGTGTCTCACTGCCAAGCTTTCCCGTCTATCTGCACGTGGCTTGCAGACAGTTTGCAGCTGATGCAACAACAATGATATAGTACCTCCAGCTGCTCAGTTACTAATGCTAAGGAGAGTTTTTAACAGTTACCCTATTAAATAACTTACTGGAATTGTATAACGAGTTTGTCTGCAATTGTAGTAAACCTCACTGCCCTGCAATAGACCTCCTGTATCCTTGTCACTGCTTAGCAAAACATGAAGTTTTCAGACACACAGTTCTGTAAGAAGTATCTAAAAAATGTATGTTGTCCTATTACAAAGTTATTTTCTTTCCATTGTTATTCTGTTCTGAATATGCTCAGTAACAGGAATGTTCAATTACTAAACTACCCAAGAGTACATGATGGTACTGCTTTGTTCGCTGAAACCTTCAGTATTTTGCAGAAGGATTAAACAATGAGATGCAGTTACAATATAGCTGTTCATTTCTTTGGGTGTAAAACTTGTGGTTAATGATGTCAGAGGCTGACTTAGAAACATCTCACAATCACCCATCACAGTATTTTTTCTGAACATATTTTGATACGCTCACATTTTCTTCCAACACTCAGTGGCTTACACTATGGTATTGCAAAAGTCTTCACAAGCACAGATGTACTCCTGTTACAATTACCTGGTCTTTTTGTTTATGAAAATTAATTTCTCTTGCAGATAGGAAAATTGAATAGGAAACAGGATGGAAAGTAACCATACAGCTTCTCCAAATTAACAATGTATTTTACATATATGGCAAGTGCTTTACACCATATGGTATTCTCAAAGGTAACACTGAATCTAGGTTTTACTGCAAACAGCATATTTGATGAGCGGCAAAATTAAAAAGCTACATCTACTTTGTGTAATCTAGGTGCCATCAATCTAGAACACACTGAAAGCAACCTGACATTAGCACACTCAAGTCACAGAATCACAGAATCACAGAATATTAGAGGTTGGAAGGGACCTCGAAAGATCATCTAAGTCCAACCCCCCTGCTGGAGCAGCGTAAGCCTACAGTACTGTCTCAAGATGTTCTACATGGGGCTCAAACCCGTCAGGTCTAGCAAGCCTTAGGAAGAAGTGGAAATCCACAACCTGCACCTGGCATTGCCTTAAAAAAATCGTAGCAGATAATAAATGAAGGAATTTTACAGAAGCAACTTATACTATCATGTTATACTAACAGTCAGCCTCTACGAATCTATGAATCAGGATGCTGCACATGAACACATGGTTGTAGGCAAAGGGGGAATGAGAAGATGACAGCTCTTTTAACTTTTTAGGTAAATGTTTAAAGTACACACTTGTAAAACTACACTGATTAAAAATACAGTTAACTGAAACAGTTAAAACTGTTTCCTGAAATACTTGCCATAGAGTTCTGATGAACTGATAAGGATTGGATACTTCCATATTTTCATCTGATTTCTAGGAAGGCCTTGTCCAGTCATCAGTTCACTGGTTTTGGGTAACCAGAGCAAGGAACAAATCTATTGCAATTTAAAATTCTGGTTTAATTTGCAGAAAGGATCAATGTACATCATTCTGTAGTAGAACTAAAATGTTATCTATGGTGTTTGAACAAGCTACTGAGAAACTATCTGAACAGAACACTTATTTATTTAGAATAACCATTTAATTCCTTTCAACGCTTTGAAGTACAGTCATCTTATGTCCCATCTAAATGTGGTAACAACTTACCAGTATAAACTAAAGCCCTGCAGATATATCCTCAGCGAAGCTGTAATATCTCCAGAAAAATCAACAGTTATGCTACTTTAATGCAGCTCTGAATCTGTCCCTCTGCCTCCTAATATTCAAACTCCAGAGAAGGATGTTTCCCCTCTGGCTGTCACACGTCTTCTCACCCTAGCAATATGGGAATTTTCCCTCTCTCTCTCGCCATTTTCTCCAAATCAAGAGTTTTGGCCAAAACCACTATTATCAAGGAAAGAATGATGAGACATTTGGCTGCAAGACACCCTCCTTTTCAATTACTTCTGTGTGGAGAAAAAAGTGGTGAATGAGAAATGTCACACTGCTTCTAAGTCAAATCACAGACTGCAGTGCTGAATGTAGCACAATTGCAGATCCAGAGAAAATCCTGCTGTTCCTTTGACCACAGAACCACCCTCATAGTCAGTGGGAGTTTGCCAGATAAGCATAGCTATGCAAGAATAGCACAGCATAACTATGCAGCAGACATTTCATCATTTCACCTGAGAATCTGTAGCTGCACTTTGGAAGATTTTCTCATTACTTATGTCCCAGACACGCAAAATCGCATCTTTCATTCCACCCCCTTAGAAAGGACTTGGGACTGCCAAGAACAGCAGTTCATAGCCTTTAAAAAAAAGCCAGAAGATACTAGGAATTTAAACACACTTAGAATTTATCTGGAAAAAACAGAGTAGAATTTGCTCAAAAGCCTCGTCGAAAAAATGAACAGCAACAAAACCCCAGAATGCACACACATAGAGAAATGAAGGATCCCAAAATTCCAAATGCTGTTTCCCTGTGCCATTGCTTATATTGCCCAACATATGGTCATAAACTCTAGCTTCTCTGCTCAAGCTTCACAGGATGTGGACGTACTGGATGTGTGCAGAAGAGGGCCACTAGGATGATCAGAGAGCTGGAGCACCTCTCCTATGAGGCCAGACTGAGAGAGTTGGGGATGTTGAGTCTGGAGAAAAGGAGGCTCCCAGGTGACCTTATGGTGGCCTTCCAGTAGCTGAAGGGGGCCTACAAAAAGGTTGGGGAGGGACTATTTAGGATGGCAGGTAGCGACAGGAGTAGGGGGAATGGAGCAAAGCTGGAGATGGGTAGACTTAGAGTGGATGTGAGGGGGAAGTTCTTCACCGTGAGAGTGGTGAGAGCCTGGAAAGGGTTGCCCAGGGAGGTGATTGGGCCCCATCCCTGGAGGTGTTTAAGGCCAGGCTGGATGTGGCTCTGGCCAGCCTGGTCTAGGGTGAGGTGTCCCAGCCTGGTGGGGGGTTGGAACTGTGGTCCCTTCCAACCCTGAGTGATTCTGATTCCATAACTTCTCCAGTGAAGTGGCAGAGGGATTGGACTAGATGAACTTTCAGGGTCCCTTCCAATCCTTAATGATTCTATGATTCTAAGACTCTGTCTGAAGAAAAGCTACTAAGAACTCAGTTCCACCTGTTTCAGTAAAATCCTTTGACCCTTTAACCCTAGTTTATTTCACGAAGACAAACAGTGTAAAAGTTATGGCCTGCCCTGGCTTTTATTGCTAATAACTGTCCTCTTCCCCCACACAGAGTAGGACCTCATGAAGGTGAAGAATCTTAAACTGTCTCATGTCTGGTTTCTTACTTCAGATTATTTACTACCATCAATTACAGGAAAAAAAGAGCAGAAGGGCAAATAAATCCTCTTATTTACATTAACTGCAGCAGACATAATTTTGCAAAACTCAAAAAACTACAGGAGCAAGATAGAGAACGCACATACTGCGTTCCATATACCTTAACTGCTGAGGAATGAAGTATGGTTTTCAGTGGCTGTGACCTCAGTTTCACACCAGGGTCACTAGTCCAGATATTCAATATAATATCACTAGACCCACTTGCCAGCATCTGACTGGTTAGTGACCATTTCAGGCTGTAAATGCTTTATTTGTTTTGGTGAAGAGTCCCAACATGGTGCTGAGCAACCTGAACATCATGGTGATGAATAGATCCTACATGAACCACTGTAGACGAAAAAAGACAGCATGAGTTTAACATTAAGACAAGCTACATCATCACACTGATATTTCTTCAGTGGTTTCAGAGGTAAAATACATCAGAGTGATGTGTCTACCACGCAACAGCGTAAAAGGAAGCGGAAACCAACTAACAACTATCAAAAGCACACCCTGACTGCAGCAGCAGCTGACAACAGAAAAGAGCCAAGCAGGTGATAAATGTTCCAGCTTACAACCATTGCCCCACGTCCTATCACTAGATGACATTGAGAAGAGCCTGGATCCATCCTCCTGACACCCACGAGAAATAGAAAATAAATACTTTCCTTTCCCTTGCTTCTGTGTGCAGTCTGCTTTTGCTTTACTAAACTGCCTCTATCTTGGCCCACAAGGGTTTTTGCCAATCTTATTTTGTCCCATGTCCCCCATCCAGATGAGGAGACAACAGACAGAGCAGCTTGGTGGGCACCTGGCATCCAGCCAGGGTCAACCCACCACACCAAGAGAAACAGAATTGAATTGCTAGTGTCAGCCATATTAAGGTTTCCAGTAATGCTAGTGGTATTTGTGGCTCATGAGGATCCTGGCTGAAAGGGTGATTTTCCTTTTGGCATAAACAGAAATCAGAATTATTTGCTTTTGATGCAGAATATGGCATCCATTTTGCTAAAGCGAACAAAATTCTGTGACAGGTACCAAAATTAATTTACAGGGTCGTGGTGGTATGTTGTTGGACTGTTTTTAACCATAACAATCAGTATGTAATCCCAAATTATCAATTGTCCACAGTGAGGTTTAATGTAGGAATGATGCTACTACTTTAACAAGAAGATATTTTAACTCTTCCAACATGTTAGAATGAAACAGCTTCAAATCTAGTGAGAGAAATATATGTTACCTTAACATAATTTGTCAACCATAACTAATACAATCAAAAGACAGAGAACCTTGTAAATTCAAAATCAAACTACCTCCGGTGTTCCTATCCAGAGCTACTAGTTTCATTCTGAGTTTAAAAATAGTTAGTCGACTCCTGCTGTTATTACTGCATTAAGACTATCATATGATTTTAAAATCATAGAAGCATCCTTCATAAACAAGTCTTCCTTCAGTCCCTTGAAGTGTGAATCAATGATGTGAAACAGAAAGTTGGAGTGCAAAAAACCACAAAAGAGCACATTTGATCTTTCTCATACTAATTCCCATATTGGCACGATCTCTAAATACAAGTTATTCACCAGCCGGAACAAAATTCACCCTTGGTAAAGCAAATGGCAAGCATCCTCCTTGGGTTGTGGATGACAACAAGCTGGCCTTCTCTTGTAGCTACACAAATGGAGATGTGTGCAACACTTCAACAGCTGTGTTTCACTGTGAGTCTGAAGATAGGCACAGTGTCTCTCTGATATCAACGGACACGCAGGCTAGACTACTTGCCCTCTTTCCAAGAGTGGACAGCCTATGAATTTTTGCGTGCAGACTCGCTGGAGACAGCATGAATTTTAAGCTCAGACTTTGCACAAAACCAGAGCCACAGCCTGCCCAGTGCAATTCTGCAACTGGTGACAGTTTTCTGGAAGGAGAGTAAGAAGCAAAGAATAAAGAGGTAGGCTAAATCCTTTGCCAGCTTTCCTGCCATACAGTAAGTCTACATGAGATTTCTGAGATGACTGATAAGCAGAGGGACAGGATAAATCACCTTCAAGCAAAGCCAAGGAAAACAGCTAAACTTAATGGGATGTTTGTCTAAGTAAAGGCAGCAGGGCTCTGTGTGGGAATATGCTATAACACTCACCTGCTCAGAATACAACGATTCCAGCTCAGAGCTCCAACTACAGACATGTGACCAAACATATTTCTCAACCTCTTTTCGGCTTCAGTGTCCCACAGCTGTCAATCCATAATAGCAAGAAATAAAAAATTAATAACAAAAAACCATATTTTATTTTTGTTCTTTGTTTGCAAGTAAGACAGTGCTCCATTCTGATTTGATGTATGGACAACCTCAAGATCATCCATTTGACAACTAAGTTACGAAAAAGCATTTCCAAATTTTGCAAATAGAAGTTTGTGTATAACAAGACTGAAGGCAAACTCTTGTGAGGAAATTGATAAGGACAGTTTTACATTGTATTCTCCAGGCATTGATCACTAGAGTGATCTTATGAAAAAAGAACAAAAAGCAGCCTATGCTGACTAAAATAATATAATGAAAGAATTCCTCTTATTGGTGGGAAAAAAAATCTGATTGTCTCTGGACAATTGAATCATTCCGTTCAGTCACCAGCTTTTTAGTGCCTTCAGAAGCTTCATTACATACAGCTATCACTGAATGTCACCAAGCTGTTCAGTAAGGTGCAGCTTAATAGTACAGAGAAATGCTAAGTCTCATCTCTAGCAGAGTTATTCTGCAATTTGGTCAATCTTTTTCTCATTTTTTCCTTAAAAAAAAATGTAAAATTGTCTTATAGCCACTTTAGGTAAAAAGCAGAGAGACTATGAAAGTAAATTAGTACTTGCACTTCTCCATCACTAGTGCCGACTGCAGGTCGTGTTCCTCCTCTTATCCAAGCCAGAGGTTAAATATATTTGTGACTGGAATTCAGATCAATGCTTTCAGTGGCTTGAAGAGTTCTTCCGTTACAGATATGTGCAGCAGATCCTACCCAATAGCAATGAGATTTTCAAGGCTCCAATCCAGTATGTTTAAGTCTAGAAGAAAACTACTAAAAGTTGTTACAAAAACAATTGGATAATGGGGTGGGAGTGAAGAGGAATATGGTTTGGGGAAGACGGGTTTTGAGGTTTTTTACTACTACATAAAAAATTCAAAAGAGTGCTTCTGTGAAACAATTGCTAGCCAGCATGCCAACTACACAAAGGACAGTATGTCTAACAAGCCAAGATCTCCATAAATCTAAATTCCACAAGCTGTTGTTTGCACAGGCTGATCTGACTTAAAGCTTCCTCACTGGAATTTGTTAATCTTTTGCACTGCGTTTTGGATTTTGACATCATTCACACTGATTTCTGCCACTAGAAATGAGACTTCTCCACCAGCGTTCCAAAACACTCTTGTTCCAAAGCAATTCCTACAACTGAGAAAGATGTGCTACAGTCTGAATTACATTCTGGGATAAGCAATAACATCTACCCTGTACTTGATAGGAATTAAAATGCAGAAGGGAATTAGGGACATTCAGCTCCTCATCTCCAGAACGTGCTCAGCAAGTGCATGATGGAAGTGCTGTTTCCACTGCTCCTGATGCTGGGCACATTGCACCTGCAGCTGTAGACCAGAGATCCATGTGTGTTCATGCATAACTTATGCATGTTTAATTTTTGCCTATGCACCACCGAAGATGTGAGAATTTAATACGGAAGTTATACCTATCATCCAAACCATAAACAATGTCACTGAGGAGAAAGTGACCAGACATTTCAAAGTCTATTCAATAAAGTGCTGCTGTGTTGACTAGCTGATAGTTATCCAAGGCTGGTGAGCAAAAAATTCAACTTAACTAAGTAGAGGTAAGTGTATCAATTTTATTTGAAAGCTGTTGAGAGCTACAGATTAAGGAAACCAAAAACACCACGCAAGAGAAATTAACTTACAGCAATCATCACGCAAGCCAGAAATACGAAGTCTTACTTTTGGCTCTAAACATACAGAAGACTTCATGGTGGGAACAGTCTCAATCTCCTCTTGGCATCCTGTATTTGAAGATATATCACAGATAAAATAGTAATGCAAGTGACTACTAGCTTTTCTCAAGCATAAGCCTTTCACTTTCTCAGTATATTTGTCTCTCCAAGGTTCAGAGGATGTCAGAACAATCCGATTTACCTTGAGTAGGCTCAAAATACTAGACAAACTACACTAGGTTGAAGCTACCTTTTGCCATCTCTTTCAAACCTCCATGGATTTAGTTAGCTAGAACAGAGAACAGGATCCAGTATACTTTGTTTAAATGGTACCACAGCTCTACACAGAATGGGAGGAGAGGTGGGTGTCTTATATTTTTGCTTTAGCTTTTTTGTGATAATATGTTCTCAGCAAAATTTTTCACATGTGCTCTCCCACTTCAAACCCCTCCCATACAAAAATTAATACATTTGGTTTCCGGTGTTAATTTCCCACTGAAAGGTCTCCCTCATCAATACCTAACCACAGGAAAAGGTTTTTAAGAAAGCACGTGCACTTTGATCACAGCATGCTGAGCTTGAGACAACTCGTAAGTGAGAATCAAAAGCAAATACAAGTATGAGCAAGCAGAAGAGTCATCCTTCATGGTCACTGTCTATGTTACACTGTAAGAACCTCTAATCATAAGAAAGAAGGTAGATCATTAGCACTATGATTCATTTAATGATAAATATTTATGAGTAAGAAATTATCTTGCTGTAATATGCAGAGCAGAAAGGTGAAGATTCACCCGTGCTTTTCTCTGTGTTTTGACTTCCTTTATGAATTATTCTCCAGAAAGGACTATTTAGAATGCATATGAAAAGTTTTAGAGGCAGAAGGCATTAGTAATCTCTACAACCAACCTCTGTTCAAAATAATTCAACACCGGCAAAGTTTTTTGTACTCTGTAACTTAAATACACACATAAATATCCTATATGGAAGTCCAGTGACAAACTGGGGAGAGGTTGTTTCACACAGTCCTTTTCCGCTCTGACCTGAACCTTATCCCTGAATCCAAAATTAATTTCTGCCAGACAACAAATCTTTCCTCCTCATCTGGGTTACCCTCTTGCTCTCCAAAGAAAGACTACAGGTGAGCAAGAAACAGTTCACAGCCATTTTCTTCCATATCTAAAATTTTGTGGAGTTCACTGTCAAACAGTCTTGCAGGAACAACTTCTCGGCCCTACACAGTGGGATGCAACACTGCATTCTAACCCTAGAAAAGTCTGTCACTGAAATGAGATTTCTCTCCATAATAAAACCTGCATTTCTAATATCTAGATTTTCAGTTGTTTTTTTAAAAAATTTCACAAAGTTTTCTGGTCAGGCAAGACAGTTCAGGACCATTAAGCCACATAATCATAACAGTTCAATGAATGACAACACTTCTGAAACACTGCATGCATTTTTCTTCTTTGACATTGGTAGATGTGATGTATAAAAGATGTTATAATCTCTCTAACTAATTTCAGGTTTCTCTTCTCTAATAACTAATTCATACGCCCCAAATTCATACTGATCACACTTTCAGCTATATTCACCTACTTCATAGACATATTAATGTGCACAAGAGGCTTTTTAATTAGTGAAAATTAAGCTTCATTACAGCATTTTGTGTTACTTTGCCCAAGTACTAGCAGATACCACTGACTTTTGATAGGATTTTGGCTTGCATATGCCTGCGTCAATTCTCCAAATGACACCCAGAGAGGTGTCCTGGACAGGCTGGAGAGGTGGACACAAGCCAACGTCATGGGGTTCAACAAGACCAAGTGTAAGGTCCTGCATCTGGGTCGAGGCAATCCTCAGCACAAATACAGGCTGGGCAGTGACTGGCTGCAGAGTAGCCCTGAGGAGAGGGACTTGGGGGTGCTAAACGTGAGCTGGCAGTGTGCACTTGCAGCCCAGAAGGCAAAACAGATCCTGGGCTGCATCAGGAGAAGTGTGGCCAGAGGTCGAATGAATCTACTCTGCTCTGCTGAGACTCCACCTGGAGTACCGAGTCCAGTTCTGGAGCCCTTATTACAAGAAGGATGTGGACATGCTGGAGCATGTGCAGAGGAGGGTCACGAGGATGATCAGAGGGCTGGAGCACCTCTCCTGTAAGGCCAGACTGAGAGAATTGGGGATGTTGAGTCTGGAGGAGGCTCCCAGGCGACCTCATTGTGGTCTTCCAGTATCTGAATGGGGCCTACAAAAAGGTTGGGGAGGGGCTTCTTAGGATATCAGGTAGCGACAGGATTAGGGGGAATGGAGCAAAGCTGGAGATGGGTAGATTTAGAGTGGATGTGAGGAGGAAGTTCTTCACCATGAGAGTGGTGAGAGCCTGGAATGGGTTGCCCTGGGAAGTGGTGGAGGCCCCGTTCTTGGAGGTGTTTAAGGCTGGGCTGGATAAGGCTCTGGCCTGCCTGGTCTAGGGTGGGGTGTCCCTGCCCATGGCAGGGGAGTTGGAACTGGATGATCCTGTGGTCCCTTGTAACCCTGACTGACTTTTTGACTTGGTCTAGGTGATCCTGCTGTGGCAGGGGGATTGGACTAGATGATCTTCTGAGGTCCCTTCTAATCCCTAATGATTCTATGATAAGCAGTCAGTACCATCACACCAGACCACTTGATCAAGAAGAAAGTGTGTAAAATAAAATCCAGTGCTCTTGACACCTGCACTTGTCATCAAGGGAGAAAAAACACCACTGTGACTAATCCCTATACTGTTGCTGTTTACTGCTCTGAAAAGCATCTTACCTGCACAGAAAGAAGGGAAAATATCAAAGGAAAATACAGCTCTATAACAAAGCCCCCCCACTTCTATGGGAACTGAACACCATACTCATGAAGATGCTGTTTCTTACTATTTTAGCATGAACATGAGTCAGGCCCTGACTGACAAAGCCCCATCATACACAAAAATAGACAAACCACCAAAACAAACCATCCATCTAAGTACAGAACACAACAACATATTGGTCAAATATTTAATTAACTACCTCATACTCCAGTAACTCTGAGAATATCTGTAGTATTTCATAGGTTACCTCCTCACATCCTGCCTGTTTTCCAATTACCGTGTTCATTCCTGGAATATGTTTGGGAGCAAATTAACCAACTCCCTCATAGAATAAACCATAGGTAGTACTAGGAACAGTTTGATCCAGCTATCTTTCCCTACAGGTAAGAGCAGTGAGACCCCACCTTCACTGCACGCCTTGCACTCTTAGGTACCAAACAGTTAATTGAAAGGAAATTAATGTTTTAAAGCCACCCATGAGTCACATGTGGCCCAAAGGAAAATCAGCTGAGATAAGAAGGATTAACCACACTGGAAGAGGTGAAATACTATCCCTTCACAGTGAGGACTCTAGAAACAGCCACAAGCAGGGTAAATCTCTGACATTTATATTATTTTTTAACACTTGGTACAGATTGATGCACTTGTTTCTCCAGCATAGTTACAGCCTGCTGTATCTTAGTGCTCAGTGTGGATGAGCATATTTGCTACATTAGAGCATCTCTTTCCAGATGCAATTGGTATTTTCACAGATCTTCATATCACCTCTTTGTTCAACACTACATCCAACTTCCTGGATCACTGGAAGCTGAGAAGGACATTTCTGCCAATACATTGAAGTGAAAACATGACTGAATCAAGAAAACTGTTGAAAAAATTATTTAAGTGTCATGGACAACATATCTCATCAAGGGCTCAATACTCATTACATGAAAGTTTCAAAACACCTTGTATCTTGGATGGGAGATCAGCAGCAAATACAAAATACCAGTGTCCAAATCAAGTGCTCTAACTCAAGCCTCCATCTTGCCTTCCATAAAACATCAATTCTATGGTAATGATCACACAAACTTGGACAAAGCTGTTTGAGCATGGTGATCTTACCAATGTAAGAGGTCCCAGTTCTGTGCATTTGTAGGTACTGCTTCTCCATTGGAGAGTTAAGTCTGATCCCTCTGGGTTGTTTTACAATGGAAGATCAGTTTCATGGCGCATACACTGCAGGACCATTGACTACGCCATGAGATGCACTGAATCTCGGTCCTTTCTCAAACTGTGGTCCCAGAGCCATGAATACATTCCTTAAACCAGTGTTACAATATGGAACTGATAATATACACAGCATGTCTGAGAGGAACAAGATCCTTTTAAATTACATTATTGTTTCCTTGTTAAAGAAACAGATGATGCAGCAGACAAAGATAAGAAAAGGGAGATCTAATTTTTTTTTTTAAATAGCTTAGGCCTTTAGCCAAATTTCAAGTACAGGCTCAGATCAGCTCACAGAGGATATAAATCTCTTTACCAGCCCCTTCACAACATTCACCAACTTTAATGCTCTGATGTCAGTTGTCTGTTCAGTCTGTAATTCTTTATTTAAAGTCAGGTGGAAAAATGTAGTTGATGTTTTTACCAGATACTTAAGATTAGTATGTTCTTCCTCTGATGTCTGTGACATCTATCCTTCCAAGCACACCCAAGTGTTACTCTTCTTCAAAACCCTGCTGCAGTCATGATAAGAAATTGCTTACAAAAACATAGCTGGAGAAGAAGCGTTCCTCCTTTATACCTTCCAGCTGCTCTACTGCAGGCCTTTAGCTTTGAGAGGCACTTTCTGTATGATCTATACAGACAACTTGGCAGAAAGCTAATCAGATTTCTTGGATCTGTGTCCGTCTAAAGTAATTGCAGACATTTTTGTGGAAAACTGATTGTCTACACAAGGAAGGATTCTTGTGGCCAATGAGAGACCACACACGTTCACTGGAACATGAGATTTTATTCTCACGGCATCCTATTCCTTTACACTACCAGGCAGTAGAAATTAAACAGCCAGTAATTACTGTGTCTGAGAAGATTAACAGATCTTTGTAATATTTTAGCCAGGCATAACTTTCAAGAAGTTTTAGGAAGGAAGAACTTGGGTTTTGGTCATACTACAACGTTAACACAAAGACTCCTATATCACACTTTTCTAAAGTTACCGTAGTCGTTGAAACAGAACTCAGAATATCTTAGTTGTAACTAAACTCTTGTTAATAAATTACTGTGTAATTCCAGAGCCACTTTACTGCAGATATGAAATGCTGACACTTACAAGACTAACACATGGTACATATTTGGATCAGTACTGTATAGTACCCTCATAAAGAATGGTGGGTTATAATACACGGTGGGTTTGAATGCACCTTTAGCAAACTGAGTGGTGCATCTGACCCTCCTGAGGACAGGATACCATTCACAGGGATCTGGTCAAACAAGTGTGAATCTCATAAGGTTCAACAAGGCCAAGTGTAAGGTCCTGCACCCGGAAACCCCGCTATCAATACAGGTTGGGGGATTAAGGTAGTTAGAGCATCAATGTGGAGAAAGAGCTGGGGGTGCTGGTGGATTAAAAGCTGGACATGAGCCAGCAATATATGCCCACAGCCTGGAAAGCCAGTTGCATCTTGGGCTGTATTAGAAGCATGGCCAACAGGTTGAGGGAGGTGAATCTTATCCTCTGTTCCTGTAAGACCTCAGATGGAGTACTGCATCCACCTCTGGAGCTCTTTACACAAGAGAGATGTGGATCTATTGGAGAAGGTCCAGAGGTGGACCACAAAAAATATCAAGGCACTGAAGCATCTACCCCAAGGACAAACTGAGAAAGCTGGGGTTCTTCAACTTGAAGAAAAGACAGTTCCAGGGAGACCTTGTAACAACTGCCACAGGTTGTCCTGAGCAGTAGTAGACATGCCATCTCTGGAAACACTCCAGATCAGGTTGGGCAGGACTCTGAGCAACCGGAACTTGTTGAAGACACCCATGCTTATTGCAGGTGGGTTTGACTAGATGACCTTTAAAGGTCCTTCCAACTAGTTCTATGACTCTATGTGACTAAAAGTAAAGATGATACTACATACTCATCTTTTTTAAAAAACAACATTTTAATGAGAAACTTTTTGCATACATTACTTCATAAAAATTCTTTATCTTACAAAAAAAGTTCTATTTAATATTTTTGTGAGGTTGATGGAACTGAGACTGAGCTGAGCTGTGTATTTTAACAATTTTTAAATTTACAGTTTTTCCCATATCAGACCATGGAGTGGGTCAGAAAGGATAAAAGCACTGCTTTTGAAAGAAAGATTTTGCAGGGTATTTTGCTTTTTTCGCAAGGAAAGTGATTGCCCCAAGGATCAGGTTTTCCAAAATGACACAAAAGCATGTTCTTTTTCCTACATCACATTACCTTCAATTATTGCAAGGTATCAGCTGTCCTGAAACTGTTTCATAACTTTTCTAAGAAATTGAGCTTGATACCCTGACAGAAACTTCTCACCAATATTAATTAAGGATTATAAACTACTACAATCAAGAATATAAAGTATGCATTCCTGAAGCTTCCTTACTCAACAGTTATGGTCAAAAAATATCACATGAAAACAACTACCAGCATCTTCAAGTATTTGCCTTGCAACTGGTGCAGTCAAGGAAGAAGAGGAGCAAAAGTATATATGTGGTCATGGACCAGAAGTTTAAAATGCACTATATGAACAGTCATATATCACCAAAACAGAGAGATGTGCTGAGTGTGATGCTATGGCAATAACTTTTATAGAGAAGAATCACCAGGCTTCACAAGAAGTCAGCTTCCAATAAGTTAGTGAACAGAAACAGGAAGGTGGCTAGAATATAAGCTTCTCTAAGATGACCAAAAAGCAACAACTAATGCCTACATGAGGAAATAAATAAACAGATAGATCAGTAAATAAATAAATAAATTGACAAGTGTGGGAATGTTCATAAGTAAAACAGGAAAGTATGAAGATTAGAATAAGGGGCAATGGGTACAAGTTGGAGCACAGGAGGGCCCACCTCAGCCTCAGAAAAAACATGTTACTATAAGGGAGATGTATCATCTGCCTTAGGTGATCTTGCTTTTTGGCATGGACGAGATGATCTCCAGAGGTTCCTTCAACCCCTACTGTAACATAATTCTGTGAAAAGCATACATCAATAGAAAATACATACATGGAAAATGGAAACTGACCCAAAATCTTTGCTTCATGTGTTAGGCAGATTCCACATGTTCTTTCATCCGTGACCACAATACGACCATCATTACAAAACTATTTCTTCTCGGAAAGCTATTTTTTGCTAAATTTTTCAGAACAAATTATTCCGATATCTGAGAAAATAAAATGCAGCTTGTTCACATACAGTGGTTACTAAAGCAAGTGCAAAACTGAGTCATTAGTATGTAATTTTTACAGTAGATGCTTTCCGTCAGAGATAGCAAACTCATCTTGAGGGCTTCAGTAATTTGGTTTCAATTTTAGTTTGCACAGTGATAGTCCCCAGAAAGGGGAAAGAAGCTGAATAAAATAAGTGACAAAGACATTGCTCCTGACATTTCTCTAGCAGATATTTCTCTAGCAGACATTTCGTAAACAAACACCATCCCATGACTGTTCTCCATGTCAATAGTGTAGTATCTGTACAACAGATTCTAGGACAAAGATTAAAAAAAAAACAGCAGGAAAGTAAATACCCCACTTGTGCATTTGAATGTTGCGTTACTCACCTATTTCTTTTCTATTGCAACTCTCCTGTTATTCATCCCTTCAAAGCCTGCTGCAGCATGATTACTAGGTAGAATCACAAGAGTTTTAATGACACAGTTTCCTAGGCACTTGAGTGTCACTGCAAAAACAATTTTAATTGAAACAACTCCTTTAAAAACCATACACAAGGATACTTTTCAAATATTTTCAGAACAGCACTGATTTCTTAGTAGCTGAATCAATACCCGATTTCCCAGAACTACACAGGCTTCCATCACTGCTAGTGGAAGAGGTATACAGAACACTCTGTTTCAGAAAATCAAGTAGGGGAGGCTTCACCTTGTTTTAGAACCTGAGTTTCCTAGAGCTGGGCATATAATATTGAATAACCCTGGAATTATGCTTAGCAGAATTGCACTTTCTGACCAACAGCCATGACATTGCAGGAAAGCATTGTGAACACTGAACATCTGTTTTCTCTTAAAATTTTAATTATTAGTCAAGAAACTAACTGTACCTAGATCTTCCAGAAAGCTCCCCTTGTACATGCAATTCTTACACATGTTCCCCTAGCACTGCTGGAAGGAGTCATTGAGTTCAATGTTTCATTTAACTTTTTGTTAGCTCTCCCTGTGGCCAATAGAAACAGCTGCCCCTACAGTCTGTTTTAGGCAAGACTACTGAAAATTTTATCTGTGAGTTTCTCCCTAAGGCCAGCTGAGTGTCAGTGTCCCTTGGCCACTGCCCCTTTGTCAGTATCAGAAGCCTTATGTGTTGGAGATGCAGGAACACCAGGAAATCTCCTCCTTCAGTGATTGCAAGCCACACCACACAGACATGCAGTCTGATCCAAGTTGTTTAGTTATTCCTGGGTCTGCAGTAGAAAAGGAGAAGTAGAAGGATGGGAGGAGAGAGCCCTATATTAGTTCCCCTGTTGTCCTGCCAGTTATTGTTAACTACTCAAGATATTCAGGTACAGCAACAACCCTGTGCCAAATGCAGCTTAAGCCAAACTCAATTAAAAAGATCGCTCTGAAACAAGCATTGTTTGCTTAGGGATTGGATGTTTTCTCCTTCCTTTGACCTGCACGCGATGCCAACCATCTATGACCTGCTGTGTCAGTAGTTGCAGACATCTGCATACCAGGATCAGGAACACTGGGCTGAGCTTTGCTGTCGCGCCCTACTGAGAGAACACTGTCCGTGGTCTCGTTCAGCCCGAGGAGGTCTGCAAGAGTTGCAGCTGCATGCTGCCAAGACTCCAAAGCTCCTGGCAACGTGTCACAAGTGAACACCAGCCCACACCTCACGGTTATTTCCCAGCCACGGATTATTCCAGAAGTCCCTGCATGAGGTTCTGTGCGACAGCGATGATCCCGCGGCTGCTGGAGCGCTGCGGACCAGCAGGGTCCGAGGGACCGGCCACAGCGCGGGCGGCTCTCCTGGGCGGCTGCTGCCACCTGGTGGCAAAGAGGCTGCTGGACACCGGAGCCCGAGCCGACCACGGCCTCTTGATGGAGCTCTTGAACCTCAAGTTCAAGCAACCTCACGGCTGCTCTAGGGGCGTGGGATCTGCAAACGTAAAACGAGTCAAAACGCAGCAATCAGTCATGACTGAACCTCACCTCGGCCCTCCGCGCCGATTCGAGTTTTCCTCTGCCGTGCAGCGTGGGCTCGGCCCGACACAGCGCACAGGGCGGGGGATGGGTGCCGGGCTGAGGATGCTCCCGCAGTCTGTCATCTGGGTGGAGAATGACTGAAGGTGGGAGAAACACAAACGTTTCTGGTCAGATAAGTACCCCTGCATCAGCTGTCACACGGAAAGACCTGGGCACGGAAAAAAAACCCTAGATTTGTGTCACTCGTGTGTGTCATACACAGCAGTGTGTTCAGGTGCCCAAGAATCCAATATCGTTAAGCCCAACCATCAACCTAATGTCACTATGCCTACTAAACCCTGTTTTCAAGCACCAGAAAATAAAAGTAAAATAAAGTTAGCAAAGACTAAAAAACACCATGGGCTGAAACACAAGTAAGTCATCAGAGAAGACCCAAAACAGACACATGATGCAGGCAAAACAAAATCATGAAAGCTGAGAGGATGGCAGAGATTACTAAAGACACAGATTAAAAGAGGGAGGAGCTGGAGAGGACATGAAGAAGACACTGATGTACCTTCAGAAACCAAGAACAACAGGCAAACATATTTAAAATATGAAACAATAAAATTAAGACAGGTCAGACACCAGATTATTTGTCTCTAATGTTTAGAGTGTCTTTCACAGTTACCTCAGCAGAACACCACTTGAGCTGCCTGGCTTATAACTCAGATAACACATTCTTCCTTTTCGTATAACTTCTGTCTTCTCAGCACAGTTAGTATCAGTTAACCAGCAGCAATAAAATAAGTAATCCATTTTCCATCATCAGCCTCTTATAAAAATACCAAAAAAAATTTTACAAAGTAAAATTCCCTTATGCCGGGATATAAACAAATTTTTCACGTGCTGTAGGAGTTTTACAAACAAAGCTGCCTGTGGTCATACAGCAGCTGATGAAAGGTGGGACAGAGGCTGTTAAACAGGGTATAGTTTAGCTCTTCTGGCTTCCTTCTGCCTGAAGAGTGGTCTTCCAAACTCTTTATCTAGGTCTGCCTGCCAGCATAGACGCCTACTGCTGAAAAACCCTGACAGGGACACCTGAGGGGACATGAGGTTGTGCTAAAGCTGTGTTTACAGACCTGTAAGAGGACCCAGTAGCTCTCAAGAAAGCCAGTGTGCAGACAAACATTTGAGTATCCCACTCAGATTCAAACAGAGCAATCAGTAGTCTTAAGTGATGGGCACACACATTTCACTAATGCCAGTTAGCTGAGTTTTTTCCCCCCCCAGAAATTTCTGTACTTTACCCAAGAGCACTGAAGCCCAGCACAGACACTGCATTATGAAACAGCCCCGGCCAAAATGAGCAGCTTTGTTTGCTCCAGTTGAAGCTGCAAGTTTCATATTTCAGCTCCTCCTTCACATTCCAGGCTTGCCCAGTCTCCCCTCCAAAGATTTTCGAAATGGAGCCACTCACGACTACTTATTCCCTGAAATACCCTGTGCCCAAGGCCAGGGTCTTTGCTGTTTTCCTGTCAGTAGTTTTGTGTACCACCGTTCTCTGCTTGCTGCAACTCAGATTTTTTAAACCTAAAGTGAAAGATTTTTATTCTTTCAAAGTCATGGATTCACGAGGAAGGATTGTGTCCTTGGAGAAGTACAGAGGAAAAGTAAGTTACGGTTTCATTATGTCTTTTATCTTGAGTCTACTGAAAAACAGATGCCAACTGGTAGGTAAACAAATGTGAATTTGTTATGGAATTTTCCGAAGAGATTTCTGCTAAATTCCCATTCTTCAAACAGTAAGCTGGAGAGGTATTTATTTTATCTAGGCCTGCTCCAGGAACTGCATATAAGAACTAATAAATCAAGGAGAAACATTTTAATATTCTTTGTTATAAATCAGTGTAGACTAGTAAAGTAGCATTTTAACCTTAGTGAAGAATGATAGCACGCTGTGTTGAATTCTGTGGCTGACACAATAAGTAAGATTTTTAGGGCCTGTCCTAAACATCTGGTTTTTTACATGTTTGTACTCAAAGAAAGCTGAACTTATCAATGTATTCATATGTTTATCCATTTATTGCATTTTTTAACAGGTTGTCTGAAAGTAAATGTCTTAAGCTACTGTCTTCCCTGTCTGTTTAAAGTCATTACAATCAGACTGAATTTAGTCTTTCAGTAGGAACAATTGCAGTAATTAGAGATGCCATTTTAAGATTTACTTGTAATCTCTATGACATCTCTATTTTTTTCCCTTACTATTATAACTTTATTTCTTGGAAGGCAACTTTGGTTGTAAACGTGGCCAGTTACTGCCAACACACAGACAAAAATTACATCGGACTGCAAGAACTACACAGAGAGTTTGGTCCCTCCCACTTCACTGTGCTGGCTTTTCCCTGCAACCAGTTTGGAGAATCAGAGCCTAGTTCAAGCCAGGAAGTAGAATCTTTTGCCAAAGGAAACTATGGAGTAACCTTTCCTGTTTTCCACAAAATCAAGATCCTAGGATCAGAAGCAGAGCCTGCCTTTAAATTTCTAATAGGTAACTGTTTTCTTTTACAAATCAAGCTGCCTGTAACCACTGTATTCTCCCTGCATTCCAGTTTGTTTGTCAGGAAACACTGTAGTCTTCATTCTCCATCAAGAGAAAGGGGCATTCAGCATAAAATTCATCTCACTTCAAAGGTTATCACAGTTAGAAGAGTTTCACATGGAAAGCATCAGTTTTCCCTTGCTGATAAAGAAAACCAAGCCTACTGTGACCAGGCCACCTAAAACCACACATTTTTTGTATGTATAAACTGGGTGTAGGCATTTGTCGAAAAACAACTTTTCTTAATAGACAAAAATGCAACCGTGAGTAGGACGTTTTAATATGTGACACTTGATAAGTGACACGTTCAAGATGACTTTTTAGCAGAGCCACATCTCCACCGTTAAGTCACCTGTATTGTACAGAAAGATTAGCTTTACGGTAGCTATATACAATCACTAATTTACATTATTTTCTCACATAAACATTGGGGGCCACCCTAACAGCCCCTCTCACAGAAAAATATGTCTTATAGAAAACATGTATTGACTCGGAATTTTCCTCTAACAAGCAAAATAGATCTGTTTAGTCAGCAAAATTGCTCACAATCCCATAGACAATTTAGAGACCATTTTCCTGAGCTTTGGCCAGTTCTACAAATATACTAAACACTGATGTATCAGCTAGCACAGACAATAATAAGTTCTGAAAGTCCAGGCAGCCAGGTCAACTTTTGCTTTTAAACCCTGTAGTGATAAATGGAAGAAGCTAACAGCTACATTTGATTCCTCACCTCCAGAAAAATGAAAAAGGATGACATTTGCATGGGAGCTCAGTTCAAATCAGTGGCCATGCATTGCCATCTCATTGCACATAGATGCACCACCTGTATTCCTAGAAATTAGAACCCCAGCAGATTTCAAAAGCACCACCAAAAAACAGCAATGAGCTGTCTCGGCAGCACATGAGAGTGTAGTACTGCTACTATTATATAATCTTTGACTGGAACATCTTTTTAGTGACAAAATTAGGCAGAAGAATCATAGAATCATTGCAGATTGGAGGGGACCTCGAAAGATCATCCAGTCCAATCCCCCTGCAACAGCAGAGTCACCTAGACCAAATCACACAGGAACAATTCCAGGCGGGCCTTGAACATCTCCAGTGACGGAGA
>VXBP01003618.1:86188-108898 GCA_013400115.1 Rhinopomastus cyanomelas | reverse complement strand
TTGGCCTTCTTGGCCACAAGAGCACACAAACTAAAAGCTCACTGTCCTTTCTAAATCCAACCTGCTAGCTGCTGTATGCTTAGTCATACAAAGCTCACCATCCAAAAACACACCACAGTACCATCTGAGAGCGTGCCACACACGTGCAGCACATACCCTCACCTGCGTCTAGGTTAAAGCTCTCTGCCAGACTGTGTTCTTTTTGCAGAGCACAAGGATCTTCCTGCTGATCTCCAAAGCCAACAATCTCCAACACGTGCCAGCGCATCCAGTAGATCCGGCCTGTTGATTGCCATAAAACCTGTGGGTGAAACAGATCCAGGTGATCAAACTGGCTCACTCATTCCATCCTCACGCTGCACTTGTCCTCACTTGTCCCGAAGGCATGGGGAGAGCAAGCACTGTTCAAGGAGAAGGCTGCCTGATTCCTGCACACACACTGTCTAAGTGCACTGTCTTCACTAACCTGTTCCTCTGATTACATCTGGATCTGTAGCTGGTGTTTTAAAAGAAACCCAAAGGTCAACTTTGACTGCAAGCACCACAGATCTCACCTAGTGCACCGTCAATGACAGAGGTGCATCCAGCTAAGCACCCCTGTTCCAAAAGTGCCAGCAGGAGGTGCCTTGGGAAAAGCACTTTTTTGCTCTGTTACTCATTTGTGCCACTAGCCTGCTCTGAAACCACCTCCAAGATCAAACCAGGGCTGTTCCTGGGAGGTAGCACACAACCACCTGGCTTAGAGGTGAAGAAATCTTAGCAGGACAGCCCATCCTAAACAGGACTAGATACCCTCAGGACCCACACCAGCAGCTTGGAAAGGTGAGTCCTTTTTTGGACAAATGTAGACAGCGTCCTAATTATGTCACCCCTATTGTCCAACTTCTTGAGCATGAAAACAACATTAGGAAGTCATCGGCCGCCCCTGTCACACCCCTGCAGGACTACTGGAGCTAGTGACTTACCTGCACCATGTGCATGTTGTTAGTGCTCTGAAGAAACTCGCCTTCCTCCCCAGCTCTAACATCTCCACAGTCCTCCAGCAAGCGCACCCGCATGCCGCGCACCAGCTTCGCCTGTAGGTACTCCACGTAGCCACTGCGATCTGAGAAGTCTGACGGGGCCAGGAAGGCATGGCCCTCCTTCTTGTGGGGACTGTGATTTGAAGAAGGGGCAGGCCTTTGAGCAGTGATGCAGGCTGGGCTCTTGGGCTGAAAGATGGAGCGGGCGGTGCGAGGCCGCTGGGGCGGCCTGTGGCTGTGCTGCCAGCCCATCGCGTGCACCAGCTCCAAGATGAGGTTTGCCATCGCCATGCTGAACTCAAACTCCTGCTTCACACGGCTCTTCTCCTCAGAGAGCAGGCTGGGCACAGCACAGTCCTGCTGCTCTTCTCCCTGCTGCCCACCACTGCTGAGCCTGTCCATCAGAGAGGTGACACACAGGTAGCGCTTCACCAGCACAAACAGCAGCTTCCCAGGGATCTGAAACAAGCAGAGCCGTTGGATTCCAGCCCCCACAGAGCCCCCAGCCCCTTGCTCTCACCAAGCCACCAGCTCATCCAAAGTCAGGCTCCTGTGAAAGCTCTGGAGCAGGAGGCAGCAGCAGACACCTCTCAGCCCACTGACACCTCTCTGCTCAAGAGCCAAGGTTCTTCATGTGCTGCTCCACCACCCCCCAGCCTCAAGCCAGGCCCAGATCTTGTGCCAGCTCTCCCAGTAACCAGTCCTGCTCAACCACCCACTGTCCCCTCCCAAACAAAGACATCAGCTCTGGCACCTCTCACACCCCTCACAACCTCTAAAGCCCAGTCTGGCTGGGCCTGCCCTTACCTGGGGAAGGTGAATCCCCTCAAAGGAGATGCAGTGCTCTTCAGAGGACATTGTCTCAGCAAACAGCTCCAGCAAGGTGCAGCGACTGTCAAAGTCCATGTGCTGCTCGATGCCATCCTGCTGGCTCAGCGACAACAGGACAGAGGCCCAGCTCCCTGCAACAACAACAAAACCTCTTCAGGCCCCTAAAGATAACTCTTCACCCACCCTCCCTCCGCAGGGCAGACCTGCAGGCAAGGAAGAGCCCAGCTGCTCAGTGGAACCCAGAGACATGTCCTGTCCTTGAGTCTGGGTTGACAACACTTTGCTCCACGGAACAGCACTGCATCCCCACCCCTACGGCTGCAGGATTCCTACAAAGCAGCAGCCCCAAAAAACTGACTCCAGCACAGGGCCCAGAGAATTAACAAGTTTGAACCTGGATCAGTCCTTCTCCTGCCCCACTGTGGAAACACGTGAACTCGGGCACTAGGACAGGGAAAGACAGAGATCTCTTGTGGGACACCACTACCCCCAACCTTCTGGGTGCACCCAAGCCTCATCAGGCACTCCCAGCCCTCGGCACCTCCTCTCAGAGGAGAGGACTGGGTGAGCACCAGCTCTCTAACCACCAGGGCCTCTAACCACCTTCTAAACCTCCGGAGTCCTACAGCACCTCAGACAACTAGGGAAGCTCCAGCCTGGTTCTTCCCCCTGCACCAAGAAGCCCTGAGGCACCCTGCTCCCTGGGCACCCCACACCTACAGCTGGCAGCCCCCAGCTGCCCAGTGGCACTGAGCAGCAGCAGTCCCTACCAGCATCGTGTGAAGCCAGGGCCTTCAGCATCTGGCCAGCACTGTGGCGGATTTGCTGCTCCCTGCAGCACAGCATCTGCATCAGCAAGTCCAGGGCTCCTGACTCCTTGAAGGCACCTGCCAGCGAGCTGATGCTGGCGTACGCGCTCAGCACGTGGATGATGTTGAGGATGGAGGACTTGGAGGCCCCGGTCTCTGCCATCTGCCGGCTAGCTCTCTGCACCAGGCTCCTCACATCAGCTTTCATCTCCAGCAGTGAGACTTCATCCAGCAGAGCATCTGCAGCCGACGCACCGCCCGCCTTCTCTTTCACCCACTGACCTTCCAGCTTGCCTTTGCCCAGCAGCACTGGGCAGCTGGCACAGACCTCTTCTGCAGACATCCACATGGAGATCTTCTCTGGCTTGGTATCCGCAGAGGGGGCACCGCTGCCTCCCTCTGCTCCCTCCTCCAGGCTGACTATGCTCCACTGGATCAGGTACTCGGGCTGGCCGTCGTGGCCTCGCCGCTGCCGCAGCAGCTCATCTGGGCAGGCCTGCAGCCTGGGCCCCAGGCGCACGGGCGGGCTGTCATTTCGCCTCTCGTTGACCATGGCAGGAAAAGTGCCTGCAGGGACAGAGGAGAAGCAAAGGCAAGCTTTCACTTCTGAGCTTCACGCCAGGGAGTGAGCAAGCACCTCTTTTTCCTGGCAGCAGAAGTGACTAAGGCACAGCCTTTAATCCTGAGATCCCACACCCTAGATGAAGCTCTGAGGAAAATCCCATTTTGCAATAGCTGACAGCTCCCTCCAAGAAGCTGAGCCAGCGTTTCACACACACTCCCTATTCCCAGCATCACTGGCACACACAGAACCAAGTGCTCCTCAAAAACCCAAGGCCAATTTGGCCCATTTGATTTAAACAGCAATTAACAAGAGGACAGCCGAGTTCCGCTCTCATGTCTGCTGCTGCTCACAACATAACCCTGTGCAAGCTGCTGCTTTGGGACCTCTGCCTTCCCTCTCATTGTTTGTACCTGTTCAAACTGCAAGTTTACCCAGAGCTAAAGGTGCTCTTGCTGCAGAGCTGGAATTAACCTGAGTCACCAGCCTGTGCAGCAAATAACCAGTAATTTCTCAAATCAAGTTCAAACACATCAAACCAGGTCTCTACTTAAAACCCAACTCAGTATTCCCTCCTTGGCCACTTCTCAGTTATTCTTTGCCTTTACAACACTCAGTCAACAGGCAAATTCAACAAAAATTAAAGACCACTACTGTCTGCTGCCTGATGGAGTCTCCTTCACTGGAGATGTTTAAGACCCGCCTGGTTGTGTTCCTGTGTGACTTGGTCTAGGTGAACCTGCTGCGGGTGGTTCCCCCTCCTTTCTGCTTCTCCCAGCCTCCTCCTCAGTTGAAGCTGGGGTCTGCACAGGATGGCCAATACACCCCCCAGCAGCTGAAAACCTATCCCATGCTGGAGCCTCTGTAGATTTAGCTGTCTTCTCCCTACACTTAGCTGCTATCTCATCAATCCTAGGGGCAAGTAACTTCATCAATATAAAACCACCTGCCCTGTCGTAATACCAAACCCCACTATTTCATAGAATCATAGAATCATTACGGATTGGAAGGGACCTCAAAAGATCATCCAGTCCAATTCTCCTGCCACAGCAGGGTCACCCAGACCAAGTCGCACAGGAACATGTCCAAGCAGGTCTTAAACATCTCCAGTGAAGGAGACTCCACAACCTCCCTGGGCAGCCTGTTTATACTCTGTGTGCTCAGGAGAAAGGGGTTTCACCTAGGTCTGGGGCTATTTGATCTGTGGGTGTGATTTTAGTACTACAATGAGTGTGCAATGAAGATAATTCAACTATGGAACATGCAGACCTTGAATTATCTTGCTGAACAGCATCTCGATTGACATCTTTGAGCTTTATTTGCTAGGGTTGCCCTGGCTTGTAGGATGCCAACCGTTCTTTCTTCTGTTTAAGGAAGATTAAGGGGCTCTCAACTGTCCAGTTCAACAAATACCAGAAGAATTTCAACTTATTTCAACCCCAGCATATGATTCTGTGTTACAAACACCAGCTTCATAGGAATCGTCGTCATGATGAGGCCCTCTAGAGTCAAGACAACACACCCACAGCCAGATGGGCAGACAGCCCCAGTGCACGCACTACACGAAGTGCCAGAGCTGTAGGAAAGGACTGTGTCAGCTACCCTATCATAGAATCACAGAATCATTAGGGATTGGAAGGGACCTCGAAAGACCATCTATCAGCACAGTAAACCCCCAAATCACAGAACATTAGGGATTGGAAGGGACCTTAAAAGATCATCTAGTCCAATCCCCCTGACACAGAAGCATCACCTAGATCCAGTTGCACAGGAAGATGTCCAGGTGGGTTTTAAACGTCTCCAGAGAAGAAGACTCCACAAACCCCCTGGGCAGCCCCTTCCAGGGCTCTGTCACCCTCACTGGGAAGAAGTTCTTTCTCACACTGATGTGGAACCTCCTCTGTTCCAGCTCACACCCACTGCCTCTTGTCCTATCACTAGATGACACTGAGCAGAGCCTGGCTCCATCCTCCTGACACCCACTTTTTCCATATTTGCCAACATTCATGGGGTCACCCCTCAGGCTTTTATCCCAGCTCAAGAGCCCCAGCTCCCTCAGCCTTTCCTCAGCAGGGAGATGCTCCCCTCCCTTCATCAGCTCTGTGGCTCTGCGCTGGGCTCTCTCTGTGTCCTTCCGGAACGGAGGGGCCCAGAACCGGACACAAGGTTCGGGCCCCAGAGCAGCCGGTTCGCCGGTGCCGCCCAGCGCAGCGCGGCAGAGCCAGAAACCCATCAACCTCGACCACGGCGGCAGCGGAAAAGGCCGGCTCTCTTCCGGGCTGTCGCAGGCACCTAGTCGAGCCCCGCTCCACCTGCTGGGCTCCTCGCCCCCGCCCTCAGAGCCGCAGCCGGGCCTGCGCGCATCGGGGACAGCGCGGCCCGGCGCAGGAGGGACCCCCTCACGCCTCGGCCCCCTCCGAGGTCCCTTCCCCGCAGGCCCCGTTTCAGGCCTCCACCCGTACCGTTACCAGCCCGCGGCGACGACGCGGCCCAGGCTCGCTGTCTGCACTCGCCCGCCGCCAGAGGAGGAGGAGGAGGAGGGGGAGGAGGGAGCCGCAGCCCCGCGGTTCTCCCGCTCCGTTTCCGGGTCCCCCGCGCAGGCCCCGCCCCGGGCCAGGGCAGGCGGGAGGCGGAGGGCGGCGGCGGCCGGAGCCCCCGGGCCGAAGCGGTTCGGCGGGCAGGGCCCAGAGGGGCGGCCGTGCAGCCCGACATCCCGCGGGTGGGCCACAGGGTGCCACAGGGCTGCTGCCCACCTCTGCCGCCTGTTCGCGGGCGGTGGGAATCACAGACCAACGGGGTTGGAAGGGACCTCTGCAGATCGTCTAGTCCAATCCACTCACTAGAGCAGATCCCACAAGGCCAGTCCAGGTGGGTTTCGGGAGTTAGAAACCTGAGCACCTCATGGTTTTCCCATCTTGATACCAGAAGTGGCTACTGGTTTTGTGCATTCATTGCTTCTGAGTGTGGGGTTAGAGGTGCTGCTCTGCTGTCACCTTTGCCGCTGGGTTATCACAGTATCACCGTATCACCAAGGTTGGAAGAGACCTCACAGATCATCAAGTCCAACCTGTCACCACAGAGCTCAAGGCTAGACCATGGCACCAAGTGCCACGTCCAATCCTGCCTTGAACAGCTCCAGAGTTGGCAACTCCACCACCTCCCTGGGCAGGCCATTCCAGTGGCCAATGACTCTCTCAGTGAAGAACTTTATGGTATGAATTGTTCTGTAATTATGGGGAATGGTAATGGGCAAAGAGCATTCTGTATATCCTTGGGATGCTTCCACCACCTGGATCCTGTTGTGAGGTCTGTTGTGTGTCTCTCAGCACTTGTACAGCAGTAGGTGCAGGGTTAGCTGCTGCAGCTCCTGCAGTGGGCCTAGGAGCAATCTTGACTCGGGTGACAGCGCCGCCAGCTATCTCAGCCCCCTAAAGAAGCACCTCAGCTATCAAACCCCAGTGAGGAGTGATGCAGCTGACCTAGGGACTCAGCCAGTGCCAGTATCATAGAATCATTCAGGTTGGAAAAAACCCTTGGGATCATCAAGTCCAACCATCAACTCCCCTACCCCTAAACCAGATCCCCCAACACCACATGTAAGTGACTTTCAAACACACCGAGGGATGAGGACTCAACCACCACCCTGGGCAGCCCATTCCAGTGCTCAGTAACTCTGTATAAAAAGATCAGGTTCTGCTGGGACATCACTGGAGGAAGAATTGAAGATGACCACTCCATGTCTGAGCCCAAGCGAGTTGTGAGATGTCGGTAAGATTACAGTGGTCATGAAGGCAAGCGACTCAATACTTGGCTGCTCCAATGCTGAGGTAACAGAGCTGATGGTTTGGACTTGGAGAGTAGAGGAACCAAGCAGTTAGTCCTGATGGCTCGAGAAACAGGTGTTGACAGGGGCTCAACGTCTTGCTCTCTGGAAGTGATTCGTACTGAGCATAAAGAACAGGTATCTGTTCAGAGATGACGTTCTGTACTGCCTGGGCAAGTGGACAGCCACTGAGAGGGGTGTTAAGAATTGGAGTAGACTATCTGTGCAGGATGTGATTCTTTGGTGACCTAGCAAATGGACCGTATCAGACTTCCATGAACACCCAGGGTAAATTCCATGTGCTTACTATGATGGGAGTCACTACCAGGTGGCTGTGGAAACATGCTGTGTCCTGGTGCTGCTGCCTGTCACACTCCGCCAGCAGCACAGCAGGCTTCCTGCTTCTGCTTCTCCTGATCTTGCATCTTTTCCTTCTCCCAGGGTCTGCTTTCGCATTTGTTGTGACCACTGCACATTTGCTGGGCTGAGCACAACTTTAAGTACTTCATACTGGGGTAAGTTTGGTTGTCTCATTAAATCTGTTTTTATTTAAAATTCTGGGTTTCCTCTCATATCAATCCCCCTTCTTGGCTGTGGAGGGGGCATCAGGTGTTAGAGCAGCCTAACTACTGGATAAGCAACATGAGCTGTTTGTCCTCTGTGTTTTTAACAGCAGCTTGAGGTCTTCCTCTTCCACCCCATTCCTACCCAGTAATTAGAAATATTACCTTTTCTAAAAGTTCCTGTTCCTCCCCATTTTTATTTCTCTTGACTCAATGCCGTGCCCCGCTCATCAGCACCATCCCCAAGCTTTTGGAAAGGACAACCCTCACAACTCTGCTGGTTCCCTCTGGGACTCTCAGGGTAGATTCCAATGAGTCAGGGCTCACTTATGTAAGAGGAAGTGGGGATGGAGACTTTTGCAAAGAGCCCCGTTGCCACATCACATCCAGACAGCCCCCCCAACCTCTGTATCATAGAATCATCCAGAGAAAAGACTTTTCAGATCATCAAGTCCAACCTTCAACCCTACTCTACAAGTTCACCCCTAAACCAGGTCCTCCAACACATCTAAGCGCCTTTTCAACACATCCAGGGATGGGGACTCAACCACCACCTTGGGCAGCCCCTTCCAGTCCCTGACCACTCTCTCCGGGAAGAATTTCTTCCTGATGGCCAGTCTAAACCTCCCCTGTTGAAGCCTGAAGCCCTTCCCTCTGGGTCTGTCGCTAATTACATGTGAGACCAGCACCAACATCTCTGCAGTGTCCTTTCAGATAGTTTGTAGAGAGTGATGAGGTCTCCCCTCAGCCTCCTCTTCCTCAAACTAAACAGCCCCAACTCTCTTAATCTCTTAAGACTGATTCTCCAGGCCCTTCCCCAGCTTCGTTGTACTGAGGTGCCCAAAACTGGACACAGGATTCAAGGGGTGGCCTCATCAGTACCCAGTACAGGGGGACAATCCCCTCCCAATTCCTGCTGTACACACAGCTTCTAACACAGGCCAGGATGCCACTGGCCTTCTTGGCCACCTGGGCACCCTGCTGGCTCACATTCAGCTGCCTGTCAATTAGAACCCCCCAGGTCCTTCTCTGCCAGACTGCTCCACAGCCCCAAGCCTGTAGCACTGGATTAAAATGCAGGACCCGACACTTAGCTCTACTGAAAGAGGTGGAAGAATCCACCTCTGACCCCAAACCACCGACCCTAAGGTATGCAAAGCATGGCCAGGATCCCAAATCTGTGCACAAAATGATAACATTTATTGAAAGAGTAATTTTTTTTAATACAAAAAAAAAAAAAAGCTCTGTACATAGTACTGTGATTACTTCCACATCCTTCCAGAAATACAACCCTGGAAACTGGAGGGGGGGGGGGAAGAAAAAAACAACCTCATAACCCCACACACGCTCACACACGCGTACACACACGCACACACACACAACCCTCAAACCAGTAAAATGAACTAAAAATGTCACCACACGATAAATGCCGTTTCATCCCTGATATACAAGTGTTCTTACAAGTCTGCACTTAAATAAAATACACCATTAGCGTTTAACCAGCAGTTGCCTTTGGGGAGCCAGGGAGGGAATGCAGTCGGGCACCCCGGAGCGGCAGCGGGCACTCCTGCCCTCTGAGCCCCAAGAGCTCTGCTCCGCAGGGCTAGTGCAAGCAAAGCAGAGCAAAGCCAGGCTGCAGCGACGCGCTGAGGCGAAGGACAACGCAAACCCCAGGCCCATCGTTCTCCCCTAGATGAACTAGGCACCCAGCCTTGTGTTGGAAGCATCACGGAGCAGCTTTGGTAGAGCGAGCGTGCCGCAGCACTCCCACGTGCTCCGAGCTGCAGGGTGTGCATCACTCCTAGAGCAAGGCTAGTAAAAGGAGGCAGCATGCAGTATCCCTCTCAGCAGATGGACCACCCCACTCCTCACAAACCCTTCCCAGGCTGCATAACAGACCGTGGGCTGAAAAGACCGTTCTTTGCACAGAGCGCTGGAAGAGGACTCAGTCAGCATCTGTGCACTAAGGAGCAGCTCTGCAGGGGACACTACAGCCCAGCAGGTCAGCTAGGAGCTCAGGAGATGGCACCTGCACAGCGAGCAGGGAGAACAGAGCAGAGCTCAGCCGCTGCTAGCCACTCGCCACCAAGGGAGGAGTGGGGATACCCTCATCCCTTAGGCAGCCACAGGCAGCACTGCTCCACACCGAGAGCAGCAACAGCACAGCCACAGGTCCCACGACCAGAGGTGATCAGAAAATCCAGCCCATCTCTGCTCCCGGGTACACTGCAAGGCGCTGAGGGATGGCTTCCCCGCTTCTAGAGCCCAGCCCCCTGCCTGACTTGCCCTCTGCCCACTGCGTCCCAAACGATGGGTACGGAGTCCTCGGTACAGGTTAAATAGGAAACAAGCACCCTGCTCAGCAAAGTTTGATCCCTGGCACATGCTGGTGGGCGGAGAGCGCAGCTTAAACGCTAATGCTGAGGAAACGTGTCCAAGGTTACAATACAAACCCAAAAGCAAGGCCCCTTCTCCTGCCTCCATGCCCACCCACCCCTCTCCCGTCCCCCTGGTAGAAACCCCATGAAAACTGTACAGGAGCCAAACGTTTATTCCTTAAAGAATTACATAAATACTGAGTTTAACACTTAGAAAAATAAAGTAATTTTCTTTTTCTTTTTCCTTTTTTTTTTTTGTTTTTTTGTTTGGTTTTTTTTTCTCCAAGGCTTCTTTTAACTTAAAAAAAAAAAGTTACAGCAGCTGCCTCTTGCCCTAAGGATTCAGCAGCTTCTCTCACTTGCTCACTCTCCCTTCAGGGACAGGGCTTAGGTAGCAGAGCCATTCACAGGAACTCCCATGCAGGACCAGGCATGCTTCAGCCCCTCTGCCCCAGCCTTGCTGAGCCTGCAAAGGCACCTCAGCTGCTCCTCTGCAGCACAGGTCACCGTGATGCTTAGAGGAAGGGCCTGCCACCCGCCCCAACAGTTCTGTGCCCCATGGGCTCTTCCCTTTGACACTTGAGTTGTTGCTCCACCTTGCATCAGACAAAAGTTTAGAAAGTGCTGGCTGGAGCCGCAGGGGGATGTCAGAAAGACCGGCCACAGGCCCCCGGCTGTACAGTCCACAAGCAGTGTGAGGGCTGAGAGGAGAGTGTGGGGCTGGGCTGGGCACAGAGCCTGCCAAGAGCTCTCGAGGACACCGCTGTGCTCCTGGGCATCCACTGGCCACCTCAGCTGTGCAAGGGCAGCTGCCAGGGCAGAGCCAGTCACAGAGTCACAGAACAGTAGGGATTGGAAGGGACCTCAAAAGATCATCTAAGTCCAATCCCCCTGCCAGAGCAGGATCACCTAGACCAAATCGCACAGGAACGCATCCAGGAGGGTTTTAAACGTCTCCAGAGAGGGAGACTCCACAACCCCTCTGGGCAGCCCATTCCAGTGCTCCAGCACCCTCACTGTGAAGAACTTGTACGTCGGTCTGCAAATCTGCCAGGCAGCCCAGCGAGGAGGCACTGAGGGCAGAGGGCTCACGGTAGTGCATATGAGGAGGACAGGGCCATGTACCCAGACTGGAGGGCACACAGGCCCTACCAGAGATGCACATGCAAGCTGGCCACTCTTCCCTGTCCAGTGCCCAGGGTGAGCTGCTGTGGCCAGGACCTGTTACACCCCACCAAAGGCACATTGCTGAGGCCAGCAGCACAACCTCAGCTTACTTCGCTGCAAGCTGTGTCCACAGGACGGCTCTGGCTCAGAGCTGAGCCCCACACTCATGGGCAAGGTGACTCAGGGCACCCAGGAGCCAGAGCCTCCAGCTGGGAATGGCTCACAGTATTTATTTACAGCACAGAGCAATCCTCCCCTTAGAGACAAGTTTCTTTAGCTGGCATGAGATGAGCACAGCTACCGCAGCATCCAAACGCCCCCAAGCCCTGCGTGGCTCCAGCACATCTTCGCCCCAGGTGGGGTCCTGCAGCCCCACACACACGTGCCCGTGTGTGTGTGTGTGGGTGGGTGCATGTGTTCGTGTGTGCATGTGTGGATGAAGGAAACGTGAAAAGGCAACAATAAATAACTGGTGCAGTCTGTACGAGAAGGAATTGCCGCCAGCCCTGGCGCTGGTGTGACAGCCAGGGACAGCACAAGGCCAGCAGCAGAAGCCTCTCAGTCATTCTTGGCGCTATGTGAGGTGTCCAAGTTGACCACCTGCAGCTCCGTCAGGCTGCTGCCACTGCTGCTCTGCTGCCCGATGACAGCCATCTAGAAAGAAAAGGGAGGAGGAAGCACTGGAGGACAACAGGCCCCGAGACCACTGGTGCCAGCAACCAGGGCGGCACTGCCCTTTCTGGGCACCTGTTCGAGAAGGGCAAGACCTGCTCACCCAAGAGAAGGTGGCACTGACAGCATTCCCAGACCCACAAAAGATGTGCAGGAAGGGGCAGAGCAAGGACACCACCTGTGAGTACCACACTGCACCTACCTGGTGAAGCTGGACAGCTGAGACTGGGATCTCAACAGTGCCTGATTGGGCTGTCAGGAACACTTGGGGAACACCACCTGCCACAGAGAGACAGAGAGAGCGCGCTCAAATGACACCATCTCTTAAACAGTTGTCTCCCTTGGGTCCTTCCTCTGAGTTCCAAAGAGCTTCACAAGGATGAAGGTGACGCCTCCACATGCATCCCACGAGAAAGCCACATGCACTCACTTTCCAGGTGCTGGGAGCAGCCGGCTCAAGCCCTCAATCCGTGACCTGCCTGCATGCCTTCATGCTGCTTTGCCCCCTTCATGCAGCCACACATCCTCTCCAGAGTCTCCTAGCTCCGTTCGCTGACTGCCCCACACGCCACCCATCCCAGCAACCCTGACCCTTTGCCCCCAGCTCAAGCGATCCCTTCCTCAGGAGAACGGCGGGACGTAGAAGCATGCACCGAGCATCGCCCTCAGCAGGCCTTTGCTGCAGTCACTGGGACCACTTAGAGGACAACTCTTGGAAACTAACACCCAGCATAAACACACGTGAGACAACAGCAAGAAGCACCAGGGTGTCGGAGCACTGAGGACAGGTGTCTTACCCTGATCCTGGACCTGGCTGTGGGACACCTGCATCGCTGAGGGTGCCTGTGAGAAAGCGTTGAGGACTGCAAGTCCACCGTCCGCAAGGCCAGAAGTGGGCGCGTACATCACTGCATGTGGGCTGGGGTACATCATGGGGCCACCAACAGTGGTTGGCACAGACGACGTCATGATGGTCGCCGGGAGGGTCACTGGCACCGGGACAGACTACATGTGAGCCACACGAAAGGAGCCCGCTGCACTCACATGCCTGCTCAGCACCCCTCCCTTGGCCACCCCTGCTATGCTGTCCTGAAGCAGCAGGCGTGTGGAGACACCCATCTTGCTTTCCCCAAGCTCTCAGGGAAGAGCCCCGAGGAACAGGCAGGGAAGCCCAAACCTCTCCATTCTTGAGTGCAAGAGGGCAGAAAAGCAGAGTGACCCAGTATCCCAGCACCGAGTTAAACTTCAAGATACAAGCTTTCTGATGGAGCTTTAGTAAAGCTGCTGAATCACAGAACATTAGGGACTGGAAGGGACCTCGAAAGATCATCCAGTCCAACCCCCCTGACACAGCAGGATCACCTAGAGCAAGTGACACGGGAACACATCCAGGCAGGTTTGAAATGTCTCCAGAGAAGGAGACTCCACAACCCCCACAGGTCAGCCCCTTCCAGGGCTCTGGCACCCTCACTGGGAAGAAGTTCCTTCTCAGATTGATGTGGAACCTCCTCTGCTCCAACTTAGACCCATTGCCTGGATCCAGCCTGCATCCAGGCACCCGGACTCCGATTTTGCAGGCAGCAGAGGTGTCCTCTGCATGTAGAGTACAAATCTCAAGCAGATGTGAGCCAATGCCTTGCACTACAGGCAATGCTGGCTCCCTGAGAAATCATCTGAGAGCTGGGCTACCTGTCCCCAGCTCCACGTACGAGCACGTTATGTATCTGGAGAGGCCGGCAGTGCCCTACGCACAGCAGCATCCACCTGGATACACAACAGCACAGGGGCTGGCAGCAGGAACAAATACACCTGCAAAAGAACTCTCAGAAAGGCTGGGATACAGCTGATCTGAAGGATCCCGGGCAGGAAGCAGGCATGAAGTCTACTGGTGTGGGTTGTTATCAGCAGTGGTGGGGAAGGAAGACAGAACATGGTTACCGTAAAGTCCCAATTACCCGTTCCGCTGGAAGAGGTCTGGGTAAGGTCAGTGCTGCTGTCACTAGAGGGTGACGTTTGCTGTGGTGCCTGGTGCACCTGTATCGTCTGGACTGGGACCTGCTGAGCCATGGTACCACCTGAGGAGAGAGAGGAGCCCATGAGCCTGTGGCTCAGCAGGGATACAGGCCCCTCTGGGCAGTGTGACAGCCTCCCAGTCCTTCTCTGGCCACACGCAGCTCCCCAGCGTGGCTCTGCACTGATCTGGAGGAGAACAAGCCGTGGCAGAAAAGCAGCAGCACCTGCTCTTTCCTGGCCCACAGGGGCCAAGGAGCAGTTAGGTGGCCTTCAGGGCTCTGGAGAGAAAAAGAAAGGCCACAGCAGCTCTTGTCCAGCACCAGGCACAGCTGAGGAGCAGCTGGCTCACCAAGAGGCCGCGCAGATGATGTTGGGAGGAGAGGGCCCAACACATGCTGCAGCACTGCCCGTGCTCAGCCAGCCCTGCAAGGATCATCTTGCTGCGCCGGGCACAACTGCGAGAGCCCAAACACCCCGGGTCAGCTGGGCCCCACTGCCTTGGCATTTGGGACCTCAGCTCCAACCTCCACAGGGCACTTGGGGAACAGCTGCATCACCCAGACGGTGATCTCAAGGACACCACAATGCCCCAGAACAGAGATTAGGAGACCACGGGGCCACCAGTTCTGCAGAGCGGCAAGGGCATGGCCACACCACCTCTGGCCCAGCTCTCTCATAGCAAGGCAATTCAGAGACAGAGCCCAGCTCAGGTCCTGCCTCCAGAGGGAAGAGAAGCCAGAGAGCAGGAATCACTGGCTGCCTCGCCGAGACCAGGTATCTCTCCGTGCACCACACCACAGCGACTCACACCCGTTCTTCTCTTGGCTCCTCCAGGCTACAACAGACATCTAGTCCCCTTGCACGGGGTCACACTGCCTGCCAGGGCCCACGGCAGCCAGATGGGCTCCAAGGATGCACACAGGCTACCACACCGAGCAGGCAGGACACAAGAATTACCACCTCACTGTTAGTTCTAGTCCTCAGTGATGACTGCCCCAACAAAGGAAAGCCTAGCCCTGCTCTGAAACTCCATCCAGGAGCACATCCCTCCCCAGTACAGCACCTGGATACCCTTGACTCAGCACAAGAAAATCCTGCAGGGGACAAGGCAGCCAGCAGCACCACTCCCTCCTCTGCACGGTCTCTCCTAATCCATCCTCAACGCTGTTTCCATGACTGACAGCACATCCACATAAAAAAGCCAGGGCAACTACTCTGACCCAACGGAGAGCACTCCAACACTAGCCACTGAGCACCTGGGCCCCTGCAGTCTCCTTCCATCAGCACGGCTCAACCTCAGCAGAGCTGCACCAGGGACCTGCTTCCTGCAAACAGAGGCTGAGGACCCGCTGCTTCCCTCACGGGACGCTGCTCCTGTCTATGCCAAGCACACTCTCTGCTCTGTCTTCCCATCACTCCCCCTGTGCTCTGCCTTGTCTGGGCTCCAACCTCAGCTGGGGGTCAGCTCTTTGGCCAGGACCAGGACCCCCACAGATGCCTCCACACCCCCCACCTCAAGAAGCAAGTGCTGACCTGTCAGCGACACGATTTGCCCTCCAGCTCTGGCAGGGAAGCGGAAGACTGTCTGTTGTGCCTGCTGCAGCTGTCCAGCCGTACCCGCGACCACCTGGCCCTGCTGGCTGGAAAGAGCCAGGGAGTGAGGCTGTAACTGAGTGAGAGGAATGGTAGGAGTCCCCGGAGAAAGGGAAGCACCTGCCAAAAGGAGGGAGAAAGAAAGGCTTTGTCACCACCAGCTCTTTTCACTCCCTCCAGGCTTCTTGGTGCTGTCCTGGGGTCCCAGCTCAGCTCCCTGCCACCACACCCTTCCCAGCAGCAGGGCCAGCTAGCAGTACCCTACACAAACAGTCACTACACGACCCTTCTCCAGCCACTGACACAGCTGAACTGAAGCAAGGAATCCCAGTCGGGTCACCCTACAGCAGCAACCACTCTGCTTCCTCCTGCCACAAGGTCTCCTCTCCTCTGGAGAGAGCAGCAACACGCTCCAGGCACGCAGACGGACGGACGCAGTCCTCAGCCTCCGGAGGAACTGACCTGACATGAGGGTGAAGCTGGGTATCGGCATGAGGCCCCCCGATGTCACTGCACTGGCTCCAGTAGTCTTCAGCACTGTCCCGTTGGCACTGGTGACGGCATTGGGGCTGATGCTGGCAGACACTGGCGCCAGGTAGTTAGTGATGGGGAACGACGGGCCACTGCTGACCTGCATGGAGGTTGAGGTGGTGGGGGCTGTCTGGATGGTGGATGTCGTCCCCGGCAGGTTGGTGACAGTGAATGCTGGCTTCAGGGCGTCCTGCAGAAGAAGAGGTGGTGGTTAGGTCAGACCAACCCTCGGATCTGGCCAACATTTGCTCTTTAGAGCAAACCAGGCTCTGCAGGTTGCATCCCATGCTCAACCCGTACCCCTAGAGCTTGCTGCCAACACATGGAGCAGAGCCAGGGCAGCAGCAGAGAAGAGCTGCTTGCACAAACACAGTGAGACTGTGCCCAACAACGCAGCATGAGGAGAGCTGGAGAGAGCTCAGCGTAAACCTTGGACACAAGCCCAGGGCCACACAGGTCCCCTGAGAGCCTTCCCTGAAAGACACCAGGGGATGAAGCAACCCTTCCCCTCCCCATGAGCCTCCACAGGCTCCAAGATAAGGTCTCATTTTGGCACGCAACAGGCAACAGCAGCTCTTGCAGGAACAGAGAGCAAGGCAAACGCGCCGTCTCCTGTCAGGAACACGCTCCACTTCCCTTATGGCAGGGAACACGACGACGAGCCCAGAGCGCTGGCGCTTACAGGCAGCCCTACGTCGAAAGCGGCAAGGGAGAGGTGAACAAGGCCAAACCTGGCCACTACAGGGAGCCCAAACTCAGCCCTAGAGCAACGAGAAGAACCTGGCCAGGAGAAGCACCCCTTTGCCAGTTCGCTATCAGGTGATGGGCACGAGGCTAACGCTTCCAGGAGAGCTGCAGCACGTCAGCTACAGCCAGCACACACCGTGGTCCTGTAAGCGGCACTGGAGCTCTGTGCCCATCCCAGGACTGAGCACTGGGAAAGGGCTCTGCACTGGGCCAACGCCAGTTGGCCTCCTGGGAACAAGGCAGAAGCATGTATGCCAGGCTGCGGGGCATGGAACAGCCCAATGTCTACTGCCACAAAGCTTCTGGCTGGACACAGCTTGGATCTGCAGGAACCAGCCGCACCCAGCGCCATCCCTGCTGCCCTGCAGGCACATTTCACCTAACTCCTTTCTTTCCCCAAACCCCCCTCTAGGCATCCAGGGTTCTCCTCCACTGCTCCCCTCCTGCCCCGCTCAGGTGACAGCAGACTGAAAACACACTGCTCCACAGGCGACCGTGCAACAGGCCACGAGAGCCCCGCTGCCCCCAGAGCCCCTGGCACAGCTGCCCGCACGCCTGGGAAGAGTTAAGGCTGCCACACTCCCACCCCTCCCACCGCAGGCTGGTGGGCCCAACTCTCCCACGTGCTAAGCCTTGTTCCCAGCTTGTCAAGCTGCCAGGAATAGGGAATTCACAGCTCAACCAACAGCTAAAAAAGGGAAGGCAGCCCCTTTTGGACCAGGGGGAGCCAATCCTAGACACTCAGCTGTGCCCCAGAGCCTGAGGAAGAAGACAAGCAACACCCCCCTCTGCCTTGGCACAGCAGTCCCTGAAGTTGGAATTAGAAGAGGCACATGATAACAGACCCAGCAGAGGCACTTTCCATTAGCTCAACCACAAACTCCTGCCATCCTACGTGGTGGGACATCCACATGGGCTGTGGGTGCCCTCCTGATGTTGTGGGTGACAGGGCTTAGGGTGAGGAGGCCGTGGAAGTCACAGTAGAGCAACAAGAGTCCTGCTGCCTGCTGGAAAAGCCAGCTTCCCTCACCTCCAGATGTAGCTCTGAAGCTGTACGCTCCTCAAATTCAGTCTCCAAGCAACCAGGACACTCTACATCCACCCCACACCACAGACACGGATCATTAGGGGTCGGAAGGGACCTCAAGAGGTCATCATGCACAACCCCTCTGCTTAAGCAGGACCATAGAACCTAGGGCAGGTCACATAGGAACACACCTTACTTTCAGGGCTGGAGGAAGCATCCTGAAACATCCTCAGCACCCTCCACACCCTGACTCAGGGGGATTCCCAGGACTCCTTAGAAGCACAAGGGCAAACATGAGTATGATCAGAGCAGCTGAGGTTCTTGTGAGGGATGCAGAGCCAGCAGGCTCAAGCCACACATTCCCTACCTCTGTTCTCCCTGCTCTGCCACAGGTGATCCTCAAGATTCCTCCCCATCTTTGCTGTCTTTGCAACAATAGCTCCCAGTACAGAAAGACAGCTGGAAGAAACCTTAGCCCTTAGGACAGCCTCCTCTTCATGCCTCTGTGGGATGAGCCCCTCAGTTCCCCCCAGCACCCTTCAAAACCCTAGACTGCAAGCAGGAGGCCATCCTTCAACAGGAGCCAAGTCATGGGTCATCCCAAGAAGAAGGAACAGGGGCAAAGCCCTGAGGCAGCACCGCAGCCCTGAAGGCCCTTCCCTTCAGGATCCAGGGTTGCACATCCATTCCCCACCAGAGCTCCCTGGAACAGACACACAGCAGAAAGGTGCAGCTCAGCAGCAGATGCCTGCACAGCCCCACACACCGCTGTACATGCTACAGGTGAGCAGACCACATGTTCTTCCTGGACCACAACAGAGCCTTGCAGACAGAAATTACCCCTCTCCACTTTCTGAGTGCTGCCTAGGTCAACGCTCTTCATGCAACCCAGAGTTATCACACGGATGCCGTAGGACAACTGGCCTTACAGGTACACTGGAAATGCCAATCTGGTCTCACACCAATCCAGATCCCCTGAGTAGCCTTCAAAATCATCTCTCCCACATAACCAAGCCCAGGAGATTACATGGGGGTACTGGCTCCTGTCAGGCTTGCAGAAAATGACAGAATCACAGAGGGACTGGAAGGGACCTTGAGAGATCATCCAGTCTAATCACCCCACGCACAGCAGGATCCCCTAGATCAAGTCGCACAGGAACACAGCCAGGCAGGTTTTAAATGTCTCCACAACCTCCCTGGGCAGCCCCTTCCAGTGCTCTGTAACCCTCACTGGTGATGACACTGCTGCTGCGTCCAGCGTGCCCCAGACCACAAGCTCATCTCCACAGCAGGGAGTCCGAGTTTGGAACAGCAGGAGCATCCCACGGCTGGAGCACAAAGGAATGGCCACAGGCCACCGCTTGCAGGTAGCAGCCCAAGTGCTCTGCTCCCCACTCTGCTGCAGCAGCCAAACAGTACTCAGGTTTTGTCCACAGTGAGGTCCCTCTGATAAGCCACCCGTGACCAGCCCCGTGCACCACTCACCCCCAAGCAAGGGGGCCAGCCTCCTCATATGGTCCCCACAGAGCTCTGGCCTCAGAGGGGCTCTTGGTCTGTCTGAACTGGGCTGATCTCTGCCAGAGCAGCACCAAACAAGGCTTCCAGCCTTGCAAAAGGCAGAGCAGGACTAAGGAGTCTCAGGGCAGGGCTGTTCCCAGCCCCAGCACTTGCAAGGATAAGAAGTCTCAGCAGGCCAGGGTTGGGTTTCGCCCGAGTTGTCAGCCACAGGGCTTCCCCATCCCAACACTGGCTGTGGCCACAATACACCCCACACTAGGCACAGCCACTCTCAAGTATCAGGATGCAGCTTGTACTGGAAAGCAGGCAGAGAGAAGCTGTGTTAGGATCTCCTCTGCAGGTGAACTGCACCTGAAGAGAACCCTGGAACACTCCTGGGGCAACCCAGCACTGTCTTCACGGAAAAGTTTTAGGGACATGAGATGAAAAAGCCCCACACCAGAGAAAAGTCAGCTGCCATGCACCGTGCTTCCAACACCTTCATGTGGGTCCAGGCACAGGTCATCTGTCTCACTGCAAACCACTGGCTGGCCAAGGGATAAACCACAGATGACAGTGGGCTCCTCTACCTACTGTGAAGGACCAGCACAGCTCAACAGTAAGAATCAAAGGCACCCTGGGGAGTTACAGCACACTGGGACAACCAGCATTGCTGTTGGCCTCGCATCAGCAGGATGACTTTAGAGAGACTCTTCTGGGCTCCAGCACAGAGCTCTCCAGCCAGCAACACTCTGGCCCACCACAGCTTCTCTTGCTGCAGGGATCTGTGGCTGCTGCCGTTTCTCAGGGCTAAGCAACAGGAGGCTTTTGCTTAGTGCAACACCCCACACACTTTTCCTGGGCATGAAGGCACTACAGCTGCCAGGCACCCAGCAGTACTGTGACCAGAACAGCTGGGTTACCAAACACCCAGCTAGATGCCCCTGCAGCCCCAGGCAACATTCTGGGTGCATCTCAGGGCTGCACATGCTGCCTTTGGGATCACAGCGCGGGGATCTCAAACACCCCTCCAGCTGGCTACTGCGGCCTGCATACAGCTGGCCGGAGGGCTCCTAGAGCAAGGTCACAGTCCACCCAGAAGGATGCTTTTGCAGCAAGCCCATTGCCATGCCATGAGCACGGCTATAGCAGAGCTGCAGCAACTCCCAGCACCACTCCACACAGGCCAGGGAAGCTGTGGCACAATCTCAGATCAGCAGCTTGTCCCAGCTGTGCACCACACACCCCGCTGCCTCCCATCTTCCTTCCACTGCAAAGGAAGCAGTGAGGATACAGGAGCCAGCTTCACTGCAGCAGCTACAAGGAACACCACCTCCAAGGAACACCAGCAGACAATGCAGGGACAAAACAGAGCCCTTCCAGCAGTGAAGAGCTGGCAGCCCCTCTGCAGCACCCTGACCACAAGGCACCTGCAGAGGGACACCAGGCAGAGAGCAGGAACAGCCCATCCAGCCAAGTGTTTCCATTCCCCATGTCCTCCCTGCCCCCTTCCAAAACAGCACCAAAGCAAGAGACAGCTGCAGCTTATAAGGAATGTGAGGGGCCCTGCCAGGGACTCTGGCGAGGGAAACCAAGCCTTATAAGGCCATGGAGGCAGAATCAAATTTTTATCAATGAGTGCAAGAGCATGAAGACGCCTAGGGAGAGATAACAGCCCTGAGAGCTGGCCAGGGGCGTGGGCTGGGCCAGTGGGGAGCCTCACTGCAAAAGTCAGGGACAGGACACCTGCTACCAACTTTCCCTCCCTCTCCAAATCATCACTACCACCAGCCTAGCAAAGGAGCCAGCGCTGAGAGGCCACAGCACACGAGCTCGCTGGGGCCACAGCAAAAAGGAACCTGTCCTCAGGTTCCCAAGCTGCTATTGAGGAAGGTCAGAGGATGACTAAGCCCTGTGGGCACAGACCTTGCCCCCACTGGGGTGCCCAGGGGTGCAGCTGAGCACAGAGAACGTTACCTTGGTCTCCCCGCTGCTGTCCGACTCGGACACCTGGTAGGTCAGGTCCGTCTCCTCAAAGCCTGTGGCGCTCATGCGCTGGTCGGTGGTGGGATCTGAACGCGGGGGAGAGTCTGGGGAGTTGAGGCACGTTTGGATCAATGCCTTCCCCGTCTCACTGGTGATCATGGGCTGCAGCTTCCGTGTGGCAAACGTGTACACGTGGCCCGTCTCACTGGCCACCAGCAGCAAGACTTGAGTGCCAGTCAGCGTGGAGAGCTCGTAGGCCTGCCAGCAGCACAAGGGAAGAACAGGGGTTCACAGAGGGCAGGGACACACACAGCACAGGCCAAGAGCCCCTGGCATGTCCCTGCACTTCCAGCANGCCACTGTGACTTTTAGAATCAACTCAAGATTGGTTCCCTACAGGTTGCAGGATCCTGTGCAGCATTTCCATCTACTTTAGTGTGTCCTGTGGGGATCTGCACACCAAGAGGCCACAGGACAAAAGTGATGCCCTCAGGAGAGTAGCCCAAAGACTTTGGGATACTAGGATACCCCCATCCTGAAAATCCCACCCGCTTCTCCAGACGTGTCTGGGTGCCTCTCCCACACAGGGTGGCTCTCTGCAGAGCCACGTGAGAGGATGCTACCCAGCCCATGGGTCTCTGTTATCTCTTTCCACTCCCACGGACACCTCAGCCAGGCTCAGACCCAGGCTCCCCTCTCAGTCTCTACAGTCCTGAGCACAACTGCACCCAAACACCGCTGTAGTGAGGCCACCAACCCCAGGATAGACCCGTGGGCTAGACTGAGCACTTGTGGCTCACTTAGTGGTCTCACACGTGCTACCACAGAGAGGGCTGCTTCATCCCACATCTCACACATCCAGGATGTGCCCAGTGGTTCCCCACAACCACCCCCAGTTTCCGAGGGTGTGCAAAGCCCAGGTCAGCTGGGATGGGATGCAGCACTGCTCAGAGGATGCTCCTACGGGGAGGGAGCTGGGCCAGCGGTACCCAACAGCACACGAATCCCCCCGTTTCTGGGCTGTCTCGGAACCACTCCGGACCGACAATCGGTGATAGGCCTTTCCACAGCTGAAGGAGCCGGCCCTGCCTGGGCCCTCAGTGGGGCAGGACAGCCCAGGTGCGTCGGCTCCCAAGAGCTCCCGGAGAAGGGCCGCGGGGGCTTCCCAGCACCGGAACAAACCCCACCAGGAGCAACAGCCGGCTGGGGACCCTCGGGCGCATCCGCCGGCTCCGAGCGGCGTGACCGTGTCCGCCCTTCCCGCTCCCCACCGGCCGAGGCCCTGCCCGTAGCCCCGAAGGCACCAGGGACCGCCCGCGGGCGACAACGGGCGCCGCCGGAGGCTCCCGCGCAGCCCCCCGGAAGGAGCCGGGGCCAGGGCCGGCCCTCCCCTCCCCCCACCCCCGCAGGACAGGGAAAGCACCGCGGTTTCCGGGCACGGCCCCGCCGGCCGGCTCCCCGCTCCGCAGCGCCCACGGTCCCGCCGTCC
>VXBP01003618.1:0-86140 GCA_013400115.1 Rhinopomastus cyanomelas | reverse complement strand
CGCGGGCCAGGGCGCCGGCGGCGCCAGCGCCGTTCCCCGCCTGGCTCGGCAACATCGCGGCGGCGAGCGCGGGTCGGGTCAGGTCAGGCCGGCCCCGCCATGGCCCCGCCGCCCGCTCCGCGCTCACGGACCCGCTCCACCACCGCCCACGCCACGCCGCGCCGCCCCCATATAAAGCGATACAATGTTGCCTTTTATGGCGAAGCCGCTCCTTATATGGGGCGAGCCGGCGCCCCGCCGGGAGGCGTCACCTCATTGGCTGACGGCCACCGAGCGCCGACACCCATTGGCCGGCGACTGCCCTTTGCATACGCGCTGCTCGCGCCCGCGTCACTGCCCGGTTGAAACACGCAGGAGGCTCTTAAAGGCGCAGAGCTCCGCTTCGACGGGACGGGCCGCAAAAGCCTGCGCCGGCACGGCTCGGCTCGGCTTACAAGTCGGAGACTGGGCTGAGCCTCCCGCTCCTCCTAGCCCTTGCTCCCTCGACCTGTTCCAAGCTGCAGGCACGCGTGGCCTGTACACGAACATGGCCGAGTCTCCCTGCTGCACATCCAGCCCCTACCTCGCCCTCGTCAGGATGCAGGCGGGAGCAGCTCCGCACCAGCACCACCATACCCCCTGCCGTTTAGTGATACCATCAGATGCTGCTCCAGGCAACAGTCCACCCCCTCTGTGCGGCCACAGCGGAGACAGCCCGTATCTGATGGCTGCAGGGTCTGCCTGGGATCAGGAGGAGCATTGCAGAGGCCACTAAGACGGTCGGGGGGCTCAAAGGGGTGTAGGCACAGGACTCAGCAGAAGTGACCAGAATACACAGTGCTCAAGCATAGGTTTACTACTAGGAGAGGAAAAAGTGTCTCCTTTTAACAGGAGGGGATACAGGACAGAAAGGGGTCTTGTAGCACAGCCATCAGTTGTTCGGACAGACTGCCTGCTGGACTGGCCCCAAAACACAGAAAGGAGCCCATGTCCATCCCAGCTGCAGCACAGAGGGTTCCTAGCAGGTGGCACAGGCCATGCCTCTGCTCAGGTGCTGACATCTACACACAAGGGACAGCCCACATGGAAAGGACAGCTGTGTGCAAGGCTGTATGTGGGTCAGCAAGGGACACCCACAGCCCCATTGCTTGGAGCTGTGAGGATACACAGAGCCATGTCCTGGCTAAGGAAAGAGCTCTCCTGCAACCTGTCCTAGTAACAGAAACTGCAGCCCAGGGCAAGACCTCACTTCTGCCAGCAGCAGCCCTGCCCCAGACCCATTCTGCCTCCTGGGCACCCCACAGACAGTCCTGCAGCTCACACAAGCCCTTTCTATATCTGCCTCCTCACTCAGAGGCCATGCACGCTCGCCACCAGGCTTCCCAGCTGTCTCCCACTCTCTAGGGCCAACCTCCTACAGAGCAAGGGAGTAACTGCAAAACCAAGCACCCCCCTCAGCACCCCCGCCTCCCCCTCCTCCCTGCCAGCCATGCTCCTCCAGTGAGCACATATGCCATTTATAGCTCCCAGCAGAACTGCTGGGACTCACATGCCTCCCATCACATGCCCTGGCCACCCTCCCTTTGAGCAGGGTGCAAACTACACCTGGCACAGGTGAGACAGAGGCTTCACAACCTCACGCCAGGATGAAGGAGGGTCAGCAAGACCCTCTGCGTGGCTGGAGACACCAGTCTGGCTACACTGGCCTGTAGATCTGAGAGCCAGAGCCAGGCCAGCCTGCCCGCTCAGCACAAGTGCCCAACCACTGCAAGTAGCAGGACTGGGCTTCCTCTTACCCATGGGGCTACCACACCCTCTCTCCTTCCTCCTCCCTCTGGGCCGTCTTACTGCAAGGCCACGTGGAGGCCTTTTACTCCCCAAGCTGCAGGAGAGTCTGCACAGGCAAGAGGTAAAAACGAGCTCATTTTGAGCTGGATCATCCCTCCTGCTGACATCCTCTCCCTCCCTCCCCTCACCTTGGGGTTGCTTTCCAAAGCACTTGTCCCACGGTTAAAATGAACGGGACCAGAGCATCAGGCTGCCTCTGAGATTCCTGGGGTGCTAATCGCTCCCCAAGACAAGTCAGATGAACACTGTGGAGACAAGCCCTGTCCCCAGGCCACCATCACAGAACACAAGCTACCAGCAACGTCAGTCACCCCTATAAAACCCCAACACCACGTAGCATTTGAAAGCAGCAGGTTTTTGGCCACTGGACAACTCCGTTTCATCTTCAGGACTGTTGTCATTCACAACTCCCTAGTCATCAACCCCACGTTTCCAACCCTCCTCTCACACAGCCACGGCCACAGCACTTGGCACTCTACTGTAAAACCCTCTTTACCTGATTACCCCAAGGATCAGTCCAGACAAGCTGCTGCCTGCACCACCTTCATTTGCAGCATGGACCACACCGCCAGCTGCCAGCAGCATCAACCCCAGTCCTCTGTGTCCCCTTTGCAATCCTCCCCATGGCCACAGCAAAAGCCCTTTCTCATCCTTTTCTAGCTCTTCGTCCAGAATTCAGTCACAGAACCCTCTGCTGGGGTTGTGATGGTTCCCATCCTGCTACTGACCTTACGCTGACAATCCAACCGCTGTTTGAGAGATGAGCAGAGGGAAAAGCTATTTTACAGCCTGATCTCCTCTACAAGCACTAACAACCTGGAGGTGCTGCTGCACAGACAAGATTAAGGGCCCTTCTTAATGAGCTCAGCAGCAGGGTGCTTCTGCCTTTCATCCATGGTACCAGGGAACCCCCACTAGCCCTGCTGGGGACTTGCCTGTAGCCAAGGGTGGCTCCATTCACAGAACATTAGGGATTGGAAGGGACCTCAAAAGATCATCCAGGTCCAATCCCCTTGACACAGCAGGATCCACTACATCCAGTCACACAAGCACATGTCCAGGTGGGTTTTAAACATCTCCAGAGAAGAAGACTCCACAACCCACTCTGGCCAGCCCCTTCCAGTGCTCTGTCTCCCTCACTGGCAAGAAGTTCCTTCTTATATTGATGGGGAAACCTCCTGTATTCCAGCTCACACCTGCTACTCCTTGTCCTATCACTAGATGCCCCTGAGCAGAGCCTGGCTCCATCCTCCTGACACCCACCCTTTCCATATTGATCAACATTAATGAGGTCACCCCTGAGGTTCTTGTTTTTCCAGCTCAAGAGACCCAGCTCCCTCAGCCTCTCCTCATCAGGGAGATGCTCCCCTCCCTTCATCATCTTTGTGGCTCTGCACTGGACCCTCTCCAGCAGCTCTGTGTCCTTCTGGAACTGAGGGGCCCAGAACCGGTCGAGCAGAGCAGACACAGCTCTCGGCAGCAGGGTCCATCAACAGAGCAGGCAATGGATCAAGTCCAGTACTCACCTCGTCAGGAGACAGGGCCAAACTCAGGACTGGGTAACAAGGCTCCAACGTACCTAAAAGATGCAAGCCCAAACCAACACCACCTGCAAGACTACCCAAAGCAAGCTGAAGGCCCAGGCTTGAGCTTAACTACAGCTCCAGAGAGGAGCAGCTCCTGGGTAGGGCTGCTTAGGAGAGTTAAGACCCTTCAGTTCTCCCACAGGTACCTGATGCCGCTGTGCAAGAGCCATGGGGCAGCAGATGAAATCAGAGCAGAGCAAAACGTGCTCCTCTAAGTGGGTCTGTGTGCACTTACTGCCCAAAGCATGTGGACTAAGGGCAACTTGGCCATCTTTCTGACAAGAGAAAGCATCAAGGAGTGTTGGAAACGCCCAGGTCCTTGTGCTCTACGGGGTGAGCTGGGACTGCAGACCCACTCACTGTCCTCTTGCACTAGATGTTCCATGTTGGCCACAGCTGGTGGACCTTTGCTCTGAAGGATGGAGCCTTGTTATTCTCTCCCTCTCCCTGGCTGCCACTGGTTGTCTTCCCAAGTTCTGGTGGGGGTGGGGTTTAGGATGTTCCTTCAGTTTGGGCTGAGGCAATTGGATCCCATCTCTGTCAACTGCCCAAGTCCTCTCAATTCTCCCGCAAGGGCTCAGATTTCCCACTCTCCTCCCCTGCATTTCGCTAGGGCTGTATTTGGTCACCTCGCTGTTTTCAATTACTTTGGCCAACATCTGTCCCATCCCCAAGGGCACATAAATTTTTAATGACTCCAACCCCAAAAATACACAACGCCCACCCCTCATCTTCCTCCAGCCTTTGGACCTGCAGTTTGTCCCAGCTTGGGTGCCTTTTTCCACCTGGGTGCTTCCCTGTAGTCACCAGGTCTCAGCTGCAGGTCAACAGGCGTTGCAGTCCCCACACTGGAGTCAAGCTGAGCAGCGTGTCCCTCTTGGAGAGCAACCCCTAACTGCCCAGCGAGACCGTAAGCGCCGAGGCGAAGGGAACAGCATCTCAGATGGAGCTGGGAAGGGGGCAAAGGGGTTAAACACATGAGACAGACGTCTGAAGAACCCCATGTGGAAGAAAACAGTCCAAGAGCCATCTGACAGCAGTCCCTCACAAAGAGCAAACCAAACCAAACAAAACAAAGCCTTCTTTATTGAGAGCAGCACATAAAAACCCCAACAAAACCCAACCCTCCTTGGCTGCAGTACCCTCTGCTCAAGCAAACAAACTAACTCACTCTAGGCTGCATTCCAGAAACAGAAATACTATGGTAGGGAGGAGTCGGCGCTCTGGAAAGAGAGGGAGAGACGTGGGGGGGCTCTGCCTGGAACCGTTGTACAAAAAAAAAGGCACAGGGTAGTTGGGGAAAGGTGGTGAGCTCCTTCATATGCCAGGCACTTTGTGTTCCTGCCAGCAGGCCTGTACCCACCGGGTACTGGGGAGGAAGGCAATGCCTAGCACAGAGGGACGGAGAGAACGGCTGGGCCGGGCCAGCAGATATGCACGTGGTGAGCGGGGCCAGAGAGCCTGGTGCCGGAGCCCAGCTCTTGTCCAGTGAGGGGGAGCTGCACTCCATTCGTGCCAGCAGCCGACGGGCACCGGGCTGGGCAGGCAGAGAGCAAGAGGCAGCAAGGGCTGTCTTTTGGGATCCATGGAGAAGTGGGGTGGGAGGGCTAGGGTACACTGGCTTGTGCTTTGAGTCCAGCATCTGCTGGTGCTGAGCTGCTCGCTGGCGCGTCGGGGTCGGGCTCAGCAAGGGGCCGCAGGGGGCTCCCCGGGCACCTACGGACCCCTGTCCATCCCACTGCATCCTTCCCCAGCGAGGGCTGGGATGCTCAGGCTTTGCTGTCGGCTGGGCTGTCCCCGAGGGTGGTGGCGAGCTCGCTGAAGGAGGGTCGGTCCTTGGGGCTGAGGGCCCAGCAGTGCTGCATCACCTTGGCCAGGCGGGACGGGCAGCCCTCGGGGTGCGGGAGCTTCGTTTTCCCAGACTGCAGACCTGGCATCAAAGCAAAGTCTAAAGGGCTGGAGGGAAAAGGTGTGATTCTCTCCAAGGGTGGGTGCAAGAAGGGCAGCATCTCTCCATGCAGATGGAACAGACTCCCCAGCACCGTTTCAGGACAGGGGGATGTCACGCAGCCTCGATTACCCCAAGTAAAGGAACTCTAACACCAGGGCCAGCACAAGGCACTCCACATACCTGCTAGGACCTCATCATCTGCCAGTGGGGCGTAGGGCATCTCCCCATGCATGAAGACCTCCCACATCAGCACCCCAAAGGACCAGACGTCTGACTTAGTGGAGAACTCATCTTCCAGCACAGCTTCGGGCGGCATCCAGCGCAGCGGAATCCAGGCCTGGCGGAAGTGGTAGTACTCACTGCAGGCAGGACAGGCAGACGGTGAGATCGGCTCCATCCCATCCCCTCCCGTCCACCTGCCAGCCCCCCGGCTGACCTGTTGTACACGTCCTTGCTGAGGCTCAGAGACGAGACCTTGACCTGCCGCTGGGCGCTGATGAGGCAGTTCCTGGCTGCCAAGTCCCGGTGCACGAACCTGCTGTTGGAGAGATGCTCCATGCCCAGGGCCACCTGTGTGCAGAGAGACACCTGACCCCAGAGAGGTATCTGTCAACACTGGCTGCCCTCCTCAGGGTCCCCAGCCTCACAGCACTTCCAAAGCTGCACGTTCACCTTGTGTTTGGTAGTGAGAGGCTGTGGCTTCAGAGACTCATCTTTGCTCTTGGAGATCCTCAGGAACTGCTTCAGGTCTCCCTGCAAGACACACAGCAAAGTCAACTGCCATCCTGCCAGCTGCAGCGTCTCCTGCAGCGCTCAGGTGAGGCAGGCCCACACTCATAGCCATCTGCACAGACCCCACCTACCCCTCCTTGCCCTGCAGGGCAAGACAGTGTCTCACTACTAAGTCTCAACTAGCTAAGAACAGGGCCAACAGGCCTGATGTTTCCTTGTGATTTTTCAGCCCCAGACTGGTTTCTCTCCCCTGAACTCCAGGCTCCCCACAGCAGCCCTGAGGATTTGCAGCCTTTCTGCAGCATGGACTCCCGGAGCTTAACTACCCCAGCTGAGTCCTGGGCATAAACCAAAAACCAGGAGGATGTGGGAGAGGATGAAGTCACCTCCAGCTCTTGCAGGAGACCCTCCCACTCCTCTTGAGACTTCTCCACACGTCGGTTATCGCAGAACATTAGGGATTGGAAGAGACCTTGAAAGATCATCTGGGCCAATCTCCCGTTATCTCGGCCTGGTGTCCCCACACCTTGCTTGTCCTGTGTCTCCAGCCTGAACTGTGTCACAGCAGCAGCCCCGTGCCCACGGTCCAGCCCTGCCTATCTCCCCTGCAGGCAGCACAGGCAGGGCCCTTACCAAGTCCACGTACTCCAGAACCATGTAGTGCGGCTCTGCCTCGCGGCACAGCCCCAGCAGCCGCACCACGTTGGGGTGGTTCAGCTTGCCAAACATGTCTGCCTCTCGCCGGAAGTCCAGCTGCAGCTGCTCGTCCCTTGTCTGCAGGCTCTTCACCAGGACCAGCGCCTCCGCGTCACCATCCTCTGCACCTTTTGCCTTGGCCAGGAACACCTCACCAAACTCCCCCCTGCCTGCAGGGGAGACAGCACACGTTAGGGCTGCACAGACAGGCCCCCCTGCACCCAAGCACGTCCACTTTCCTGACTGGGACGCGGTGGGGTTTTATCCCAGTAGAGCCCAGTCAGAGCCAGGGTGGCCCAGCATACCCAGAGTGGTGATTGTCTGCAGGTTGGAACGCGGGAAGTGCATCTTGTCAGCAGCGCTGTGCCGCTTGCTGGCCCCGGAGCTGCTGCCCAGGTTGGTCAAGGCCACTTCTTCCTGGATCTCCGCTGTCATCTGCCCGTTCTGCAGCAAAGCACCACCTGCAAGGGAAGCAGGACAGCTTCACAGCCCTGCCAGGCCACACAGAGGATGTCAGGCTGGGGATCAACCCCTTCCTCGGGCTGACAGTCCAAGCACCCGGCTTGATGCCCAAGCCCCAGGGTAACCGAGTGGCCTCCACGGAGTTATTCCCTCTGAGCTCACATCCGGAGCCGGCTCTGGCAGCCCAGCAGCTACCCTTGAAATCAGATGCTCAGCAGTGGCTTTGTTCCCAGAGCCAACTGGCCCCATCTGGCCCCGTCCATCCCACAGGGCTCAAGCCACCCCACAGCAGCGGCGACACACGAGCTATCGCTGACAGAACTGCACAGCAGCAGCAGGACACTGGATGTGTGACGGATGCAGAGACGGAGCAGACAGCACCCTGCTGGCTCCAACAGGCTCTTGATGCCCAGGGGACTCTCAAGTCTTGTCTGGCACCAGCTGCTGAGCCTGACCCCCTGCCCACCTTCCCAAAAGCCAGCAGTGCTCCTGTCCTGAGTAATCTTGAACCTGTCAGACCAAACCACCTCGAGGATTCATTCTCTCCCTCTGCTCTGCACTTGTGAGAGCCCACCTGGAGTCCTGGGTCCAGTTCTGGGGTCCCCAACCTCAGGAGGACACAGAGCTCCTGGAAGGCGCCCAGGGGAGAGCAACTCAAACGATCAGAGGGATGGAGCACATCCCCTATGAGGACTGGCTGAGCACGTTGGGGTTGTTCAGCCCAGAGAGGAGGCTCCCAGGTGACCTTCTAGCAGCTTTCCAGTCTCTGAAGGGGGCTACAAGAAAGTTGGAGCTGAGAAGACCAAGGTGCATTGACTTAGGAGCCGTGGCTACTGGCAGCTGTGCTGTCTCCCAGGCTGGAGGGACATTTACAGAAGAGCATCACAAAAAACCCTCAGGAGACTGAGGGGTGACCTCATTCATGTTGATCAATATGGAAAGGGCAGGTGTCAGGAGGATGGAGCCAGGGGCATCCAGTGACAGGACAAGGGGCAATGGGTGTGAGCTGGAACAGAGGAGGTTCCACAACAATCTAGGAAGGATCTTTATGATCTAGATGTTACATGTTAGGTTTACTTGGTTTATTTGGATTTAGGTTGGACTGGATGATCTTTAAGGTCTTTTCCAACCTTATCATTACTGTGATACCTTCTTCCCAGTGAGGGTGACAGAGCAACAAGGGGGGTTGTGCCATCTCCTCCTCTGGAGACCTTTAAAACCAGCCTGGACATGTTCCTGTGCAACTTGATCTAGGGGATCCTGCTGTGGCAGGGGGACTGGACTAGATGATCTCTCAAGGTCCCTTCCAGTCCCTAGTGTTCTGTGATCTCCTGCAGAAGCACAGCCATGCCACCCTGGAGAAATGAGCAGACACCACAACACAAACTGAACACTCCCCTCAGTTCCCACAGCCTTTAACCTCCCTAAATGCAATTAATTTCTTACCAGAAACCAAGAAGAAAGCAGCACAGTCAGATACAGAGACACTGACAGCAAGCACTGTCGTTACAGAGGTCAGGGCACACCAAGAACATGACTTGGAAGGTGACTGGCTTATTAGGAGTGCACTGGCCCACAGGAAATCCACAGCAGGGACCCACTGCGACTCCATAAGAAGGTCAAAACTGACTGGGCACTGGGAAACTGAGGTGGTGGCCTGCCAGGGGGTGCTCCTCATCAGGGAGGTGATGAGCTACTTCACATCACCCAGATAAAGAGGGACCACAGTGAAAGGAGGAGACAAGACAAATCTTTCAAGATCATGGTGAAGGGGGTCGTTCCACTGGAGCCATCAGCAAACACAATCACTTCTCCAGGGAGGCTGTGGAAGTGCAAAAGGGGAGTGGAGGCATCAAGGCAGATGGGTCTGTGGGTCTGTCCTGCACCCCTCTGACAGCTAAACTGGCTCCCAACAAAGGGGTCAAGGGGCAAACCCTGGTAGAACAAAAATGTACTCAAGATGGGTCAAAATAAAGAAGTCTGAGACCAAAAAAGATCAAAAGGAGTGATTTGCCAGGAAGATGCTGGCCAGAGCCTGTTGGCACAGACCAGCTGCCTGTGTCTTGTCCACAGGAAGAACTCACAGCAGCAGGAGCAGCAGCAGCAGAGCAAAAAGCTGAGTGCTCCTGCATCACTAGTCCCAGGAGGTTCCCCACAAGCAGACTCGCAGACTCCTCTTCTGGAGGTGTAGCTCTGGTCAAAGTACCAACACAGGAGTTAAAACAGGAGACAGGAGCCCACAGCAAATGCCACACAACCAGGATGTGTCTGTGTGATGGAGAACTGGGAGTGGGAGGCATTGACAGTGGCGTGGGGGGAGGCCCATGGAATTGTCAGGACAGCAAACTCAACTGCACCATCACCCACTGGCATCGGTGGTGCAAGGACAACTGTGATGTCAGGAGAAAGCTTCAGGAAAAGAACAGCCTGCTGGGGGGGTTGGAACTGGATGATGAGGTGGTCCCCTCCAACCCTGAGTGATTCTGATCCCATAACTTCTCCAGTGAAGAGATCCTGCTGTGGCAGGGGGGTTGGACTGGATGATCTTTTGGGGTCCCTTCCAATCCCTAATGATTCTGTGAACATGCCCCAGAGATCTCTGAGGTTCGCTGAAGGAGTCGTGTACCTCAGGAACAACGGAGACGCAGATCAGCCCATCTGCAGGGTCTCAGGGAAAAGGCAGCTCAGCTGTCACAGAACAGGCAGGAACACTGTCCAAGGGACACACAGCAGGTAGGAACCAGGGCAGCCCAACAACAAAGGGGTGCTGCTGGCAGCTGTCAACCAAAGCCACCCACCCACTTGCCTAGCAGCAAAAGGCAGAGGCCAGCTGTGGCCAGCTGCAGAGGGACACTGAGCACTAAGACATACAGCCAGAGACAGGTGAGGCATGGGAAAAACAATTCCAAGGTCCCTTCTGCAGTGGTGGACTCAGCCCTGAGCAGTCTGCTCTCAGTCCTGAATGAGCAACGTGGACAGGGAAGTGAAGTCCTGCGAGAGCTGCCTAACTCTGCAAAGCTGAGGCTCCCCTCCTCAGACAGACACCAGTGCAGCCACAAAGACACTCACAGGAACCATCAGACACACAGCAGCTGCGTGTTCCAGAGCAGAGCTGACAAGCTTGACCAGCAGACAGACATCTATCAGATAACCTGTTATGCTCTGGAAGTCCTTCTTGGGAGGATGCTGTAGATGCTCAGAGCTTCTACATGTTTCAGAGACAACAGCGTAAGTTCACAGCGGAGTTCAGAGCTGCTCAGTGAAAAGCCTTCCCTCCAGCACCAGGAGCTGCTGAACTGTGACTTGAAGAGACCAGCAGAGCACTGCAGCAGGGATACCCCCCCTTGGCAAAGGGAGTGAGTGATGCTGTGTGCAGGGACTGGAAAGCAGGAGCAAGAGGCACCCTGTCAGACTGAGACGGCCACAACACGGGGCTGAGATGCAGGTTTCACGCTAACTTGCCTATTTCTCACCTGGAAACAGGTCTCTGCCATCAGAGAGACCAAGGGGAAGACGACACCCCCTGTTCCCTGGGAATTCCCCATCCCTCAGCCTAGGGAGGCAGCAGTGACGTGCCCACCCCCAGAAGTGCTAGCCTCACCGTTCAGACACTCCATCTCGGGCTCCTCGCCCTCCGGGTGCTTCTTCAGCCTCTTGGCCTTCCTGCGCTTCTTGCAGTAGAACATCAGCCCCAGCACGATGATGATGTAGGCAACAGCTGCCCCCACGGAAAGGCCAATGGTCTGGATCATCTTGTAGGGCGTGTGGCTGCCAGGTCCCTCATTCTCTTCTGCTGCTGGCTTGTCTGTGAGGCAGAGAGCATCAAACCCATCAGCGTGTGGGTGGATCTCCCCAGTGCTGTGAGGGAGTGTGCTGGAGCAATGAGGAAGGCCAACCCCGGGCTGGGGGGCCAACAGAGCCCAGCAGAGATGCTGCTGTGACTCCCGAGCGCGCAGCACACACCAGCAAGGATCAAAGCAGGGCCTGGGGCTGCCAGGGGCTCTGGGAGGTCCCCTCCTGGTCCCTTACCTACGACGTACAGGAAGGCCTCGCGATGCTTGATGTTGCAGCTGTTGCCAGCGATACAGGTGTACTTTCCGGAGTCCTCGGTGGTGACATCGTAGATCACCAGGGAGCCATTGGGCATGATCTGAATCCTGCCAACCACACAGAGCCCTTTGCAAGCACCAGAGGGCAGAGGCAGGCTTGGGGGACCTGCACGCCTGCAGCCCCATCTCCCCAGGATGCCTTGGCCCTACGACCCCAGTGCAGACATCTCCTTGCCCTGAGGTGAGGAGGGTCCAGACCTTGAGACTGCGTGTGCCCCACCGAGCTGGGAACCTGAGACCACCCCTGCTGCACCCTCGCGTGGGGTAGGTGCCACCCTGTGCCACGTCAGAGCTTGGAACGGAGGTGGTGTACCTGGGCAGCAGCTTGCCAGGATCCAAAATCTTGTCCTTCCCTTTCCACTGGATGTGTGGCACAGGATCCCCTTCTGCCTGGCACTGGAACATCGCCGTGTGCCCCTGGTACACGGTTATGGGCTCTGGCTCTAGCCTGAAGGTGACGTAAACTGAAGGGGGAGAGGACAACACCAATGCTGTCAGCTCCTGGGAATGGTGCTGAGCTCCACAAGGGAGCAGGGCCAGCACTGGCACAGTGGCCCATGCCCTCCTGCGCTGTCAAACCAGACACTCAAGTGCCACAAGGGAGAGCTCAAGGTCAGGCCAGACACTCCTCTCCCTGCTCAGGCACCAGCTGGGTGCCACCCAAGCAAACCCACAGAGAAAGCCCCAGGTGCTGCAGAGCCCTCACCTGCCACCACAAGCTGCACGTTGGCCCGGATCTCACCCTGGGGGCTGTTGGAGGCGATGCAGGTGTAGTTCCCAGAGTCACTCCTGCTCACCTTGTGGAAGGACAAGATGCCGGCGTTGTGGGTGACATGGGAGGGCAGGCTGCTCCCATCTGCAGGACACAACAAGACAGAGATGCAGCAGCCACACACGATGCCCTGGGCCACATGGCTGCTCCTAAAGCAGCTGTAGTACCACTGCTTCTCCCCACGTGGGGCCGGTGCAAAGCCCCTTGGCCCCCAAGGGCAGAAACACACGTCCTGTCCACATCTCCTCACCTGTCTTAGTCCACTGGATGGTGGGTTTTTCCCGGCCAGTGGCTGAGCAGGACACGGTGACATCTTTGTCAAACTCCATGCACTGCAGCGGCTGGGGTGGTGGAGTGAACTTCAGCTTCTCTGCAACAGAAAGACCTGCTGTCACCCCCCTGAACCCCAGGATTACTGGAGAGGAGGGTACTGTACCTGCACCCTGCCAGGCAAAACTGTATGAGTAAAACTCTGTGTCTGCCAGGAGTAGGGAGGTGACTGTCCCCCTCTACTCAGCACTGGGGAGGCTGCACCTTGAGTACTGGGTCCAGCTTTGGGCACCTCAGTGCGAAGGACATATCGAGGAGCTGGAGTGAGTGCAGAGGGCAGTGAGGCTGGGGAAGGGTCTGGAGAATCAATCTGATGAGGAGAGATGGAGAGAGTTGGGGCTGTTTAGTTGGAGGAAGAGGAGGCTGAGGGGAGACCTCATCACTCTCTACAACTATCTGAGAGGACACTGTGGTGCTGGGCTCTACTCACAGGTCATTAGTGACAGAACCAGAGGGAAGGGCTTCAAGCTTCAACAGGGGAGGGTTAGACTGGACATGGGGAAGAAACTCTTCACGGGGAGAGTGGTCAGACACTGGAAGGGGCTGCCCAGGGTGGTGGTTTGAGTCTCCATCCCTGGATGCGTTTAAAAATCGCTCAGATGTAGCGTTGGAGGATCTGGTTTAGGGGTGACCTTGTGGAGCAGGGTTGCTGGTTGGGCTCGATGACCCCAGGGGTCTTTCCAGCCCGAGCGAATCCGTGTTTCTGTGACTCTACACACTGCCTGCCAACGTACCGAGCACGTGCACGCGCGCGTATCCCTCGATGCTGCCGGCCGGCGTGCTGCTCACGCACTTGTACGTGGTCCCGTCGTACACCTCCACGTTGTTGATGCGCAGCGTCCCGTTCTCTGAGATCTCAAACCTCGAGTCCTGCCCGGAAAGAAGGAGGGAGCGGGGCACAAACAGCACTGTCACCAGCCCTGGTGACCCTCCTGACACTGCACACACCCAAACCAGGCCGAGGCAGACACAGTCCTGCTGAGAGCCACGTGGAGAACTGAGACAAGCTCCAAAGACGTCGCTCTGAGGGACACATCTCTCTAAAGCACAGCGCTGGCTGCCAGCCAAGGGGCTAGAGACGGCCAGACGTGCACCCATACACCAGTAGGATGTGGGTGGTACCAGGAACGTGGTCAGGGTGAGGATGACAGGGATGTTTGGCTTAGGAGCAAGGTGACAAACAGCAGCAGCAGCAGAGGAAGGGGCAGAACAGGTGGCCAGCAGAAGCACCACAAGCACCAGGGGCTTGCCCCACTGCCTCACCTCAGAGATGGAGACACCATTGCGGTACCAGGTGATGGTGGGTTTCAGGGAGGCCTTGCTGAGGCAGTGCAGGTATCCTGGCTTGCTCTCCTCCAGCTGGCTGTCCTTGGGCCTTTCCACCCACTTGGGTACAGCTGGGGACAAGTGCAGGAGGTTACAGAAGGCTGCTCACCCACCCCTCTGACCAGCACCGACCACACAGGCACCGTGCACCCACCACAGGGTCCCCTGCAACCCAGCCATGAGACATGTGCCTGTCTCAGGTAGGTGATGCCCCAGCCCTCTTCTCCACTCCCAATCACTTCTGGAAAGCTGCCTACTAGCTACAGTGATGCTCAGCTCCTGTTTCTTCTCTCCAGCCTTGTTGGCAGCGTGGCATGTGTAGGTCCCCGCGTCCATCTCGGTGATACTGGTGAAAACGAGCTGCTCTCCTTCCTGGTGCACCCTGCCAGACGTGGGAACTCGCTCGTGGTTCCTCTCCCACCACACCTCGGGTACAGGCACACCTCGCGGGGTGGTGCAGGCCACACGGTGCCCCTGGTTTGCCGTCAACACCTTCGGGGAGAAGGGTGCCATTTCTTCAATCTCTGAGAGGAGCAACAGACAGCAGAGCTCAAGCAGGGCAACAATGTGCAGCAGTTCTTGAGTAGCCAGCACTATCATCACATCCTTATCTAGCTGAGGGGTGTCCCTGCCCACGTTGGGGAGGCTGGAGTGGATGGTCTTTATGGTCCCTTCCAACCTGAGCCATTCTCTGACTCTGTGACCACCAGCCACGGGAGAAGAGCACACGAGCTGTGTTGGCTCCCCTCATCTGGGCAGCAAGGACGAGTCACTTCACAGATCAACCAAGTAGCTCTCTGTGTATCCACCCATCCTTAGTGTCACACAGCTCCAGAGTGACCCTGCAGCTCTGGGACCCACTGCCCACCCGCCCACCAGCCCCAGGACCTCACCTGCTAGCCGCAGAGTTGCCTTCAGCACAAGAGGTTTCCCCCTCTGCCCACGGCCGATGCACCTATAGACACCGGCGCTGCGAGCCCGCACCTGGGTGATCAGCAGGGAGCCGTTGGCGAAGACGGTGGTCCTGGATGTGTAGGGAGAGGCAGGGCTCAGTGGGCAGTCCATTTGCAGGCCATGGACTGGAGCCACAGCCCTGCAACGTCCTACGGGCTCCCGTGGAACCAGGAGGGAGACGCTGTGCTAAGGGAAAGCTCCACAGTCCAGGGGGAGCAGCACCCATGAATGAGGACATGGTGGAACACATGCTTCATGGAGGAAACCAGCCACTAGAAGTCTTTTTTGGGTAAGAGCTGGCTCCCACCAGAACACACATCACCAAACTGGGCCAGCAATGCAAGCTGGCACCGCCAGGAAAGGGGGTAGGGGGCACAAGGTGGTGCCGGGGAGCTGCCTGGCACCCAGACAGCACCACTTGCCTTGCACAGTCTGGCTGAGAGACATCCTGAGCTTCAGGATCACTGTTCACAGACAGACTGGGCTGGGAGATGCCCCCATGCAGAGATGTCTGGGGCTCAAAAACACTCCTAGCTCTAGGGATCACCACGCAGGAGGATCTGGAGGTGCAAGACAGCCACGGTCCCAGTGATCACTGTGCAGATGCTGGAGGCTGGGAGGTGTCCCAGAGGCTGGGGATAACTACCTGTGGGTATACTGGGACACATCCCTGACTCTGGGAATTGCCCCTAAGTGGGTGTCTAGGGCTTGAGCTGTCCCTGTTGAGTTCACAAAACCACCACACACAGACATTTGGGGTTGGGAGACATCTCCAGCTCTAGGGATCATCGTGCATGGGCATCCAAGGCTGACAGCCCCCCAGACTCATTCAAGAACAAACTGCTTGCCAAGCCCTGTGCAGGGAGAAGCCCAAGTATCAAGGCCCTGCTAATCCCAAACCAGCCAAGATGAGAAACCAATCCCAGTGCCCGTGGCCAAGGGCGACGTTGATGCTCGCCCTTGGACCTGGACAGGGTTTGGTGTCTCTCTGCTGCCTCCAGAACACGGTGCCCCCTCTTCTCCCAGCCCAGCCCACATCACTGGAGTCCCTGTTACTTGGATCTGTTGGTGACGGGGCTGTCTTCAAAGAACCACTCCTGCGTGGGAGGGGGCACCGCTGCAAACTGACAGTCAAACATGGCCTCTTCATTCTTGGTCACGATGAGATCCTGCGGGACGATCACTGCCTGAGGGAAGCTCTCATCTGCAACGGCGGAGACCACAGGAGGGTTAGAACAGAGCAGCCTGTCGTGTCCCTGCTCCAGTGCTCTGGGGGGAGCTCAGAAAAGAGCCAGGTGCACCCTACAGGCCCAGTGAGGGCCTCAAGGAGGAAGACGTGACGGCAGTGACCCAGCCAGAGCTCAGGACTGCACGAAGCAGCTGCTCTGGGGAAAGCTCCTTCTGCTTCCAGCAAGGCCCTGAGCACCCTGGGCTCCTAGCAAAAGCAATCGGTCACTGGACTGCACGTTCCCCAAGGCCAGCATCTGCTGCCCTCCTTGGGCCTTGCCTCCAGTGGCCACTGGGGCATCTCACCCATGCAGGAACACGGTGGCACCAGTATTAGCAACACCAGCAGCATCTGAAGCCTCCAGATTGCTGAAAGAGGGGGAACCATGGTGCTCCAGTACCGACATAGAATCATCATAGAATCATTAGGGATTGGAAGGGACCTTGATAGATCATCTAGTCCAATCCCCCTGACACAGCAGGATCACCCAGACCAAGTCACACAGGAACACATCCAGGCTGGTCTTAAACATCTCCAGTGAAGGAGACTCCACAGACCTGCTCCAGACAGATGCAGGGGGAAATGAACAGCTGTGGACAGGGCAGGGTTCAAACCTGGACCCCCGCAGCCTGGCTCCCACCCCACAGCAGAGCAGTGAAGCAGCAGAGCCCTGAGCAACTCACCAATGATGTTCAGTGTGAAGTTGTTCTGGCTGCAGACGAAGCCGACGGCGCTGCGGGCACAGCAGTAGTAGAGACCGTTGTCGTCGGGGCTGGCACTGTGCAGGGTCAGCGTTCGCTCCTTGTTGCTGACAGAATAGGTGCTGCGGCCGTCGGGGAGGGGGGTACCATCCCAAAACCACTGCCACACGGGGCTGCAAGACAGAGGCAAGAGGGTGACCAGGTGCAGGGCGCCGGCAGTGCTCCCCAGAGAGCACAACGTGCAGAAGAGACAGCCCAGAAATGGCCCGATTCCCTGGCTCTCCGTCCCCACTGCTGGCCCAACACAGACATGAAGCTATGAGACATGCAGCCAAGTGGACTGGACATGACTGGGAAGCAGTGGAGAGTGACCACAGCACACTAAGCAGCTCAGCAACCAGACTGTGACAGCCTGTCCTTACTGTGCTCCTCGCTATGCGGCTCTGAGGAAGCCGTTTGCCTTCGCCGCCGGTGCTCACCCACAGGCTCAATCCTGTCTTTTGCCTTCCCTAGACTCTACTGAATCCTTGCAGGAGAGAGGAGAGAGAGAGAGAGAGAGGCAGAGACAGAGGGAGGAAGAGCACGCAGTGACGGTGCAGGGGGACCCCTGGCAGGGCCCACTCCTGGGGAGGCAAGCCTTACCGTGGGTGGCCATCGACGTGACACCGCAGCACCACCGTGGAGGAGGGCTGGATCTCAGCTACGCTGGCCGGCTGCTTCAGCGTCACACTACCTGTCTCAATCCCTGTGGAGTTCATACAGTCATCATGGCTGGAAAGGACCTCCAGCATCAGCAAGTCCAGCCCTCAGCCCAACACCTCCCTAACCCCTACACTGTGGCTTCAAGTGCTCTGGCTACTCAGTTTTTAAACCCCTCCAGGGATGGGGACTCCACCACCTCCCTGAGCAGCCTGTTCCGGGGCCCAACCACTCTCTCAGCAAAGAACTTCTTCCCAAGATCCAGTCTAAACCTCTCCTGATGCAACTTGAGGCCATTTCCCCTCATCCTATCATTAGGAATTTGGGAGACCAGCACCAGCCTCGCTCCAGCCTCCTTTGAGGTAGCTGTTGAGAGCAAGAAGGTCTAGAGCAAGAACGTCTAGAGAAGAGGAGACCTAGAACCATAGAATTCTAGGTCTTCTAGACCTCCTCTTCTCTAGACTTGATAACCCCAGTCCCATCAGCCACTCCTTGTAGGGTACATTCACACAGCTGGCCCCCCAAACCTGCAGAGCCCAAGTAGATGCCAACTGAGCCCTAACCACAGCAGACACAGCAAGGGCACAACCATGTTTAGAGACACCCCCAGGTCACACACACAGAGGGGGACAGCGGTGGGAGAAAGCATCTCTGACAGCCTCGGGGTCATGAGAACATCCAAGGGCACGAAGGATGTGCCAAGAGAGCGCTCTGCCCTCTCCGCAGCGGGCAGCCCTCGCACTCACACTTGATATTGAAGGACGCGTTGGCTGTGCGAGCCTCCTCCCCAGTGAGCGGGTTCCTGGCCACGCACTGGAAGTCCCCGGCGTCCCGGTGCCGATCCACAGCGGCAAACTGCAGGTTGCTGCCTTCCTTGAAGCGCTGCTCCGTGTCCTGGACGGGGAGCCCGTTCTGCAGCCACTCGAACTCCACGTCTGCTGGCTCCTCCACCTCGCAGCGGAGGATGGCGCTGCGGCCGTGCAACGCGTCTTGGGAGTAGGGCTCCTTGGTGAAGTGGATCGCTGCCTGCGTCCCCACGGCTGCAAGGCACGGCGGAGGGCACGGTTAGGGCACGGGGACGGGGTAAGGGAGTGGGTAAGCTCAGGGTTAGACATGAGGTGCTGAGATGTTGGAACAGGTTCCTCAAAGAAGTTGTGGCTGCCTCGTCCTTGGAATCCTAGAATCATTAGGGATTGGAAGGGACCTCGAAAGATCATCCAGTCCAATCCCCCTGACACAGCAGGATCACCTAGACCTAGCCACACAGGAACACATCCAGGTGGGTCTTAAACATCTCCAGAGAAGGAGACTCCACAACCTCCCTGGGCAGCCCCTTCCAGTGCTCCATCACCCTCACTGGGAAGAAGGTCCTTCTCATATTGATGCAGAACCTCCTGTGTTCCAGCTGACACCCATTGTCCCTCGTCCCATCACTAGAAGACATTGAGAAGAGCCTGGCTCCATCCTTCTGACACCCATCCTTCACATATTTATAGACATTAATGAAGTCACCACCCCTCAGGCTCCTTTTCTCCAAGCTCAAGAGACCCAGCTCCCTCAGCCTCTCTTCAGAAGGGAGCTGCTCCACACTTGCCCTACTCTGGGCTCTCTCCAGCAGCTCCACATCCCTCTTGCACCGAGGAGCTCACAACTGGACACAACACTCCAGACATGGTCTCATCAGGGCAGAGCAGAGGACAAGAAGAACCTCTCTTGATCTGCTAATCACCCCTCTTCTGATCCACCCCAGGATGCTGTTGGCCCTCTTGGCCACAAGAGCACACTGCTGGCTCATAGTCATCCTGCTGGCCACCAGGACCCCCAGGTCCCTTTCTCCTAAACTACTCCCCAACACATCCAGGTGGGTTTTAAACTATCCACTGGTCTGGAGCAACAAGCACCTTGTGAGAATAAACACAGCAGCTGCTGGAGCCCAGCACCAGAGGGTGCAGCAGGGACAACCCAAACTTCTCCCAGGAGCCGCTCACGCTTGCAAGCAGGAGTGGAAACAAAAGAAGCCACGATGGTTGACTGCAGGGTCTGGCAGCAGCCATGGTGTGGCTCTGGAGGGCTGCAAGCTCTCTCTGCAGTGGTGAAGCCCAAGAACCCTCCTCATGTAAGAGCTCAGGGTCCTGCAGACAGAGGATGTCCCCAGCAGTGCCTGTCTTGGCTGCCAAGGGTTGACTCTGTTAGCCAATTGCTAAAGCTGGCCGCTGCCCGGCCGCAGCCAGCCATGCAGGCACTCTGCTCCAGTTACCAGCTGGCCACAGAACAGAGAGCAGACAAAAGGCAGCTCAGCACATGCTGACTGCTGCTGGAGCCTGCTCCCAGCACCCTGCTCTGCAGGGAAAGGTGCCAAGGCAGGCAGATTACAAGCCACTTGGAATCAATCTCTCACAAGACAGCGGTTACAGCGACCCATGGCCACCACTGCGGGGAAAATGGCTTCGGAAAGTGGCTGCCCTGAGGAGCCACATGAACAGAGCCCAAGGCCAGCTGAAGGGGAGCTGCTCTCCACATCCTGGGAGAGGTGCAGGGATGCTGTTCAACAGGACGTGTCAGCCCCCCAGAGCTAAGGGTGGGTGCTTTGAGGCAGGCATCTAGATCACCCTGTTCCAAAGCCTCTCCCAGCTGCAGCCCCTCATGAGCCCAGCCACACATGCCCAGCACAGCTGGCCTGGGCTAGTGCCAGTGAGATGCAGACACACAGTGCTCATCCAGCAGCTCCAAGCACGTCAGCCAGGAGCACAGGCACCTCAGCCTGCTAACACCCTCTCCCCACAGGCAAGACAGAGAGAGTAGCAAAGCCTCCCCCAAGACAAAAACCACAGCAGGCCCTTCCCAGAGACACTGGGGCAGAGGGGACAGCAGTCCAGTCCATTCTGGTTGTCAGTCACCCCAAAGATGCAACCAGGAAGGGGGTAGAAAGGAACTGGATGTTGCAGGAAGAGCAGTGCAGGGTCTACTCACAGAACATTAGGGATTGGAAGGGACCTCAGAAGATCATCCAGTCCAATCCCCCTGCCACAGCAGCACCACCTACACCAAGTCACACAGGAACACATCCAGGTAATCATCCCCCTTCTGATCCACCCCAGGATGTGGACCTTGTTGCAGCCTGGCTTTCAACCCTCAGGATCTCACACAATCATCACGGCTGGAAAGGACCTCCAAGATCAAGTCTCATCCCTCACCCCTAGACCATGTCCTCAAGTGCTCATCACACAGGTGACCTTAGTGTGCAGGCAACATCTGTGGGGGACTGTCCTCAGCCAGGTTGTCCCACATCTCCTGAAGGGCTATCCCTTGCCAAAGGCACTAACAGCATTTAAGGCCATCAAGAGCAGCCATGCGTTGACCCCTATGACTGGAGTGGCAGAGCTGCAGGCAGCACCCCAAGTCCTATCTGCTGGGTCTTGGATCCAGCTGTATTCTGCTTTAGAAGCTGGCCAGAGCCTCATCCAGGTGTTTAAGGCCAGGCTGGATGGGGCTCTGGCCAGCCTGATCTAGGATGGGGTGTCCCTGCCCATGGCAGGGGAGTTGGAACTGGATGATCCTGTGGTCCCTTCTAACCCAGACTGACTGTATGACTTGGTCTAGGTGATCCTGCTGTGGCAGGGGGACTGGACTGGATGATCTTTGGAGGTCCCTTCCAATCCCTAATGATTCTATGATTCTACAATCTGAACCTTGAAGACTTATGAGGATCCAGACTGAAGTCTGAAGACTTGAGAGAGAAGCTACGATGACGATAACGATGAAGATGTTTTCACATTTACAGTGTTAAGAGGATGTGATGAGACTCCCTGTGTCCGTGTCTACACCTTGTCTGAGGTTGTTTTTCTCTGATGTGTGTGTGGAGGGGCAGTGAATTAAAAAGTCTTGAGGCCTCTGCCCTCCAAACCAAGTCAGTTGTTCCATTGCCTGCAGATGCGTTAGAGGGTTTGTTAAACCACTGACACTTCACGTACGAGGTCTCGGCTAAAATGTGGTTGAGGTCTCCCACCCACAACGTCGATGGCGACGCTGGTGGGATGCAGATAAAGATCCACAACACCACAGCAGCTTAGCTGCTAGAGGCTGCCAGAAGAGAACAAGCTGCCAGCTGAGAGAGGTCTTGTGGCATCTGGCAGAGAGCAAAGGCAATCCCTGCCCAGTTTGACTGGACACTGTCAAAACTGCACGCTTCTGCTCTGGTTTCATGAGCTCATCCCAGCTGGGCCACACTGCTGAGATCAGCAAAACAGCTCCCTCTCTGCCCTTAGCAAAACCCACCCTAAAATACACCCAGCAACATCAAGGGTTTTGGAAGTCAGCTTAGCAAGGCGAAGGCACGCAAAGCGCTGCCCTGGTAACACAGCTGGGCCAGCCACGGTCACAGAATCATCAGGGATTGGAAGGGACCTTGAAAGATCATCCAGTCCAATCCCCCTGACACAGCAGCATCACCCAGAACAAGTCACACAGGGACACATCCAGGCTGGTCTTAAACATCTCCAGTGAAGGAGACTCCACAACCCCCCTGGGCAGCCCCTTCCAGTGCTTCATCACCCTCACTGGGAAGAAGGTCCTTCTCATATTCTCCTCTGTTCCAGCTCACAACCACTGCTCCATGTCCTACCACTAAATGACACTGAGAAGAACCTGCTCCATCCTCCTGAAACCCACCCTTCACATATTTATAGACATTAATGAGGTCACCCCTTAGTCTCCTCTTCTCCAAGCTAAAGACACCCAGCTCCCCTCAGCCTCTCCTCATCAGGGAGCTGCTCCGCTTCCTTCATCATCCTCGTTGCTCTATGCTGGACTCTCTCCAGCAGCTCCACACCCCTCCTGAACTGCAGGGCCCACAACTGGACACAACACTCCAGGTGTGGTCTCGCCAGTCCTGCAAAGCCAGCGCCAGGCAGCAGTCCCAAACGTGTGCCCTGGCAAACACCCGCTCTCAGCAAACACACGTGACATAAGGCACCCCTGGCTGGGAGGAAAAGAAACCCTCAACACATGTTTGTGGCCTAAAACCATTTCAAACTGTGGCTACAGACTGCTTTTCTAGAGAGCTCTGGGCAGCAAGACATTTGAGAGTCCAGCGTAGGGCAGCGAGGAGTATGGAGGTGGAGCAGATCTCAGATGACGAGAGGCTGAGGGAGCTGGGTCTCTTTAGCTTGGAGAAGAGGAGACTGAGGGGTGACCTCATGAATGTCTATAAATATGTGCAGGGTGGATGCCAAGACGATGGAGCCAGGCTCTTCTCAGTGGCATCTAGTGATGGGACAAGGGGCAGTGGGTGTGACCTGGGACAGAGGAGGTTCCACATCAATATCAGAAGGAACTTCTTCTCCATGACCGTGACAGAGCACTGGAAGGGGCTGCCCAGGGAGTTGTGGAGTCTCCTTCTCTGGAGATGTTTAAGACCCACCTGGATGTGTTCCTGTGTGACTTGGTCTAGGTGATCCTGCTGTGTCAGGGGGATTGGACTGGATGATCTTTCGAGGTCCCTTCCAATCCCTAATGATTCTATGAAGCACAGCAGTGGTTTATCCTGAGGAGATTCCATCAACAAGCAAAACCCTCCTGCTGGGCAAGACATGAAGGTTAAGTGAATTGTACAAGGAAGTCAAACTGGTAGCTAAAAGATCCCCCAGGGTATCCCTCCCACACTCCACAATAATCTGCGGGGAGGGAGCTGGACTCACAAGAACAGAGAGAAGGCTCCGATCATGGAGGTGTCAGATCCCCCTGCACAAAGCGAATGTACTGAAGGAGGCAGACAGCAGCCTCCCAGGAAAGACTCAAACGACCACCAGCCTCGACGTCTACCAAGTGCATCTCGATTTGTCAGGCTTGGGGTGATCCCCAGACTCAGCAGCCCGCCCATTCCAAAGGCCACAGGAGGCTGAGCACATGCAGAGCATTTCAGGGTGAGCAAGGCAGCAGATGCATCCAGGACAAACTTTGCAAGCAGCCCTAGGAAGTTCCTCACCGCTGCCTGAAGCTCTGCAGAGAGAGTTTTCGATGCCATAAGCTGGCCAGGGAGCAGAGGGCTCTGCAGCAATCGCAGGGGACCGGCCATTTTTAAGGGAAAATTGAGGGGCTGCAGACAATTAGAGGGTCTGTGGTGCTGACCACAGTCTAGGCAGGTCTGGCAGTGAAAGGACCCAGAGCACCTCCTGCACCGCACCAAGGCCCTACACATGCTGCCTGGTGAGGAAGAGGCTAGCTGGCTGATGGCAGCACGTGCCACAGCCCGGCAGCCCCCTGCCTGCCCTATGGCAGTTGCTGTGAGCAGCAGCTGTGGAGAAGAGGAAGCTGGCACAGACTAGCAGAGGTGACGGCCAGCCTTGGCAGGTGTTTGCCGTGGCTGTGTTGCCAGCAGAGCTGTAAACACACTGTAGTAAGCCCCACGCTCCCCTCAACCCCAAGCCACCCATGCCCAGGCATGCCCAGTGCCCGGCTCCTAGGTGCCTCCTCGCCAGGCTGCAAGAACTCTGGCCAGATGACAGGAAGGGGAAAGGAAAGGGTTCATCTCACTCAGTAGCCAGAAAAGTCTGGGCTTCCAGCCTCCCGAGACACCACAGCTGATGCAAGGGTATGAGTAATCCCAAACAAAGCCTGGGAACAGGATTGGAGAGGGCTTTGTGCAAGCTGAAGGTTTTCTGGTTCGGAAAGCAAACCCAGGCTGTGGGGCTTCTGTGGCTTGTAGCCCTGCCCCACTCTTCAGCCAGCTCCCAGGAGCATTAACTGAAGACTTTCCAGTCCAGGGGCACTTCAGAACTCCTCACCCTTGACCAGCTCAGCCAGATGTGCAAGGCAGCTCCTTTAATGCTCTGCATCTGGAACACATTAGAGGAGCTGCAACTCACCCACGGCGCCCAGAGGAACCGAAACTGCATCCTTCCTCCGCAACGGGGAGCCATCCTGCACCTCTTCTCCACCAGCAGGCAGCTGCAACCCACCCTCTGAGGATGGGGGACAACTGACTTTGAAAGACACAAAGAAAATGAAGACCCACCAACAGCAGGATGCAACGGAAGGAGCTGGCTGTGAAAAAAACCAGTTCCCCTAAAGAGTTCTAGCAAAGCACATGGGTGGCCAACCTTTGCTCAGGCCTCCTAAAGCAGGGGACCTTCCTGCTCCAACGCCAGAGCTCACAACCAAACCCGCACAGCCCTCTGCAGCAGCCAAGAGAACTCAGCAGCTCACCTGGGCAAGACCCTGGTACCTTGCAACAACCACACAGGGCACTGTGCTGCAGAGAGGAGGCAGAGGGGACAGCAAGTGAATCCCTGGAGGTGTTTAAGGCCAGGCTGGATGGGGCTCTGACCAGCCTGGTCTAGGGTGGGGGGATTGGAACTGGATGATCAGGTGGTCCCTTCCCACCCTGAGTGATTCTGATTCCATAACTTCTCCAGTCAGATGATCCTGCTGTGGCAGGGGGATTGGACTGGATGATCTTTTGGGGTCCCTTCCAATCCCTAATGATTCTATGACTCATAGCACTATGAGAAGGGACTATCACAGTGAGGGTGATGGAGCATGGGGAAAGGCTGCCCAGGGGGGGTTGTGGAGTCTCCTTCTCTGGAGACATTTAAAACCCACCTGGATGTGTTCCTGTGTGACTTGATCTCCTAGATCCTGCTGTGGCAGAGGGGCTGGACTGGATGATCCTTTGAGGTCCCTTCCAATCCCTAATGCTTTGTGATGCTCTAGCCCCCATCACTAACTTGAGGTGGACAAGAAGACTGGTCCAAGCCCACCCCCAGCAGCAGACTGAAATAAAACAGGATAAGGAGGCACTTCTGCCTCTTCCTACCAAGTGGCCAATTCTGTGTCACCTAATTAACAAACCTCAGCGAAGTGGCAGCAATAGCTTTTCACCAGCTGGGAGTCCACTGCAGACCTGTCACCACCCTACCACATCCGCACCAGGACGTTCCACTGCTATTGCTCAGCCCACTGAGGAGACAAAGGCTCTGCAATCAAAGCAGCAGCAATACAGGCTGTTCCTCTTTGATGAGGAACCACCAGGAGAAAAGGAATGTCTCAATGAGCTAACACCCCCTGGACTCTCTGTGGCATTCGCTCCCAGCTCAGCAGACCCACGGCAAGGCAGGGAAGGCTAAGTGGAGCCTCAAGCAGAATGCAAGCTGCTGCTGATCCCAAACACAACCAACAGCCCAGGTCACAGCTCTGAAGAACAACTGTCTCACAGCTGGTCTCCTGCAAACCCAGGAGCAAAGCTAATGGCCAGAAGAAAGGAAGCCCTCGAAGATAAAGAGCATCAAACTGCGGAAGCACAGACTAAGCAGCTCACGCGTAGGTCCCATGTCCTACAGAAACTTAACGCGGGATGGACATGGATGACCATGAGCCAGCAGGGTGCTCTTGTGTCCAAGAGAGCCAACAGCATCCTGGGGTGGATCAGAAAGGGGGTGGTTAGCAGATCAAGACTGGTTCTTCTCCCCCTCTACTCTGCTCTGGTGAGACCACATCTGGAGTGCTGTGTCCAGTTGTGGGCTCCTCAGTTCAAGAGGGATGTGGAGCCGCTGGAGGGGGTCCAGGTTAGAGCAACGAAGATGATGAAGGAAGTGGAGCATCTCCCTTATGAGGAGAGGCTGAGGGAGCTGGGTCTCTTGAGCTTGGAGGAGACTGAGGGGTGACCTCATTAGTGTCTATAAATATGTGAAGGGTGGGTGTCAGGAGGATGGAGCCAGGCTCTTCTCAGTGTCCTCTAGTGATGGGACATGGGGCAATGGGTGTGAGCTGGAACAGAGGAGGTTCCACATCAGTCTGAGAAGGACCTTCTTCCCAGTGAGGGTGACAGAGCCCTGGAAGGGGCTGCCCATGGGCTTATGGAGTCTCCTTCTCTGGAGATGTTTAAGACCTGCCTGGATGTGTTCCTGTGTGACTTGGTCTAGGTGATCCTGCTGTGTCAGGGGGATTGGACTGGATGATCTTTCGAGGTCCCTTCCAATCCCTAAAGATTCTGTGACATCACTCCCCAAAAGAGGACTGATCTACAGCCACGTTCTGTGGGAAAGACAGGAGCTGTGTGAAATTCAACCACACACGTGTCTTCAGAGAAGACCACGGCTTGCGCTCCGTCCCAAGGCCACGGAAGGCACTACAGGGGTTAAGATTTGGGGTCCTGCACTCTCACAGGTCTCTACCACACACTCCCAGAAAGCCCCAGCAAACAGCTCTTGTCTTCAGGAGCAATTTATTAGGCTCCATTGTCTGCAGACAGCAATTCCTTCCGTTGCCAAGTCCTTGGGAATTGCTCCAGTGCTGGGCCTTTCCTTTCAAGCTGTTCTTGGATCAAAGAGCAGCAGACTCTGAGTTCAAGCCTCAGCTTGCCTCCCAAGGCTGTGCAAAGCAAATCATGGGGCTGGAGCACCTAGAGCTTGCTGGTCCAGAGGAAGCACAGAGACCTCTGTGAGAACAAGGCTGCACTCACTGCTGGCAGATGGAACTCCTCATGTGCCAGATGGGCAGCAGCAGCAGAACCTTGGCAGGGTTCTACATGGGTGTAACGCTCCAGACACCGAAATGCTGCTAATAATGCTCAGGACAGCTCTGAGCTGACAGCCTTCCCCTCCCTACGGCAGCCAGCCACAGCCACACTGTCCCTGGGACATCCAGACCCCAAAGGGCTCCACACATCCCTCCTTTTCTCACTCGTCTTCGTGGGCTACTGTCAGCACATCTGGAATGTTGTCTCCAGTTTTGGGCTCCCTGGTTCAAAAGAGATAGAGACTGGGCTGAGAGTTCAACTGAGGGCCACCAGGATGTTTAGGGGACTGGAGCCTTATGAGGAGAGACTGAGAGACCTGGGACTGTCCAGCTTGAGAGAGGAGAAGGTTACGAGGGGACCTAATGCCTGTCTATAGATCCATGAGGGCTGGGTGTCAAGAGGAAAGAGACCATCTCTTTTCACTTGCACCCTGTGACAGGACAAGGGGCAGTGGGTGTCAGTTGGAGCTCAGGAAGTTCCATCTCAACACCAGAAAGAACTTTACTCTAAGGGTGCCAGAGCACTGGAAGGGGCTGCCCAGGGAGGTTGTGGAGTCTCCTTCTCTGGAGACTTTTAAGACCCATCTGGATGCATTCCTGTGTGACCTGTCTAAGGTTTTATGATCCTGCTCGAGCAGGGGGGGGTTGGATTTGATGACCCCTGGAGGTCCCTTCCAACCCCTAATGATCTGTGTATCACAAGTCATCAGCAGCACTTTGCTTGCCCACCCAGGCTCAGAATCACAGCGGATATTTGGCTGGAAGAGATCTTTAGGCTCATCACAAGCCCAGCCTTTGACTCAGCACCAAACCATGCCCCACACGACTCAAAGATACTTCCAGGGATGGTGACTCCACCACTGCCCTGGGCAGCCTGTTCCAATGTTTGATAACCCTTTTCTTTCCAACCCAGCCACGCATGGAGGGAAGCAAGCCAGCCCTCCCCAGGACAGGGGAGTCACAGAGTAAAACCACTCGCTCAGCCTCTCATCCTCTACTGGACCATTCAAACAGCACCTTGATCCCAGCTCCTGCTCCCCAGAGGGCACACGCTGCCACTGAACAAGTACAGGACAGCATCTTCTCTTTGTCCTCTGAGGCTGTGAGCAGAGGGCCTCACACAGACCCCCCATTCATGGCTGGAGCAAGCCATGTGTTTCCTATGTTCATTAGGAACACGCTCCCATAAAGCGCATTTTTGGCATGCCAGGGCTAGGAACAACACATGGGCCAGCTTTTCCTCCCTTCCTGGACACAAGCACAGAGCCAGCAGGCTCCTTTGTGCCTGCTGAAGCTGCAGGAGCAGGCAAAGAGAACTCATCAGCGACCCCCCCTACGCCCCAACTCACAAGCTGGTCCCTACAGCCACACAAAGCCGCTGCTCAGAGCGTGCCTTGTCCACACACCACCTACTCCACAGCTTAGCAGATACCAGGCAAACAGCAGCCAAACACCCCGGGAGATCTGCAGCTCCAGATGATTTCCAGCCAGCAAGCTCCTCTGTGCAGGAGGTTCTAGCTGAGAAAGGCTTTCAAATGGGGAGAGTCGCCATAAACCGTCCTCTCCCACGAGGCCAGATGGAAACGGTTGAATGCAGGCAAGGAGCTCGAAATACAGCACACGGGCTGATGGAGCCCAACATCTGCAAAGTCTCTGGGCACCCATCATCTAGGGATACAGCACACGGGCTGATGGAGCCCAACATCTGCAAAGTCTCTGAGCACCCATCATCTAAGGATACAGCACACGGGCTGATGGAGCCCAACATCTCGAAAGTCTCTGAGCACCCATCATCTGGGGCTTTTAAAAGTATGAAAAGAAAATCAGTCTGCACCCAGGGAAGAGAAAAATCATAGAATCATCGGGGATTGGAAGGGACCTTGAAAGATCATCCAGTCCAATCCCCTTGACACAGCAGGAGAACCTAGACCAAGTCACACAGGAACACCTCCAGGTGGGTCTTAAACATCTCCAGTGAAGACCCCTACACTCAAGCTCCCAGTACAACTGGATGGGGACAGAACAGCCTTTGCCAAGTGGCTCTGGCTTCACGAGGGAGGAGGAACTGCACCAGTGCCCAGGAGCTGCACATCTGGGACAAACACACCGTGGTTGTAAGTGAGGTGGGTCAAGGCAATGAAGGACTTGTGAAAACACCATCTAGTTCCCACTCAGCGTTGCTCCAGCTGGATCCAACAGCCCTGCTCTGAGTGTGGGTCTGCTCAGATGTCCCACAGTACTTGGCTGGTTCACTGGGTCCCAAATAGAAACTGCAGAACCTCCATCTCTGTGTGTCAATGCATCTCCTCATGGACCTCCCAAGTACCAGTACAGGTTGGGGACTGACCTGTTGGAAAGCAGCATAGGAAAAAGGGAACTGGGCATCGTGGTGGCCAGCAGGAAGGCCAGGAACCAGTAACGGACCCTGGTGGCCAAGAAGGTCAACGGCATCCTGGGATGGATTAGAAGGGTGGTTAGCAGATCGAGAGAGGTTCTCCTCCTCTTCTCTGTCCTGGAGAGACCACATCTGGAATCCTGTGTCCAGTTCTGGACCCTTCCATTCAAGAAGGACACAGAACTGCTTGAGCCACAAAGATGACGAAGGGAGAGGAGCATCTCTCTGATAAGTAAAGGCTGAGGGAGCTGGGAGAAAAGGAGACTGAGGGGTAACTCCATGAATGTTGATAAATGCGTGAAGGGTGGGTGTCAGGAGGATGGAGCCAGGCTCTGCTCAGGGGCACCCAATGATAAGACAAGGGGCAGTGGGTGTCAGCTGGAACACAGGAGGTTCCACATCAATGTGAGAAGGACCTTCTTCATGGTGAGGGTGACAGAGCCCTGGAAGGGGCTGCCCAGGAGGGTTGTGGAGTCTCCTTCTCTGGAGATGTTTCAAACCCACCTGGGCATGTTCCTGTGTGACTGGATCTAGGGGATCCTGCTGTGGCGGGGGGTTTGCATAGGATGATCTTCTGAGGTCCTTTCCAATCCCTGATGTTCTGTGATTCTGTGACCTGGCCACCAGCACGAACCCCACCAGATGGCAGATGCAAACCCCTGGCTGCTGGCCTACTAGTTGCTCTAGAACAGAGCTGCAGCCTGGGCTCACCCCTGGTGGCTCACAGCACCTCTCTCCACTGCCCTCTGCTCAGAGGGGTGTTTCTAGGCACAACCTCCAAGGAACCACTAAGTAGCCAAGGTTGCCCTTCAAATCAAGCTTTAGGGTTAAATAGGAAAGCCACAACCACTTAGCACAATTCTGAGGATTGGCCACCACAGAACCTCTGGGAGAGGCTGCAAGCTGTGGGGAGACTGTCTGGCCCACACTTGGGATTGGTGAAGCCCAATTTCTGAGCAATTACTGCAAGAAACCATAACAAAGCCACTGGGGTGTGAACGATGCAACCCAACTGCTGGAGCAAACACTGGGGCAGCTGCTTACAGGAATCTACTGCTGCCACAGGGGAGGGAGGTGCCTCCAGCCCCCCCTTGCACACAGCCCCAGCCCCAGAGCAGGCAGGAACTGCTCAGACATGTGCTGCAGGAGGAAAGACTGGTGTCACTGAGAGAAAGGCTCAGCACCGGGTCAGTGAGCCCAGACACCCAAACTGCTGGCATGTGTCAGGACAACCCTGGCACTGACCTCACTCACCAAGTTCAAGCAAGTCTGGGGCTTCCCTGTTCCTCTCCCTCACATCCATCCTGCCTCCTCAGAACAGACTGTGCGAGTCCCAGCCACACACCCCTCAAACTGCCTTCTCCAAGATCATCCCAAGCTCAGATGCACAGCTCAGCCACAGAAGCTCTGCAGCCTCCATCCTCCTCAGCTACCTGCCTTCATCCTCGTACCTGCCACGAGCAGAGACCCTGTGCTCAAAGCCAGGCAGCAGGGTGGGAGAAGAACCACCCCAAAGCAACACCATGCAATCATCTCTGCAGGCAAGGAAAGGGTGGTGGTGCTGAGGGAGGACACAGAATCACACAGAACATCAGGGACTGGAAGGGATCTTGAAAGATCATCCAGTCCAATCCCCCTGCCAGCGCAGGATCACCCAGACCAAGCTGCACAGGAACACACCCAGGTGGGTTTTCCTACCTGCTCTTGCAATGGGCAACAACAGCAACCACAGAGCAGCCACATTACAGGAGGTTCCTCCTCATTCCCACACATGGCAGAGCTGCCAGCTGCTGTCAACCAACACAGCAGGCTTCGTGGGGCTGGTGGGACGGCCACCATGCTGTGCAGTTTGTCTCCAAGGCTGAGGGACTCACTAGTGATCTTCAGAGTGTGGAAAACGTGTCTGGGCTGAACTGGTAGCTGTGCCTTTGCATCACAAACTGTCCCAACACCTCATGGCTCTGCTCAAACTGGAGAGCTGGAGCTAGCCAGGGAAGTCTCAGTGCCAGCCAAGCTCCCTGTCTTCTCACAAGAGCGGGGTCTGCTGAACCAGAACAACTGGCCTTGGCTCTGCAGGAGGCAACAGCTCCTGGAATCAAGCAGAAGTTGCTCTGAGCCACGCTCTGCAGCAGGGCTGCACTCGTGCTCCTGGCCTCTGCTTCCAGGGGAGGCACAGGCACCTCTGAAGGACTTGCCTCACGCCAGGAAAAGGATGTATTTCTGTTGGTCCACTGAGACAATCGGGTGGTCCCTGAAAGGAGACCAGGTAAGACCTCCTGACCCCAAAGAACCAGCCCGTGTGCAGCTGGGAGGGGTGATAGGGCAGAGTTAGCAGCCAGACCCCAGGTTCTCCAGCCCAAACACATGCTGGCAGCTGTGTGCACTGCTTGGCCTGTGGTCTGTGGAGAAGACCACCTCTGTGCTTTGGCCAGTGACCCTGTGCTTCCTTGCTAAGCAGTGCAGGCAGTGATGGCCGTGTGACTCCCCAGAGGGCCAGGACAGTGTCTGGGTGGCCAATAAACAAGCGAGACAGGAAGACCACAGGCCCAGTGCAGGAGCTGGGAATCCTGCTGGATCAGTTGAACCACCTTAAACGGTGCATCAGCCAGAGGCTCCTGAGCAGACACTGCCAGATGAGTTGCCAAGCCCCAGTGAGAAACACAAATGCTTTATGGGTGACTCAGCACCTGAGACAGGCTTGCTGCAGCCACCAGCCTTGCCAGCCCACTCTCCCAGGCTTGCTGGGAGCCTTTGAGTGGTTCCTTGGATTCCTCAGCAACACCGAGCTACGGCTGACGTGCTACTGGCAGCGCGCAGCAGGCTGGAGGTGCCAGCAGTCTGGAGGCCAGACTCTGTGGCCAGCACACCGAAGGTGCTGCACCCCACGAAAGGAAAGAAGGCAGGTGGTCACCAAGTGGAGCCAGGAAGAGCCACGTGCAGCAGAACCAAAGGATGATGCTACCACACAAGGGGCACGTGGGAACGCGAAGGGTTTTCCTGAGCAAAACCCCTCTGGTGGGAAAGAAGGGCTCTGGCAGTGCAGAACAGCCAGGTAGGTCCTGCCAGCGCTGCGACAGAGCTGACTCTGGGCTTAACAAGCCCTGCCTCAGGGCTGGAGGTCCAGTGGCCAGGAGGCTGTGGAGGTCTGTGTGACTCAGCACCCAGGGGGCCAGCACCTGCAGGTGCTCACTGCTTCATCCTCACGCCCCTTCACGCCTGCTGAGGGCCAAAGGCTGGCACTGCTCCTGCCATCCCAAGCCCAGTCTAAACCAGTTCCTTTCCAACAGCACTGTATGAGCCCAGAGAGTCCCTGGCCAGCGCTTCGTGATTTTCCTGTTCCATCTGAATCGTTCCAGGAGATGACAGGAAAAAGCAGAACGAGCTGCCTGGTGCTTCCCCTCAGCAAACAGGAGCCCCAGGCAGCCCAGAGAATGGAAACTCAGACAAAAGCCAGGGCTGGGAGTGGGGGAGGCCAGGGGAAGGGAGGCCTCCTGTGCAAAGCTTCATTCAACACAGCACCAGTGATGGCAAGGCTGCAGCTCTGAGGCAGCTCCTCTCCACGCAGTCAGGGTGCCAGGTCAGTGCCAAAGTCAAGGCTGCGCCGAGTGTCAGAGCCCTCCTGGCCCTCCCAGCCCTGTCTGGTGGAGAATGGACTTGGTCTGGGTGATCCTGCTGTGGCAGGGGGATTGGACTGGATGATCTTTCGAGGTGCCTTCCAATCCCTAATGATTCTGTGATCTGGCCCTGCAGCTGCTTGAGTGATGGTTCTCTGCATGAGGCCATCAGAGCCACTGGAATGAGGAAAACCTCCCCAGTACCACCCAGACCTGCATTGGCTCAGATGTCCTTGGGCAGGATGTCAGCTGGAGGACCAAGCAGTGGGTTTACAACCTGACCTGGCAGACCTCACCAGCAAGCTCCACAAACACCCAGAGAGCAACCGAGCAGTAACAGCAGCCACGAGGGTGATGGAGGGAGAGAGGGCACAGCCAAGAACCCACATCTACACCAGCACCAGCACCCTTGTGATCTTCCTCTCCACCCTGCCATATGTTTACACTACCGACAGGAACTCCAAGCCCACCCATAAGCAACCCTCCAGCCACAAGGAGGACTCAGAGCTGGGGACAAAGAGACAGCTGCACTCCAGAGCTTTGCACGCACGGAAGAAGGCAGGGAGTTTATTTATTCCCCAAGCCCTGCTTTGGGATAAATAGTTTAAATCTCTCTCCAGACCAAAGCCATATATTTACAGCTAAGTTTCTGCCTGTAGAGATTCAGAAGGATTTGCCAGAAAGCCAGGAAGATCCAGCTAGTCCAGCTCTCCAGTCAGCTTAATGCTTATGGGAGAATGGGGTTCACCCAGTGCCTTGGAAATCACACCCAGGCGGTGACAAGGGCTGCAGGGATTCATTCATGCACCACTGCATGCAGCTTCCTCTGCATGGACCACCCACAAGCATGCATCCAGCCCCTCTGCAGCCCCAGGAGCTGGGGGAAGGCACACAGGAGTCTGGAGATGCCACATACAGCACCACACTGCGAGTCCAGCTCAAGGTGAGTCTCAGAATGCCTGAGACATCCTGCTTTGCTGCACAGCTCACTGCAGGTTTGACCTGTTTGCTCCCCTCCCTGGAAGAAGCTCCCGACACCACACACAAGCTTTTCCTAGCAGCCACCACCATCCTCAAGCTGAAAATTGCCAGATGCACCCAGCAATGTGAATCCAGAGAGCAGTGGAGCAGCCAAAATGTATTGAGAAGACACCTGAAATAGAGAGAACTCTGCCAGCTGCACTGGTGCCTCTCCTATTTATATGGGCTCCACACTGTTCTGACCTCTTCCTGTAGCTAAAGCTTGCAGAGGAGGAGCTGGATGCCCAGGGCTCCTCTCTGGGTTCAATAATTTCTGTGTCATCCCTCATGAGCACTTCAAGGACACTAGGTAACTACAGCCTGCTGTGCATCCCACATCCATCTGCAGTCTGCGTGGCACCACCTTCCCACCGGCCACAAATCCCCCACATCCATCTCCAGCTACATCCTACAGTTCTGCAGATTTCCCTGTGTTTCTTCTCCTTGCAGTACTGGAAAGACCTGAACTGGGTACTGGTGGAAAGACCAGCACCTCCAGTGCTGGGCCCCTCACTTCAAGAAAGAGATTGAGGGGCTGGAGCAGGTCCAGAGGAGCAACAAGGATGGGGAAGGGACTGGAGGGAAAGTCTGAGGAGAGGCTGAGGGAGCTGGGGGTGCTTAGCCTGGAGATGAGGAGAATCAGGGGGGACCTTCTCCCTCTCTACAGCTCCCTGAAGGGAGGTTGTAGTCAGGTGGGGGTCAGGTTCTTCTCTCAGGCAACTAGTGCCAGGACAAGAGGGGAGGACCTGAAGCTGCACCAGAGGAGGGTTCAGTTGGATGTTAGGAAGCCCTTCCTCATGGCAAGGGTGATCAGAGCCTGGACTGGACTGCCCAGGGCAGTGATGGAGTCCCCATCCCTGACGGTGTTGAAGCACAACCTGGCTGTAGCCCTTAGTGCCCTGGTCTGGCTGATGTGGTGATGCTGGGTCCTGGGCTGGGCTGGATTTGCTCAGAGATCGTTCCCAACCCCAACAACTCTGTGAGTCTGTGATCTCACAACCACCATTTATGGCTGTGCAGGGCAGCACTGCTCTCCAGCTAAGACCCAGGACCCCTCTCCTAGGGGGAAACATCACCGGCGAGGCTGGACCCGCAGCACCACCTCTGGAAGCAGACTGGGCACAGAAAGGCACAGCTCCTTTCTTATTTTCATTAGAGCCATTTAAGAATCTACAGCAGAAGCCACACCAACAGTTAAGTAGACAGAGAAGCTAATATTTCCTCCGTTCATGCAATATTAATTAAAAGGCAGCTTCTCTGAGACATTACTGCATCACCTCAGAGCTAAAAATGGAGAGAAGTCTCCGAACGGGAAGAATATTCACGCATAGAACTTTCTGGAATATCTACCCAAATCAATATCCAGGCAGCAACTTGATAGAGATGGATCTGATGCAGAGCCCCAGCCACCAGTTGAAGAAAAACTGGGGGTGGAATGGGCTCACAGAGAGAGAAATTCATTCTAATCAAATCTCCTTGAAAAACAAGAGCTTTGCTCTCTAGGGGCAGGAAAGCTGATGCCAAATTTATCTGCAGAACAAATCATTCTCTTTGGATGGTCACTAAGCCAACAGTGGGAAGAGCACCAGAACATCATGTTGCAGGGGGATTGGACTAGATGATCTTTTGAGGTCCCTTCCAACCCCTAATGATTCTATGATCCTAAGTAACCAAATGCCAACGAAGCACAGAACAAGAACCAGCAACAGACACCCCAAGAACCAGGTGCTGGAAGTAAATGGTGCTACTGAGGCTGGGTGTTTGGCAACCTTGCATGGGAGCCCTGTGGGAGAGCATCTCCAGCTACCAAGAGGCAGGGTTGAATCCATAGACTCATAGAATCATTAGGGATTGGAAGGGACCCTGAAAGATCATCCAGTCCAATCCCCCTGCCACAGCAGGATCATTTCACTGGAGAAGTTATGGAATCAGAATCATTTGGGTTGGAAAAGACCCTTGGGATCATGCAGTCCAACCATCAACCCTACTCTGCAAGTTCACCCCTAAACCAGATCATCCAACGCTACAACTAAGCGTCTTTTAAACTCATCCAGGGATGGGGACTCAACCATCAACCACACTGGGCAGCCTGACCACTCTCTCCAGGAAGAATTTGTTCCTGATGTTCAGTCTAAACCTCCCCCTGTTGAAGCTTGAAACCCTTCCTTCTGGTTCTGTCATTAATCACCTGTGAGAAGACACCAGCACCAACATCTCTACAGTGTCCTTTCAGATAGTTGCAGAGAGTGATGAGGTCTCCCGTCAGCCTCCTCCTCCTCCAACTAAACAGCCCCAACTCACAGAATCGTTAGGGATTGGAAGTGACCTTGACAGATCATCTAGTCCAATCCCCTTGACACAGCAGGATCGCCTAGATCATGTCACACAGGAACACATCCAGGTGGGTCTTAAACGTCTCCAGAGGAGGAGACTCCACAACTCCCCTGGACAGCCCCTTCCAGGGCTCTATCACCCTCACTGGGAAGAAGTTCCTTCTCATATTGATGTGGAACCTTCTGTGTTCCAGCTCCCACCCACTGCCCCTTGTCCTGGCACTGCATGACACTGAGCAGAGCCTGGCTCCATCCTCCTGACACCCATCCTTCACATATTTATAGACATTAATGGGGTCACCCCTGAGTGTCCTCTTCTCCAAGCTCAAGAGACCCAGCTCCCTCAGCCTCTCCTCATAAGGGAGGTGCTCCACCTCCTTCATCATCCTCACTGCCCTATGCTGGACTCTCTCCAGCAGCTCCACATCCCTCTTGAACTGAGGGGCCCAGAACTGGACACAACACTCCAGGTGTGGTCTCACCAGGGCAGAGTAGAGGGGGAAAAGAACCTCTCAGATCTGCTAACCACCCCCCATTCTGATCCACCCCAAACTCTCTCAGTCTCTCCTCCTAAGATTTATTCTCAAGGTCACAGGAGCACAGTGTGACACTGCAGGAAGCCCAGCACACCACTCTTGTTTCCTGGGTGACAATTTTCTTGCCATCAAGATGAATGGTCTCTGCTCCAAGCCACGTGGCTTTGAGACTTGCCCTTAGCTGTCTGGCAGAATTCTGATCAGAAGTGTCTGATTTCCAAAAGCACCTGGACATTCCAGCAACCCAGCTCCAACTCTGCTCTGATTTCTCACTGCCTGCCATGAACAGAGGACCTGGCTCAAGGAGACAAGAATAATGTCAAGATAGCATGGAATGGCTCCAAGACACCTGGCAACACAGCAGGAAATTCAGAGAGAAGGGGACACATGGCATGGAACAGGGGGTATGGACACAGAAGGTGAACCAGAGGGGAGACAGGAGGCACAACTGGAAAAGGAACAGCTGCAGCTGAACCAGAGCAGCAAGGGAGAGGCAGGATCTGGGCACCAGGGTCAGTGCAGCTGTGCCAGATGAGCCCTCAGCAAGCAGCTCTTCCACTGACACATCTGAGGGCTGCAAGCACTCGCCACGCACAGGCAGAGCCATAAGGAGCTAACTCAGCAGAGGGGGGGAAAACCACCACATGTTGCCTTTGTAGCTCAGGTTTTGCTTGGAACACGGTGGATAAACATCTGTTCAAGCCTGGCTGGAAGAAGGGGTGATCCCAAGACAACCAGCTAACACCCAGGCATCTCCCTGTTGCAGAAGGAGGCTCATCCCAGGAGCTACACACTCCCACAGTACCTGCCCCGTGTCTCAGATGCCTCCCAGGCTCCCAGCAGGAACTCAGAAGGGACAGGACCAAAGAAGAACACCAAGTAACTCACAAGAACTTCTGTCTGGAATCATTTGCAGTCCTTCAACTGCTAGAGAGGAGGCTTTCAACGCTGCCTCCTCTTCAGGGCAGCTGCAGAGGCAGCTCAATAACCGGTCCTCAGTAGCACAAACCCCTGTGGATGGATGGTTTGGGATGTTCTACCCTGTACAGCACCTTACAGGGCTCTCCCTGTGGTGTTACCTGATCTTGTCTCTGCTGGAAAAACAGAAACCATAACCTTTCCTCCCACAAAAGCTTCCCACTGACTCGGGTCTTGCCAGCGACTTCAGCCACAGGAGAGATGGGCTTCCCCCAGCAGAGCCAGCACACAGCAGAGCACGGAGTGATGAGCAAGAAAGACACCAGCAAGCCACAGCTTGTCCTGCCTTTAGCCATTTGGGTAGTCACTGCGTGTTTTGGAATCAAAGGCTTCCTTTGTGCTCCTGAAGAGGCCAACCAGAGCAGCCTACAGTCGGTCTTAAGCAATACGGTGCCTACCCAGTGCCCTGTCTTGCCAGGACAGTCCAGTGCAGAGCTGCCCAGAGGCACGTAAGCCTCCCCTCCGCAGCCACGCTGGGGCTTGGCCTCCCTACTCCATGGCTCTGGGGTGATGGAGAACAGAGCCAGCTCAGCAGCAGCTGCACTGACAGAAGCAGGGTGCTGCTCTTCAGGGCAGCCTGAGCTGCACCCAGGTGTAAAACTCTTGATGCTGGGACAAAACTCACCTCACAGCAGTCACCCCACTCTCCAGACAGGAGTCTGCGTGTTTAAGTTAGAATCGTAGAATCATTAGGGATTGGAAGGGACCCCTAAAGATCATCTAGTCCAATCCCCCTGCCACAGCAAGATCACTTCACTGGAGAAGTTATGGAATCAGAATCACTCAGGGTTGGAGGGGACCACCTGATCATCCAGTTCCAATCCCCCCACCAGGCTGGCCAGAGCCCCATCCAGCCTGGCCTTAAACACCTCCAGGGATGGGGCCTCCACCACCTCCCTGGGCAACCCATTCCAGGCTCTCACCACTCTCACGGTGAAGAACTTCCTCCTCACATCCACTCTGAATCTACCCATCTCCAGCTTTGCTCCATTGCCCCATGTCCTGTCACTGCTGAGGGTGCACTCAATGCCTTTGTCTACGTCACCAACAAAAATGTTGAACAAGACTGGTCCCAGGACTGATCACTGAGGGACTCCGCTTGTCATTGGCCTCCACTCAGACATGGATCCATCGACAGCCACTCTCTGGGTGCGGCCATCAAGCCAGTTCCTTACCCATCTAGTGGTCCACCCACCAAAGCCACGTTCCACCAGCTTGGAGACCAGACTGTGGTGTGGGACAGTGTCAAAGGCTTTGCTGAGGTCCTTATTCACCACCCTGCACAGTGTGGGTCCGAGACACCCCAACCTCCCAGAGGTCCAGATGATCTGATGGTCGTGAGTTCAGCTCACACACACACAGGGACCCTGTGCACGCTCCGTTCCACAAACACCAATCTTCCTGCTTGTTCCTATCAATGATTATGAGTGTCTGAGGAGCGGGTGTCAAGAGGATGGAGCCAGAGCTTTCAGTGGTACCCAGCAACAGGAGCAATGGGCACAAGCTGGAACACAGAAGCTTCCCTCAGATAGGAAGTTTCTTTACTGTGAGGGTGACGGAGCACTGGAACAGGCTGCCCAGAGAGGTTGGAATCTTCTGAAGACATTCAGAACCCATCTCAACATGCAGCCTGCTCTAGATGAACCTGATTTAGCAGGAGGGTTGAACTAGATGATCTCCAAAGCCTCCTTCCAACCTAACAGAATCAGAGAACATCAGGGATTGGAAGGGAGCTCAAAAGATCATCTAGTCCAATCCCCCTGCCAGTTTGATTCTATGCTCCATGCAAACTGGAGCTTAGGCTGACAAGAAGACAGGCCACTGGTATGAAACCAGTAAGCTCCATTTCATGTAAGAAATCACTCTTTAAAAGCAGTCATGCCTCCTCTCCTGAAACACCAGCTGTGTTTCAAGGGGAGTGGGAGTTCACGGGTACTCATCACCGCGACGTTCCACCCTGGTGAGTCCTAGCTCGTGTGACCGATCCAGGGCTGAATCCAGCTAGTTTTCATTTCAGCTCTCAGGGGCACCTGGATACTTGAACATCCATCTCTTTGCTACCAACAGGATTGATTTCAGTAGCAAATATGGTCTTGCCTGGATGTCACCTGGTATTTTTAAGGATTAAAATTTCAAGGCAAATCCTTGCGAAACGATTTTGAGGGTCAAACTGGACAAAGAAGGAAGGATTTTAACAGATAATCAATTTTTTGGGGGGATAAAGGGGTGAGCTCATGAATGGTTATAAATATGTGAAGAGTGGGTGTCAAGAGGATGGAGCTCTGGGGCACCCAATGAAAGGACATGGGGCAATGGGTGTGAGCTGGAACAGAGGAGGTTCCACATCAATATGAGAAGGACCTTCTTCCCAATGAGGGTGATGGAGCCCTGGAAGGGGCTGCCCAGGGGGGTTGTGGAGTCTCCTCCTCTGGAGATATTTAAAACCCACCTGGACATGCTCCTGTGTGACTTGATCTAGGGGATCCTGCTGTGGCAGGGGGGTTGGACTAGATGATCTCTCGAGGTCCTTTCCAATCCCTAATGTTCTGTGATTCTGTGATGGACATGGCAACCGACTTGCTGTGTCTTCAAAGTTCTTTTAAGGTCCTTTCCAATCCCGAATCCATGCACTTCAGCAGCTGATCCTGCTGTGGCAGGGGGATTGGACTGGATGATCTTTCAAGGTCCCTTCCAATCCCTAATGTTCTGTGATTCTGTCACATCAAAGGAGCACCCCCAGCCAGCAGCAGTCAGCAACGGGTGTCAACAAAAGCACCCACCCATCGAGCTTCCCAAAGTGCTCCAAGACAAGCAGAGGTGAGAACAATTCCAGGTGGGCCAGCACACCAAAAATCGTCACCCCAAGCACACAGAGAAGGCTTTCAGATGCCTGCAAACCACTCTGAAGTCCCCCTCACCTCTCTGCTCATCAGACAGCACCTATGAGTTACCTCTTGGAGCAGAAGATGCTCTCCTCAGGAGTCTGGTTCCTCAGGAACAGGCAAGGCTCAAATTAAGACTAGAAGTACTGTGTGGCTCAGCCCTTCAGGCTCAGGAAAAACATTTTCGTATTTAATTAAAAAAAAAAAAACCCAAAAAACCAAAAAACAACCAAACACAAGAGTGAGGAACAGAGCAGGGGCAGCAGTTAATAGAAAGCACATGCGCTGCAGACCTGGCTGCCAACACCAGTTGATGCTTTGGAACAAAGACCACTTGTGTTGGGCATGATCTTCCACGGCCACCAGGCAGGGGCTGCCCGGGGTAAAAGGAGACACAGGTAAACACGGGGAGAGGACTTCCCCCAGAACGAAGGAATGACCCAAGAATGGAGTCACCACCTCGATGGGGTAGAGCATGGGTTCATCGTCGCCCATGCCAAAGCAGGCAGAGGCAGGAGGAAATACTGGACGGGCTTGTGGACAGGATGACACTCCTTGTGAAAATTCAGGCTACACCCTGACCCCCAGACACAGCCTGGAAATGAAGAGCTGCAGCTGCCGAACGCGCTGAACGTGCTTCTAACACCAAGAGCCTGCAGAAGCTTCGCTACAACCAGCCTGCGCCCATCTCCCATGGAGACTGTCCAGAAGAAACCCCAGAGAACCATCACAGACTCAATTAAGGTTGGAAGATACCTCCAAGAGCACCAAGTTGAGCCTGGAATGGGTTGCACAGGGAGGTGGTTGGGGCCCCATTCCCTGGAGGCTGGATGGGAACTGGATGTTCAGGTGGGTCCCTTCCAACCCTGAGTGATTCTGATTCTACAGCTTCTCCAGTGAAGTGATCCTGCTGTGGCAGGGGGATTGGACCAGATGATCTTTCGGGGTCCCTTCCAATCCCTCATGCTCCTATGATTTTGTTATTCAAACCTAGAGTTGTATAAAGTCAGGGCTTGCCAGATTCTCTTCCTTCCCACTGCCTGCACAGCACAACGCGTAGAAAGCACGGGAAGAGTGAAACAAGATGAACCTCTTGATGATGCTTCAGTCTGGCCCTTTTTTGTGTAGGGACAGCAGCTGCCAGGTCTAAACCAAAGCAGCTCTCTAGCAATTCAAGCTGGATTTGCTTGCACCACATAACTTCAGAGGTGATGGGGTACTGCTCCCTCACAGAGCACCCCACAACAATGCAGGAGAGACAAATGGAGAACTGAGAGCTCATCAACACAACCAGCACAGCAGGTCCTGAAGGATCATGTAGGATGGAGGAGGTGGAAGTGCAGTACCCTGCTCTGGGTATACTCTCCAGAATCAAAGGGCTTGTCTTCTGATTGAAGGGTGTCCAGCATAGAACAACAAGGATGATGAAGGAGGTGGAGCAGCTCCCTTATGAGGAGAGGCTGAGGGAGCCGGGTCTCTTGAGCTTGGAGAAGAAGAGACTGAGGGGTGACTTCATTAATGTCTATAAATATTTGAGGGGTGGGTGTCAGGAGGATGGAGCCAGGCTCTTCTCAATGTTATCTAGTGATGGGACAAGGGGCAACGGGTGTGAGCTGGAATAGAGGAGGTTCCACATCAATATGAGAAGGAACTTCTTCCCAGTGAGGGTGACAGAGCCCTGCAAGGGGCTGCCCAGGAGGGTTGTGGAGTCTCCTTCTCTGGAGACGTTTAAGACCCACCTGGATGTGTTCCTCTGTGACTTGGTCTAGGTGATCCTGCTGTTGTCAGGGGGATTGGACTAGATGATCTTTCAAGGTCCCTTCCAACCCGTAATGATTCTATAGTTCAGTAACTCTGGTATCAGGAAGCAAGCAAACAGCTTCTCAAAGGCCTCAGTGTCCCCCCACCTTACTCACACTCCTTCTGAACAACCTCCCTAAAAGGAAAGAGATGCACAACACATCCAGACCACTGAAAACTCACAAGGACATTAGGAACAAAACATGAACCACACGCAGAGCCTCCCAATGACCACAAATCCAAGGAAACAGCCCTCACTCTCGCTGGCAACCACATGAAAAGCCTGAAGACCTGCAGCACCCCTGTCAGTTCTCTCAAAGAACAAATCCTTCGAGGCCCAGCAGTGGGACTGCTTCTGCCAGGCACGTGCTACGCTCAGCGCAGCCCCGTAAGCCCACAATGTAATGTCCTTTTTCAACAAACTGATGGCTTTTACAAGCAGCTGTTAGGTGCCACCTCCCAACACCCTCCAGACAAGGTGCAGGACACAGGAGCAGGCACTGTGTCGCCTCGACCGCGCTGATGCCCAAGAGCCAACACGTTCACATCAAGTCATTATTCATTTCCCTTTCCCCACAAGAACCCATTTCTTACCAAGGTACAAAAACAGTGAACCACCTCTTGAAACACAATCATCATGGCTGGAAAGGACCTCCACAATCATGAAGTCCATACCTCTCCCTAACCCCTACACCATGGGCTCAAGTGCTTCAGCTACTCACTTTTTAAGCACCTCCAGGGATGGGGACTCCACCACCTCCCTGGGCAGCCTGTTCCAGTGCCCAGCCACTCTCTCAGGAAAGAACTTCTTCCTGAGATCCAATCTAAACCTCCCCTGATGCAACTTGCGGCCATCTCCTCTCATGCTACCACTAGTAATTTGTGAGAAGACACCAGCACCAGCCTCACTAAAACTTCCTTTTAGGTAGTTGTAGAGAGCAAGAAGGTCTCTTCTCAACCTCCTCTTCTCTGGACTCAATAACCCCAGCCTCACCGCCCTTCTCTGGCCCCACTCCAGCATCTCAACATCCTTCCGTGGTGCCCAAAACTGGACCCAGTACTCAAGGTGTGGTCTCACGAGTGCCAAGTACAGGGGCACCACCACCTCCCTACTCCTGCCAGTGACACCATTCCTGATGCAGCCCAGGAGGCCATTGGCCTTCTTGGCCACCTGGGCACTCTACTAACTCCTGCTCAACCAGGTGTCAACCAGCACTTCCAGGTCCTTTTCCAGCAGGTAGCTCTCCAGCCACTCCTTCTGCCCATCCCAGCCCACAAGACCACCACCCAACATCAGGAGAACGTGACCCATTTCCTTGGGGTCTGGACAAACACTCGCGTCCTCCGATCTCAGGGGGATTTCCCTGCAAACACAACAGCATCAGCTGCCCTCACAAAGAGCACGTCTGTCCCGAAGCCCGTGCACTGCTAAAGAAGCATTTGTTCCGAGCTCCCAAATATCAAAAGCAGTGGAAACACCCATTGCTAACGTGAAATATTTCACATTCCAGGTCTTCGAGCCACGCTTGAAGAAGTTCAGAGAAATAAGTGTTTATTCACTGCGGAGAGGTGTAGGTCCAGCTGTTTACTTAAGTCCACGCGTGCTTGCTGGAACGCGGCTTTCATCTCTGCAGCTCAAATATCGGATGAACTGCAATGAAGGAAAGAAAAATATCCAAGTTCCCCCAGTAAATCCCTGTCAGGAGGCCTCACAGCCCTCAGATCTTTTTTAAGTGTCTTATCACACAGAGCTGTACTGACCCTCGTGTTCTTGCCTGCTGCCCCAAAGCCAGGCTCTTCTCTACCTACACCTTTCCTACCACCTTAACTTCGCTCTCCTTGGACTTTGCAGCCTGTGGAGAAAGTTCAGGCTGCCCTCCTAGGACTTTCACCCACCTGCCTGCTGCAAGTCTCCTTCACTGGAGATGTTTAAAACCCACCTGGCCATGTTCCGGTGCGACTTGGTCTAGGGGATCCTGCTTGGCAGGGGGATTGGACTGGACGATCTTTCAAGGTCTATTCCAATCCCTAATCATAGAATCATTAGGAATTGGACTACATGACCTTTCAAGGTCCCTTCCAATCCCTAATCATAGAAACATTAGGGATTGGAGGGACCTCAAGAGATCATCCAGTCCAACCCCCCTGCCACAGCAGGATCCCCTAGACCAAGTCACACAGGAACACGTCCAGGTGGGTCTTAAACATCTCCAGTGAAGGAGACTCCACAACCTCCCTGGGCAGCCCCTTCTAGTGCTCCATCACCATCACTGTGGAGAAGTTCCTTCTCAGACTGATGTGGAACCTCCTCTGTTCCAGCTTATTAATGTTACGTGTGATTGTACGTGTGTGTGTGTGAACATGGACCAGCTTTCGGTCAAACAGAGTGAGACCTATCCACCTGAACAAAACACAGGCAGTACAGGGCCACCCACCCACCTGTCTTGAGTAAGAGGGCTTCAACAGACTGGGAGCAAACTGGGAGGATCAGCAAGAACACGTATTACCTGGCACGCAACTAAATACAGGTGCTTGCTGCACCTTAAACATCTGCTCGTCTGTCTGTACACGATGGTTATAATTCCAACTCAATTAAGAGCTCAGAGGCCATCTTTAACGAATGCAGAATGTGACAACCCTCTGGTTGGTGCCAGCTCACACACAGGCAAGGGCCATGGACATACTACTCTACACCTGTTCTTAGTCAAAAGGCTGAGAAGCTAGGAGAAAGGGACCTGGGGATCCCGGTGGACAGCAGGATGACCATGAGCCAGCAATGGGCCCTTGTGGCTAAGAAGGCCAGCGGCATCCTGGGGTGGATCAGAAGGGAGGTGGTTAGCAGATCAAGAGAGGTTCTCCTCCCCTTCTATTCTGCCCTGGTGAGACTTCACCTGGAATATTGTGTCCAGTTCAGGGCCCCGCAGTTCCAGGACATAGAGCTGCTGGAGACAGTCCAGCGCAGAGCCATGGAGATGATGAAGTGACTTGGTCTAGGTGATCCTGCTGTGGCAGGGGGATTGGACTAGATGATCTTTCGAGGTCCCTTCCAATCCCTAATGTTCTGTGATAGTTATGGACATAGTGACCAACTTGCTGTGTCTCCAAAGTTCCTACCACAACAGGGCTTCAGCCTGCCTGGATGTCCACACTTCCTGAGCACAGCCAAGCCTCAGGGAGGATAAAATGCTTTATAAGGAAAGAATGGCATCAGCTTTTCACAGCTTTGCCCAAGAACAGCCCAGAAAAGTGCGGAGCAGCTCAGCTCTTCACCTGTTCATGGGACGCTCGCTCAGATTAGTGATCATAATCTGGCTGCACTGGACTTGGAGCTTCATGAAGCAGCCTCAGCTCAAAGAGCAAAAATCACCAAGGTTTCACTGCTGGAGTTTTATTTCGGTCTCTCTAAACCCAAGACAAATCCTCATGCCTGTTTTCAGAGACTTTCTTCAGTAGGAACAGCCTTGCTAGGAAGCACTAGAAGCCGTACAGAAACCAGCAGCACAATGCAGGACACAGAGGCACTTCCACAATAAAAGAGACCTTTGGGGGGTTTTTTTTTAGCTTTTAAGAAGAGTTGACTCAGCAAATATTTCCTCTGCTAGCACTTCAACCACATGTTCCAGCAGAAGCCAGAGCACATCTGGCACGCTGCAGTGTCCCCGCCAGAAAGATCACAGCCTCGCTAAGCAATGGAAATGGAGCAACAGGGACTAGCAGTACGGACACCAAACACTCCTGGAGCATCTACGTGGCAAAGGAAGATCACAGGAAGGACCTCTGTGAGCCAGGGATAACCCCTCAGGTCCTTCCCTGCTCCTCTCTCCACAGGCAAAGGAAGACACTGACTTGCAACCCACAAAACTTATCTCTACTCTGTAAAACCCAGACGTTTTCCCGTGCGACCTGGTCTAGGTGGTCCTGCTGTGGCAGGGGGTTGGACTGGATGATCTTTCCAGGTCCCTTCTGATCCCTAATGTTCTGTGGTTCTGTGCTCCTTCCAGCCACATCGCCGGCACCCGATTTAGTGTCCGTGAGCCGGACGGCAGCTCGTTCCGTGGTCCTGCTGAGCAAGAGGAACGAGGAGGAACGTGTGTGCTTGGAAGCAGCACAGCAACTGGAGAGGGGAATGTGCCAGCAGGAAAGGCAGCGGGCAGCCCTCACTGGCAGGCTCGCACACCCCGGCTGCCAGTGGCAGCATGCTGGCAGGTCGGCAAATGCTGCAGCAGGTCCACGAGGCCCTGTGGCTCCAAACCAGAACTCAAGCAAAGCATGCGCTACCCCCTCGAGAAGGGCTGCCAAGGCAATCAGCAGGTATCACACCGAGCAATTAAATAAACGCTGCTTTTCATGCTTATCAGCTGTAAACTGGATGCGACTTGCAGCCTGGCAGCAGGGCTCAGTCACCGCAGCGGAGCTATAAATACCTTTCCCTCAGAAGCAGCCTCTCCAGGTGCCAGACTGAGGCTGCTCTTTCTTTTGCTGGAGAAGCTGCAAAACAAACTGCATGGGAACACCAGAGGGACCGCAAGCGGGTACTGGCGACACGCAGGACCCTGTGTGCAGGGCTCCCAGCTGTAGGTGGAGTGGGGTGGGGTGAATGGGGAGCCTTTCAAAGCCAGGCTGGAAAGCAGCTCGCAGCCCCTGCGGTTCTCATGCCACAAGCCAAAACCCCTGGGCTCCTCACCTAAGGGAAGATGGCGCTAAGAGGCCAGCAGAGAGAAACACCGTGGGGCTGTGAGGGAAGGCAGGTTTGGGCTTTGTAGCCTAGGGTCCAACACTGTGAATAGCAGCAGCCGGCTGCCCCCAAACCTCAGCTCCCCTGCCGAGGCTGGCGAAGGCACCAAGAGGCAAGGAAGCTGGCTCGCAGCCCCCCACAACATGGAGGGGCACAGGGAGCTCACCCAGAGAGCGCTCGGCACAGGACAACCCCCGCTTCAGCAGCCCGGAGGCGAATTTCTAGGGCTGGAAGACCACTCGGTGGTCTCGGTTTTTCTCCTCCAAGTTGCATCTGCTCAGGTTTCACGGGGAAGCCGCGCAGCGCCGCACACAAACACCACTGCTGGCGCCAGCCCCCATCGCGGGGCTCCGGGAGAGGTTGGAGGACACGGGGGGCGGGAGGGGGGCGATGCGGGAGCCACCTCTCCGCGGCACCGCGAGCGCCAGTCCTCCGGCTCCCGACAGCGACTGTCCCGCACATTTGCATCCGAGCCCAGGTGAGCCGGGCGGGCACACGCAGCGGGCCAGCGAAGCCCGGGTGAGGAGCCGCTGCGCTGCGGGGCTCCGCGGGGCTCGAGCACGACCGCCTTGCGGGGTCGAAGCCACGGGGTCCCGCGCAGCCCCTACCCCGGGGCACCGGGGCTGAGCGGATCCTCCCGCCGCCCGGCTCAGAGGGAGCGGGGGGGACCCAGACCACCGGAGCTCGGCCTAGGAGACGGCCGCGCCGCCTGCACCCCGTCGAGGGCGGCGGCCGCAGAGACCCTCCATCGACCGCCCGTGCGCGGCCCCCCGCGGTCGCCGGGGGGCGCAAGGCCCCGCCATCCGCACTCCCGAGGCCGGGGGAGGCTGCGGCTTCTGTCCCGGCCCGCACTCACCCAGCACCAGCAGCGCCCGCACCGCCGCCATCCTCCGCGCCGCCCGCCGCCGCTGCCGGTCAGTGCTCTGCCCGGGCCCTTGCCCTGGCCATGCCGCCGCCGCCCCGCCCGCCGCGGCCGCCAGGAGGGGCTTCCGGGGGCGGGGCAGCCCCCGGAAACCGGGCGGGGTCCGGGTCTTGGCGGGCCGGGGGGACCCCGCGGGCAGGGCTCGGCTCGGCCCCCGCCGCGGTGCTGGCTCGCAGCGGGAGGCTCGGCTGGGCTGCAGGACCCTGCGTTCCCCCCGCAGCTGGGAGCAGCGGGGAGGCAGGACAGCTCCTCCCGCACCAGCGGGCTCCTCACGGTCGGACCGTTCGTTGCACTGACGGTAGAAGCCGCCTGTCTGTTCCGCGGCTGAAAGCACAGAGGAGCACGGGAGCCAAGAGCCCTGCTGCGGGCAGAGGGCTGCACACGCAAGCCCGGCTGTGCAGCAGCCAGCCTGCCCCTTGCCGCTCCTCCGCACTGCCCTCAGGCAGGGCGCAGCAGTGCGAGCCGGCCTGGCCACCTGCACAGTGTGGGCTGGTGGCCTCCCTGCCCAACCGAAGGCTTCTCGCTGCACCACCAGCTCTGGCAGTTGTGGCTCTCCACACCAGTTTCCCGACTGGTTTGCTGAGCCTCCGAAACGCTGGCTGCTTTCGGTACTGCGTGGAAGGCTCCCTCAGACACCTCACAGCGTCCCCAGGAGCGCTGCCGAATCCACCACGAAGGATGATGAAGCGCTAATTTCGCAGAGCCTTTGCACAGCAGGGCCAGCCCGGAGCCCGCAGCAGAAGCCCCCACACCATTACCACCTCCAGCAGAGCCTGGGAGACAATGGAGCCGCCCTGGCAGGGTGCCAGTAGCCCCGTGTCGGCCCTCTTTCATATGGAAGCCGCCAGTAACCGCATATCGGTCCTCTTTCATATGGAAGCCACTACTTCCTGTCATCAAAAGCTGTTCTGGTTGTGGTTGGGGGCCAAGCAGCCACAGAGGAAGTGGGAACCTAATCAGCAAGCTCCAGAAAGCAAGTTTTACTCGAAAGTTCAGGGCAGGCGAGCAAAGCAGCCGATGCAAGCAGTAAGGGGAAGGGTCTCTGCTCCATGCACGCTGGCTGATTTTGCTTTCCCGCTGATGCCGGCCTCACATAAGGGCTGTGAAGTAAGCAGAGGACACTCACATCACTCCCCCATCAGCTCTAGGAGCTGCAGGCTGTCACACCTTCCCAGCGAACTACACCACAAGATACCCAGGAAATCACTGTCTGCTCTCGGTGTGCTCACCCAGGCCCTGTCTGAAGCTGCCTGGCTCCTTTGTAGAGTGGAGTGCTCAGCCCTGCTCTCCCCACAGCCACAGACTGAGCAGCCAGCCTGGACAGCACCTGACTGGAGAATGGAGTGGCAGAAGGCGCCTGCACTGCCAGGGCAATGCGACCACAGAGGTTGTCTTTTCCTCCTCTTCGTTCTCCAGCTGCATTGTAGGGTCAAGGGGCCAGAGCCAGTCTGCGCTGCAGGAGGCAGCTCACATCTCCAGCTACAGCAGCAGCAAACTCCGTGGGAACTGGGTCAGAAGCAGGCAGAATCCCCCCCACACTGAACCAGTTAAGCACATCCCTGAAAAAGCACCGCAGTTCCTGCAGCCAGCCAGCACGATGGACAGTCACATCTGAATGCTCAGCTCCCACGAACAGTACAAAGGAGCCAAAATGGGACTAGAGCAGACCCCATCCAACAGAAAACCACCTTACCTGCAGGGGAGGGTGGCCACAGGTGTTTGCAGCAGCAATATGAGCAAAGCAGAAGCTGTACCTGGCTGAACATGAGGACATAACCTGGGCAAACATTAGAGCCCCTCTAATTAGCCACATCTTTGCAGCCTGGAGCATCTTGAGGAGAACAAGGCTCTTCCCAAGCCAACCTGGGCTTCGGTGATCTGCAGCTGCAGTAGTTTGAGCTGGGTTTATTTACTGTTGGCACTGCCAGCTTCCCCCAGGAAAGTATGACTGTATTAAAGGGTATGAAACTTGCTGATCAAAGCAAAACACCACACGCAGCAGTGTCACTGCTGCTGCTGTCAGGTCCTGTCCCTCTCAGCTTGCAGCGTGTCTGCGAAACAGCATCAGAAACCAACGGACAAAGGCTGCCAGCACCCCAGTCCTGGCTGAGGGATAGCGAGTGACAGCCAGGGGGGCACTCGGTCTGAAGACAGTCACCCCAGCAGGAAACATTCAGGAAACATCCACATATTGCTTGCGACAAGTCCTTCCCCACTTTGAATCCCACTGTCCTACAAGGACACTGTAGCAGCATTTCAGAAGTTCTGTTAGGAACAGGCAACCATTCCCCCAGGGAGCAAGCCAGAGTCCAGACCAAGCCCCACACCTCCTACAGAGTCCTTTGCCTTCTGGACATCATCAGCTTGTGACTCTGCCAACCAAAATCCTCACTAGGGTGCTCACCACAGCTCTGCCACCCCAGCTCAGAGCTGAGTGAAGCTCAGGTCAGGCTAATGCTTTGCGCAAGCTCACAGAGTTACATGAGCCCCCCACCACGTGGTGCCCACCACGAGACCGCTGCGGAGGCTCTCCTCTGTGCCAGCTCCACTCTCAGCTGGCCCGTGAGGGCAGGCAAAGTACAGACCAGGCAGGTTTTTCCCCTGGCCAGGTCTTCATGGAGCAAAGTGTGCAGACCCACCCTACAGTCTCCTGGTCTGTCGTTTTGTGGGTGAACAGTGGGTCAGGAAGCGCCTTCGTCTTCTCTGGGTCAGAACTGCCGTCTACAGCAGGTCCAGCTGCAGTCACAGAGAGGGTTCAATCTGCTCGGCAGACGAACCAGATCTCATTGCGGCGCTGAGGGACGCTGGGGTTTTCATAAGTAGCCACGATGTAGGTTTCCCGGAGCACAGTGTCTGTGGAGCCCAAGAGCTCCCAGAAGAGACTGATCTCTCGTAGAATTGTCTCCTCAGTTGTCATCCCATAAAAAACCCTGCAGCAAAGGGAGCAACATAAGCAAGAGAACCAGTGCTTTCTGCCTTCCCAAAGCCAGGGCTCCTATCTCTCTACTCAAGGAACCACAGTAGCCACGTGGGGAGTTCATACACCTCTGCTGAGCTGAGCAAACAACCTCTGCTGCTGGGGTCACCTGGTTATAACTCGGAGTGGTGCCCTCTCGGTGATGTGGATTTCAGGGTCCATGGGAACAGGGGGGTTTTGCTGGAACTCTCCAGGGAGATAATAGGCAGTTACAACCTCGCGCTCCAGCTCGGTCCCTTCCTTGGTCAGGCGGATTTCGTTGAGCACTGGCACTGTCATGCCCAGATAGCAACCTGCAAGAAGGTAGGAAGGCAGTGGGTTCAGTAGGAGACAGCTGGGTCAGTGGCAGCAGCCCTCCTCCCCGCTAAACAAGGGCAGGGCCCTCCCTCCATGCAGCCTGCCAGCCCCCTCCGGCTCCTGCCTGCACACACCTACAGAGTTCTCCTTGCAGATGTAGCGCATGAGCTTCATGAAGCTCATGGAGATGCTCTGCTCATACATGGGCTCCCCTTTGGTGACACACGCCCACTTCCCAGCTGGGTACCGCCGCTCCTCGTAGGCTGCTTCCTCGCACTGAAACAGGCCACAGACAAGCGGAGTCAGAGTTGAGGACACTGAGGACACTGCAGCACCGTGGGCAGCAAAACCAACACCCACAGGTAGGAAGCGGGGAGACAAGGACCCTGCCAAAATGAGATCCTCTGCTTCTAAAGGAGGCTGGAGAAGGCAAAGGGAACTGGCACCACAAGTGCCTCAGACAAGGACACTTAACAGCACTGGGCAAAAGCCAGTGAAAGGAAAAGCACAGACAGGACAGGGTGTGAGGAGGCCTGGGGGCTCCTGGCAAGCACACGGAATGCAGCACATCCTCAGCAGGAGGCACAGGACTTTCTGCTCCTCTCCAGCCATTGTCTACCTGCTCGCAAGGGTGTTTGTTCCTGCTTCCAGTGACCAAAAGGCCTCCAACGAGGTGGGTGTAGGGCCTTTCCCCAGAGCACTGTGTGCACACAAGATAACAAAAAGCTTCCTACCCACTAGAAGGGGAAGTCTGGCAGAAGAGCTCTAGCAAGCAGAAGCGCTGTGAAGACTGGAACAAAACTTCTCTCACATCCTTCTCTCAGATCAGAGGGACAGAGACTTGAGAGAGTTCAGCGGAGGCCACGAGGATGCTTAGGGGACTGGAGCACCTGCCTTACGAGGAGACACTGAGAGACCTGGGACTTTTCAGCTTGGACAGGAGACGTTTAGGAGGGGACTTAATCACTGTCTATAAATTCATGAGGGCTGGGTGTCAAGAAGAAAGACACAATCTCTTTTCACTTGTGCCCTGGGATGGGACAAGTGACAATGGGTGTCACTTGGAGCACAGGAAGTTCCATCTCAACATGAGAAGAAATGTCTTTACTGTAAGGGTGCCAGAGCACTGGAAGGGGCTGCTGAGGGAGGTTGTGGAGTCTCCTTCTCTGGAGACTTCTAAGACCCTTCTGGATGCATTGCAGTGTGACCTGTATTAGGTTTTACGATCCTGCTCAAGCAGAGAGGTTGGACTCGATGACCCCTGGAAGTCCCTACTAACCCCTAATGATCTGTGTGTCCTTCACCCAGAACAAGAACTGACAGGAGGAAGAAAAGATAGGGTGCAGAGGGGACAGCTTTGTGGGATGGAACCGACTCTGTCACTTCCAGCACAGATGTCCAGTCTTCTGGACAAACCCAACACAGGAAGGCAGCAGAGGGAAGGAGGAAATGGCATCTGGACCTGTTCACAGCATAGTTATAACCACAGGCACTACCTGAAGAGGGGCTGGGAAGCTGTAGCCAGCCCTTGTCTTCCTGCTCACAGATTGCTCTTCAACCATATTACAGTGGCCACAAGAGAACCTTGTTCCACAGAGCTCAGGGTGCCTGTCCAAGCTTGTGTGCTCCACAGCAGTGACTGAGCCACAAAGTTGTAATGAGCCTCAACAGTGAACACAGCCTCCATCCCAATCAGATCTCTGCTCAGAAAGCCAAACCAAAGGCAGAAGGAAGGTGTCTGGACTGCTTAAATGCCTCGGTGGGGTGCCCCGAAACACTGCAGGCCAGCCAGCATTTGCCCTCTAGATGAGGCCATGCCTGCTACAGTCCCACCAAGCAAAGCAGATCAAGAGCATTTTCCAGGCAAGGAAAGCACCGATCCCTCTAGACCACTTGCAGATCTCATCTGTCACACAAATGCACCTACCAACCCAGACAGGCACAGTGCCTGGTCCTTCCACAACAGTCTAGAAGATGAGACTTGGCCAAGAGAAAGAATGAAGTTGCCTTACACAGACTCAGTGGCAACAGGTTCCTGCAGTGAGAGCTGGAGAATCTGACTGGATACAGAGCAAAGCTCCTTCAAAAGGATGAGGTCTTGTAGCACTGGCAATTCCAGTAGAGTAATCAATACTGGCCTCAGAAATGTGTCCTGAAGTGCCCCAGCTCCAGACTCCCCCCAGTACTGATGCCAGGAAGTGACCCCTGTCTCTTCACCCAGAACCTAGAGTCTAACTCCAAGAACCCTTCTCTAGCACAGAGCAGACGTGAACAGCAACAAGAGATCTTCAAGTCCCATGAAGTCTTCAGAGTGGCATCGATAGAGCAGAGCCCAGACTAACTCCCTGGGACCCAGAGGTGCAAAGGAACATGGATTGTGGTGAAGTCCCAGTTCAGAGTTGCAGAACCTACATGCTCAGGTGTGTTTCACAGGCAGGAGGGATGGACCTCAGCCCAGAAGTTTGTTAAGCTCTCCTCATCTAGAGGACAATTGATGTTTTCTTGGTAGCAAGCCCAACCAAGCCTGAAGAGACACAGGAACCAAGTCTGACAAGCACTTCCTCGTGGTTACTTCTCAAAACTCAGAAGCACCCTTTTGTGCAACAGGAGACCTTCAGAGAGAAGCTACCATGCTTGGATTGGCAGCTGTGACAGCACCACGCACTGAGGTCTCATAGTCATGGCCACTGGCCCTGCGTGTCCCACAGGAGCATTTTCATCTTGTGCCAGCTGAGATCTCTACATCATCCAGTAGCCACATAACCAGCACATGCTCAAACCCAGCAGGAGGTCAGGGTATGCAGCAAGAGGTCTTCTGAGCAAGGCAGGGGGCAGGCTCTGAGCTGAAAGTTCACTTGGCTGAGCCCACCCCAGCAGCAGAGGATAGGCTGGTAAAGGAGGCAGCTAGAAGCCAGGAGCCCAGAGAGAACAGCAAGCCGACTCCAATATGAAAGTCAAGTCTTTAAAATTTTAAAGTGAAGGAAGCTGCGCGCTGCCTTTACTCCACGCCGGAGAAGGCACAGGAATGGCAGAAAGCCGCACCACTCCCGAGTTGGCCGCAGTGCTTCTGCAAAAGCCTCTACAAGGCTGGGACGTAGGAGCTGACGTGCGGCTGCTGTCTCTGCAAGGAAGAGCCTCGTCCTGCTGCCCAGGCCGCAGCAGCACCCAGCGCAGGCAGCACACACAGCCCTGGGTGCGCAGAGAGGAGCAGGCCTCACCTTCTCGTGCTGCGAGAGGGTAACGTAAGGCACAGCCTCACGGGCCTGGCTGTGCCGGCTCATCTGGGCGATGGGACCTGCCATGTCTGCAAGGCAAAGCACAGGAGACGGGCGGCTGCAGAGCCTGACGGGCACCGGCAGTCTCGTATCGCGCTGGGCCCGGCCCCGCGGCCACCCCGCAGGGCGCTGTCAGGCCCCTCAAGGCCCCCTGCACCCTCCGCGGGCCAGCCCAGGGCCCCTCCGGGCCGCCCTGTGGCAGCGAGGCCACGCCGCGGCGAGGCTCAGCGCTCACCTCGGGGCAGGTGCACTCGGTGCGTAGCGGCTACCGCCTCCCAGTGTGCGAACAGCCGGCCCCGCTCCTCCTCGTCGCCGCTGTCGCCGCCGCCGGCCGCCGCCTCGTCGCCCAGCCCGTCCAGGTCCTCCAGCCTGATGCGCGCCATGGCCCCGCCCGCACCCGGACGCGAGGAGCGCCCCGCCCGCCCTGACGTCACGGCCGTGACGCCCGCAGCGCCGCGCTGCGCCGGCAGGCGGCGCCCGAGTGCGCAGCCCGCCCGTGCCCGCAACCCACCGCCCCTTCCGCAGCGCCCCCGACCCCGCACAGCCGCGGTCGCTTCTACAGTGGGTTTTATTTAATAAAATAAAGTACAGCAGTTCCCCGGGCAGCCCCTCCCGCAGTACACCGGGGCACTCCCGCCGCCGCCTCGCTGCCCCGGACTGCCGTGACTACCTGGCTAGCGTGGGCGAGTGGCGCGAAGCGGGCTGCCGCCGCGGCAGAGGGACATGCGGGCGCGCTGCGAGCCCCGGGACGGGAGGTGGGGTGGGGGTGGCCGCCTGCGGGGCCCCGGGTGGGAAGGGCACAGGAGCCGGGATCGGGGGGACGACACACAGAGCAGTCGCGGTGGGGAAAGTGCCGGGTGCTGCCCTGTGCAGCGCGAAGCCGTGGAGCCGCCAACATCAGAAGGGTCGGACGCAGGGGGCACCTCAGGCAGGTCAGTTGGAGGAGAGCAGGGAGCTGTGTGAGGACAAGTCCATGCTGCTGGCGCTGAGGCCTCTGCTCTCCGGGCGGAGACCTTGGGTGCCCTGGAAGAGACATCATCCGTGAAGCCAGTACCTGCAACTCCAACACCCGGAGGCTGCAGGGTCACCTCCTGCACCCCTTGCTTTGCAAGCCAGCCCCTCCCTGTGCCATCATCAGACACACATTTAGGTGTCACCTCTGCCCTCCCTGCTCCCAGTCTGTGGCTGGAGGGTTTACTGAGCCCCTCACTGCCTGTGTCACTGCCCACAGCCCCCAGCACCAGCCTGCTGCCCACCCAGTGCTTACCTCAAAGGAAGCATCGCTAGACTTGTGCAGGTAATTTAATGATGCAGCTCGTTTCATGCTACAAGAAAGCAGAGGAGAGGTGTGATCTTGTCTTGTCAGAACACAAACCCCAGAGTGGCAGGGCTCCCGTCCGCCCTGCACTCAGCCTGACCCTCGCAACCGTGACCCCTACCTGGTGTTCCTGGGCTCCAGGGGGCCATTGCCCTGCAGTTTCTTGACCAACATTTCACTGCTCCTCCTTATCACGTCCCGGATTTTCCCAAGAGAGCTGCTGCGTTGCAGAGTGCCACTGCCATCCTGGACACAGAGACACAAGCCAGGGCAACAGCTGAGTAGCACCGATCGGGCTCTGGCATGCTGCAGACGAGTGGCCAGGAACTGGGTTTGGCTCCAGACACCCTCTAGCACTGAGGATTTAGCCCTGGCTCCAAGCAAGCTTACTGCTCACTACACGGCTACCCCTCACCGTTCTTCTCAACAAGACATGATGATCACGGAGTCAGGGATCACAACTGGCTGGGCTCATCCAGACCAATCCTGCCTCCCTGGCGCAAGCGCAACATCCAACCACGCTGCCGACCTGCTCCAGACCACCAGTACATACAGACGTGGCATCCCCACAGCCCAGCTCAGACATGGCATAGCTCCATCACCTGCAACAATTCAGCAGCGGCTACCAAGGAGGTCCCTGCGGCCAGAGAAGAACGAAGACCTGACAGGAGCTCCAAGCTTGCAAACAGGGACATGCTGCCAGGACATTCATTTCAAGGAGGACATTCATGTCAAGGACTCCCTCCTCATTTGCTGCTGGCTGGAGCCCATCCTCCTCTCCTTCACCACACCACTGCCGATACTCTTCTCGACCCTGCACTCATCCTGATGCACATCCTGGGCCTGTATGCTGCACCTCGTTCCCCAGCCCGTTTCCTCCGGCACACCCTCAGAAATCCCCAGGAATCAAAAAGACTCTCTCAGCCTTTGACAGGCTCTCAGCCATTTCCTGCACATAGCAAGACACCAGCTGCCAGCACGGCAACACCTCAAGCCTCTGTGCCATCATGGCACCAAGCTCTTCCCCCACGGCCAGGCACGCTCATCACACCAGGCTGCGGCACCACTGCTGATGCAGTTACTTTTGCTCTGATGGCCTCATGACAGCAGTGTTCTCTGCTCCTGATCCCAACAGCCCCTGGCACATCAGGACAGAAGAAAGGAGGATAAGGTGACCACAAAAGCCCTTTGGTCCTTAAAAGAATGTAGCACTCCAAACAACCATGATGCTCTGTGGCCCATGTCGGCAGTGGGGCTAGGGTTAGTCCTGGTTGCCTCAGGACTGTCCATGCAGCCCTGCAGGTAGGCAGGTTCTCTGCCTTGGGCCAGTCACCCCTTAGTGCTGACTCCTATGGGTCGAGGCCCCAGACAGGACTTTTCCAACACCTCTCCACTCCATTTATTCAAAGCTGATCCAGTGCTAGACCCATCCCCACCCCAGCTTCTAACAGCTGAACAGGACTTTTCCTACCAGCAAAGCTTTCACCTCATCCCTTCCTACGCTAACTGCATTGAACCTCCTTTTCTTATCAGGATGAAGGGTTTCCAAACTAGCAGCCATGTCCTGCTGCTGCGATGGAGCGTACGCAGAGAGCACCACAAGGATAGCAAGGTAAACAATTCAGCTCCCACCCTAGGCAGGTTTTGGATGAGCTGCTTGTGAGTTTGTGGGGAACTAGCAAAGATGGGGTGGGGTGTCTTTTGCATCTCCACCGGACTTGCGCTGGATCACCACCCTCCCTACCGTACTGCCATGCCAAGCACTGGTCCTTTTGCCAGGCACACAAGCCAGGGATGGAGCAGGGAACACGTCTAAGGGCAGCAGGATTGAACCACAAAATATGCTCTGGGGTCAGGGCTGCAGGATGGAGCCACATTTCTTTCCCCAGCTGCGGTGATGCAAGCTGACTGCAGACCAACACGAGAACCAAACGCTGCCGCACGCTGCATTAAAAATAGCCTCCTCTCCTCGCTCTGCTCTCCGCAGGAGTATTTTTAACTCTGAACATTTATGGGGCTTGATTTACTGTAAAGCCCTCACCCAACTGCACCCACCAGAATGAGAGCACTCCAAGGAGAGTGAACAGCTCCACCTCCGAGCTTCAGTGCCTGCTCCCACCCTGCCTGCTGTGTGGAGGCAGAGGACTCCGATGGATCTGGCAGCGCATGGAGCTCAGCACTGGGGGACACAAGGGGGCATCTCTGTGGCTAATGGAAACACCTGCTGGCCAAGGCCCAAGCGTAGATGTCCTAGGACAGCCCTGCCACACAAGGCTACAGAACTGAGGACAGCAGTACCCCATTTGGAGGTTTGGGAGAGGTACAGCGAGGTTGGGTGCCTCCTCCCCAATGCTCAGCCTAGGAGAGGCACCCCACAGGCAGCACCTGCCCCTGCGCACACACACACAGACACCAAGCACCCCCACACCTGCTCCAGCAGCGTTTGCACCCCACACCCAAGCGCTGAGCGACGCTGGCCTACAGAGCATGGAAAGAAGCACAGGGCAGCAGTTCGGGTCTGTCTACCTTTAATCGGAGCTACGGTTGTTACAGCACCAGGTCCAGGACATGGCAAAGCACAGAGGCAGGTGGCACTGAGGTCTGAACGCACCCTGCACTGGGGGCTCCCCGCTCTTCAGAAGCATGGAGCGGTGCTGGGGGAGACAGGCACAGCCCTAGAGCACCACACCCCACGGTCCTGAGGCCAAACCTCACTTCAGCAAGCGCAAGCTCCCAGAAGGGAAGCAGGCATGTGCCCCTAGGCCTCTGCACCACCACAGGACAGCCAGGCCCAGACAGACACAAGCACATTTAATAACACAACTGGCTAGATGTCTTGTGAGAGAGAAACTATCTAGCTAAATAAATAAGGGGAGTGGGGGTTTGTCCTGCGCTGGCCTCTGAGCTCTGTCCTGCTGGCTGCAGCCTCCCCACCTTTCTACCCAGGCAGCAGGGGCAGGGAAGTGCACTTCTTACAGGACACTTACACCCAGGGGTATGAAGCTCAAAGCAGCGGTAGTCTGGCCCTAGGAAATCCCCAGTTTCCACTAGGGACAGACAGCACCTCACCCTGTGCAGATCTGGAGTCTCATCACAGGTACTGAGACACCCCCATATATGCAGAGGGTCAGCACTTTCTAGCAGTAAGGAAGCAGGGCTGCAGATTTCACTTGGCTAGGGGATGGCCACAGAGCAAGTCACAGCTGCGGGGACCATGCCTAGCGAGTCAGGCCCTGTGTTCAAGAGAATTGCCCTCATTCATGAGCAACCTGGTCCCTTCTCATTTGGACACCTCCCATCAGCCATCTCATCTGCTCCTACAGGCTCAGAGCACCTCAACCCCAAAGTCCTTCTCTCCTCACATCCTTTTTTGCACCTCCTTTTTCACCCAATTGCTCTGCTCCAAACCAGCCCACTCCCCATCTCTGCTACCTCTAATGGCCTGGGGCCTGACCCCCTGCAGAAAAGCTCTGCTTTCCTCCACCCCTGCTTCTTCTAGTACCCACACCTCAGGACCCCAGAGCTGGGAGCTTATTTACCCTTTAGTGCCAACCAGGTGTAAAACTTGGCTATGACCTCAGGTCAGGAGGTTGCAGCCAGACACGCTCGCCCTAGTGGCTTCCAGTTCCAGGCACAGCCCCTCACCTTGTCTTGGATGCCCAGTAGCTGTGCTGTGGGCTGCTCTACATGACTGTGTCCCTAAAGAGATACCCACATGCTCTCCACCTGCGTTGCAGAGCTCAGCGGGGAGGAAGGTAGCGAGAGAAGCACTGCCTCGTGCTGCAGGGAGAGCCCAGCTCACTGGTGGCCAACGCAGGTTTGCTACAGGGCACTACCATCAGCTAAGTCTAGAAGGAAGGAAGTAACAGGCACATGACAGCCCTGCCAAGGCCAGGCCTCTTGTCCCAAAACAGCTCCCCTCTCCCATCTTTGTGCCTCTGTCATGGGCTTTGCAGAGATGGAGTGAACAAGCTAGGAGGGTTGAGGCTGTCTAATGATGGTGGAGTCAGCAAGCCTGGAGTGAAGAAAATCCCCTGCAGGCCTGGTCCCACAGGGACGTGCAAGGGTAGGCTGGGAGTGAGAGCAGGCAAGGGGATGGTGTCCTGCTGCCCTGGCCTGGGGGAGCAGGCAGCTCCTTGCAGATTCTTCTCGCTCTTGCTGGCCATGGAAGTGGAGCTGGACCATGTGGCCAGGCACTCCTCTGCAGGCATCGCGATGCCCTTGCGCGTCGGGAGGGTTGGGGGACTGGCGTAGAGTTCTTGTCGAGGAAGGAGGGATGGTGTGGAGGAAAAGTCAGAAGATACAACACAAACATCCAGGTGATTGCAGTGGAGGGGAAAGAGGGACTCTCGGGAGGCACTTAAGCCTAGTGCACAAAGAGGAGAAAGACACAATTTACAAGGCCATGAGGTTGCAGGTCACCCAGGGAGCAGGTGGGGCAGGACCTAGGCTGCATGCAGAGACAACGGGCCTCATCTGGGCAGGGAGGGAGTCTTGTGAGGCTGAAACAGTGGCTTCACGTCTTCGCCAGCACGCTCCAGCAGGATGGCAGGAGCAGCTAGTTCAGGGAGGAACAGCCTGCACCCCCTGCTCTGAGGACTTTGGGCATGGGGTGCCTGACAAGGCCTCAGCACCACTGAGTTGGTGCCATCCCTGCTCTTCCAGCCCAGATCATGGGTCTCCCAGTCCAATTACCTGGGCAGCAAGCAGTGGGTCCAGCCCCTGGGCTGCTTCCAGAGCTGCTCTAGGCAGCAGGACATAGAGGCTGACACCCTGGAGGTGCTCACAGCCCTGTCTGCAGCAGCTGACAGCTAAGGGATGACAGCAGAGACCATCCTGAGACAGCCTGTCTGAGGTCTCTAGACCAGCACAGGAAGTAATTGGCTGTGACAGACAGGAGCAGCAGGAGCTCTATCAGCCTTCTTTTTGGGGGAGCTGTAGCCCAGTGCAGGGCTGCTGGCTGCAGGGAGCAGGCTTCTTGGCCTGGCCAGTGCAGCAGGCTGGAAAAGGCACCAAGGATCACGTGGCAGCAGCCAAGCCCACCAAGGTGCTGGGCCTGTCTCAAACCCCTTATCCATAGATGGCTGGGCCAAAGAAGCCCTGCCAAGCCACCCAAGGAAGGGTCAACTACTCCTCTTGGCTGGGTCAGGCTTGGGGAGAGAGTGGCATTGTCTGCTTGCCTTAGGCTGACCAGCTCCGAGACTGTCAGGAAGGTCTGCCAGATCATCACCAGGACAATGCAATCACCCAACACGGCCAGAAGGAACCACAGAGGTATCAGCCAGGGCAGGATTCCAGTGATCTGAATCCAAACCTGCAACCCCTCCCTCTGCACTTGTCTAGCCCCTCTAGTAATGAGGGGCTCGAGGGGCTCCATGGTCCCAGGGGTTGGTGCATTGCCTGGACTAGAACCCTCTTCACTCCTGATGTCAAGAGCTGGGACAGAGGACAGCCCTGCACCTGGCAGAGCTTCTGGGTCCCCTGAAGGCTTGGTCCCCTCAAATTTGATCCCTGGATCTTCTCCAGCCATCTCCTGGGTACAATCCACAATCAAGAGAGCCAGCAGGCCTGAGGCTTGGGTGTTGAGGGGCTGTCATGGCAACAGGGAAAAGGATGGAGCTCGTGCGGGTGAGGACAGAGCTGAGCCAGGTGGGGATGAGTTAGTGACAGCAGATGTGAGGGAAGAGCAGAAGGACTGTGTGTGCTGTGTGTCACCTGTCCCAAGCTGCAGTAAAGCCCAGCTACACTACACTCCCAGAGTCTGCAGGAGGAATGGTTAGGCATTAGTAATTCTAGCAGCCCTCAAGCCAAGCACCCACTAGTACCATGCTCACTTGCTACCATCATCCTGCCTACTCACTGGCTGCTCCATCCTCCTCCTCACAGGAGACACCTGTCCTACACCTGGACCTTCCTTCAAGCCCCACACTAAGGACTAAAGCACCCCTTGGTCTCAGAGCAAGCCTAGACACACTCAGGTCCTCTATGCACTCTGTGCCTTGGCTAACAGCAGCCTCTTTTGCCACCACTGGCCAGCCCTGTGTAGCGTTCCATAAAGACCTGCCCTTTACCACCCTCTGCCCCTGGCCAGAGCCCGTGGAGGGCATGAGATCAGGAGAGTGGGACAGCAAAGACACTGGCTGCAGACTATTCCTGTGCCCAGCAGTCACTCAGTCAGAGACACACCAGGCACACACACACACACCCCCCTCCCCAGGGTCAGCATCACCTTATGGGGCAACGCAGGACAGCCAGCCAAGTTGGTCACAAGCCTGGGAAGGCTGGAGATGGGGCTGATGCTCTCAGCCAGGGCCTCAAGAGGGGAGCAGCAGGAAGAGGTGTTAATAATGCTGCAAGACTAAGATTAAGGGCAGACCAGGACCAGCTCATGCTGTGCACTGCTAGGGCCTGGCAGTTCCCTGGAAGCAGGAGCCCTCCTAGTTTGGCCAGTACACCAAAAGCCAGGCCCAGACACACACCTCTGCAGGCTGGCTGGCTCATGCCACAGAACAGGAGAAGGAAGTGTGCAGGGAACGAATGGAAGCAGACAAGGATGCCACGACAGGCCACACAGGACAACCCTGAGTGAGGCTGTCCCTTCCCTCTGGCAGCCAGCTGAGGCCATTCTTGATGGTGTCTTGTACTTACCCCACTCCATTCCACGCCCATACTCACTTCCTCACTACCGTCTGTGGCACTCTCGTACTTGACGCTGCCTCCCAGGCTCCGACGTCTCTCTGTGCCATCACCCTCCTTCAGGATCTCCACCACCTTTGTCTGGTTGATGGGGTCAATGCCCTGCAAGTCAAAAGGGCTAAGGAAGCACTGCGTTTTATTCCCTCTGTGCTCTTGCCCTTCAGTGACCTGCTGTGCCACCACTGTGCTTGGCCCCATTCCCTCGCTCTTGGCCACTGCCCTACTACAGCCCAAGGATGGAGTCAAATGCCACCTTGCACTTAGCGGTCCCTATGGGGGTTCCCAGCTCAGTGAAGCCCCCACCAAGCGAGAAACCACCCTGAAGAACAAGGGCTTGCTAGCCCAAAACTGAAAGTGTGGGTATGTGAAGGTTTCTGCTGTCCTTCAGTTTGATGGCTCCTGTTTATTAGAAGACTGAGAAGAATTTAGGGCGGAAGGTACTCTGAGAAATCTTTACTGTGCTCCCTAGCCAGGGAAAGGGCAGGAAGGAAAACATCCCAGCGAGGGCACATCTCCTCAGCAGCTGACAAAGCCCTAACCCAGCTGTGCTCAAGAAGCCACTCTCTTCTCCCCCACGTGTGCACGTGCTAACATCTCCTCCATCCATACACACGCGTGTAGCACCACGCGCACCCCTGCGCAAAGGCAGTCCCAACTACCAAGGTGCTTTGGCCTTGCAGGACTGCAGACCAAGGGTGTCAGAGGCTGCAGAGCCCAGGAGAGTCCCTCGGCACACGCCCAGCCAAATGTTGTGTCGTGACCTGGCGCCCCACGATGCCCCATCCACCAGGGAAAGCACCCCTGGGGTTACCTGCCGCCGAGAGCGAACTGCACACTCCTCCAAGGTCTCAGCTGCTTCCAGCTTGCCCTGGCGCCGGTACAACGCACCCAGGTTCCGCAGAGTAGTGTTCACAGTCGGGCTGCAGTAATACAGGGGAGGTGAGCAGGAGCTCCCAGCACCCCCTCTCCAGAGAGCACAGCTACCCACAAGCCCACTCCTTACCTGCTAACCTTACAGGCCTTGTACCAGCCACCATACTCAGAGTAGGGAGCACTGTCTCTGTGCTTGCTCTGCAGGGTGAGGAGAGATGAGAGCTGTTAGCCCTACACCTACTGCTCTTCTCTGGCTTGTGGTCTTCCACTGGGTGCCAGTTCCAGGTCCCAGCTGACTCCCTGCACTAGCCCAACCTCTGGAATCAACGTACAAATGACCAGCAGGTTCCCAGAGGGAAAGCTGAAAGCTCTTTGCTGCAGTGGGTTTGGGCCACAAACAGAAGAGACATCCCCCTCTCTATGGGGAGCACAACCCCAACTCCCTGCCCCTTCCGCAGGAGCAAAGGCAGCGCAGACAGCCAACGCTGCCCATCCTCACGGCGTTCGGGAGGACGCGACAGCCGATCCAGCACGCAAGAGGAAGACTCAGAAGTCCCCAACCAACAGAAACCCCACAGCATGCCAGGCAGCACTGGCACGAAAACCCTCTGCTATGGTTAGCAAAGAAACTAGCCAGCCACATACAAGCCTTCTGCCTGCAAGGTCAGCCCTGCCCCGCAAGCTGCCTCCTCTCTGCGCCCAGACTTGTACCCCGAAGCTGCCTTGGTCTGCCACAGGCAGGAGCAAAGAGGCTGCTGGTTAGAGCAACAGGAGATGGATCAGGGCTTGATGCTCATGGAGGAAGATCCAGGGCCAGAAAGAGCCAACTGCACGAGCAGCACTGGCCCAGGTCAGCTGGAATTGCCACTGCCGTGAAGGCAGGGATGTCTGTCCTCACAGTGTGCCCTCATCACAGAATCCCTCTGGTTCAAAAAGACCCCTGGGATGATCAAGTCCAACCATCTACCCTACAAGTTCACCCCTAAACCAGATCCCTCAGCACCCCATCCAAACTATCTTTAAACACACTCAGGGATGGCAACTCAACCACCTCCCTGGGAAGCCCATTCCAGTGCTTGACCACCCTTTCTATCTAGTCTAAACCTACCCTGTTGTAACTTGAACCTGTTCCCTCTTGTTCTACCACTACTTGCTCATGAAAAAGAGACCATGCACACGGGTTCCTTTGCACCAGAGCTTATACAGCCTGTGCAGGAAAGTGCCAGGCAGGAAAACTCAGGACACAAGACACCTCCAAAGCTTCCACAGAGGCAGCTCTTCTTGGAGGATGGTGAGGGCAGCTGATCCTGAGGGGCAAGGTATCAAACCCCCTGAGGCAGAGGAAGCCTCCAAAAGCCCTGCCACTGGCACAGGATGGCCTCCTCTGTTGCCACAGAGGGAAAGCAGTGGCAGGGGAGGAAAGAACTGAAGCTCTGCAAGAGGGGTTTGGTGTTTTTTGACAACATCAGCAGCACAAGTTGGTCTGTGGTCACCGCTGAAGGCCATGCCAACCATGCTGGCCATGGGCACCACTGCCTTGAGGGCAGGGAAAGAGGCTCAGCCCTTGGCCCAGGCTGTAAAACTAACCTCACTCCAAGTGTTAGGTGCCAAACCTACTCCCTTGACCTGTAGCACAGCTTGCCTTAGCTGGAGCAGAGCTCCACACTACAGCTATGCTGTTTTGATCTCTTAACTCTCCCCAGACACCATCAGAAGCACCTCTGTCCCAGAGAAAGCAAGAGAAACCTAGTCTCTGCACCAGCTTTGATCTCCTCTGAACAGGAGGGTGCCCCAGCCAGTGTAATTTCTTTGCAGCAGAGCCTTCACAGAGCAGCAGCCAGAGCAGTGCCAGGTGGAGCTGCATGCTGGTGGGAGACAGCTGTTGGTGCCCTGCTCTAGTACTCACAGGATGGGGCTGATCAGTCACTAAGCCAAGCTTGCCAGCTTGCTGTCTGAGCCCATGTAGGGATGGGGACTGCTCTGAGGGCAAAGGAAAAGTGTCTGCTCGCAGCTGCAGCTAGAGGACTAGATCACATCCCATCATCTTCTGCTGCTTGGCCCACCTGCCAAAAATCAGGTGAGGTCCTAGGCTTGGATGAAGCAGAGACAGGACTCTGCTGCATTTATCAGCTGAGCACAGGGCTGGCTCTGGACAACCGGAGCAACAACTCTGCCTCTCAGCCTAATCCAAGACAAACAGTCTCCCATCTTTCTGAGCCCAGCTACGACATTGAACAGCTAGGGCCTGCTCTGTGCAGAGATCTTTTGGGGGAACATTTAGCTCAATTTCCTTAGCCAGGTGACAGCAGCAGTTTCCTCTTGACCTCTATTTTAAACCAGGTGGCTTTCAGCCTGGTTCAGAAGCAGGTTGTGTGCTGGGTACCAGCAGCTCTTTAGAACAGAGTGCTGAGGCCCTGCAGCACAACCATCTTCCATTATCTGTGTGCCCTGGGGGGATCACTGGAGCAAAAAGAGCACACACAGCCATGGCCAAGAGGTTGAATAACCCTCTGCACCAGGAAAAGCATCACTCCCTCTGATGGGCCTTTTCCTCCTGCTGCACCAAGAAGCAGCCAAGCTCTTTCCTCACTCTCCAGACCTTAGACTTCATCAGTGGTCATGGTAATTCTTTGGACTCCAGGAGGAAGGGTTTGGCTGTGATGAGATCTGGATCTCCTGTCTCTCCCAGCAACTGCAGCAATCAATAGGCAGCATCAGGCAAGACTCACCTTGCTCATCTCCTCTCTCTCCTCTGCATGCATCCAGATGGGCTTGTGTTCATCTGTGGAGGAGAAGGAAAGACAGGTCTGCTCACCATCTCACTTTATGGCTCTGCCACTTCCACTGGGGCTCTGTCTCCTGCACAGCCCAGCACTCTGTCCCCAGAGCCAGGAGGAAGTGACAAATACCCCCCTGGGGACAAAGCCCTGAGAAAGGCAGCCAACACTGCAAAGGCAGGACAGGGGAATGAAGGAGCAAGTCCTCACAGCGGGGAAAAACTGTGCCAGGTGTACAGGAGAAACTTCAGCCTAAGCAAGTGGCACAACCATTCCCAAGCAGTTCCTCCTTCTAACCAGTGCTACTCCCAACCTGGCAAAGACTGGCAGCCAGAGCTCTCTAAGACCCTTTCTGAGAGAAGGGGTGGAGCAGTGTAACACACTAGAAGAGCAGTGTCTCAAGGGCTGCCCAAAGCAGTGTCCCTGCAAGGCATTCCATCCCTCTGCCAGGAGAATACCACAGTCAGCCACGCTTAGGCTGAGAGCCAGGAGACCAAACTGCTCACCCTTCCCCAGCCCAAACAGCTTCTGCTGTACAAACCATCCACAGAGCCAAACTCCTTCACGTGAGCACGGGTAAGGATCTCCTTATACAGCACCTCTGCATCTTTGTATTTGCCTTGCTTCAGGTAGCACGAGGCCTGCAACCAAGAAAACATCTCCAGTCCCACTGGGCAACACATATTAACTCTATACCCACCCCTCTACCCTGGCTACCTGTGTCTTCCAAGCACCAGGTAACTCTTTTCACTCCCCATCCCCACAGGGCATCTCTCCACAGTGTCTCACCAGATTGTTCTTGGTCTTGGCCACATTGGGGTCATCAGGACCCAGGCAGCTCTCATAGATCTCCAGGGCCCGGCAGTAGTAGTACTCCACCTCATCATACTTGCCCTGGTTCTGGCACAGCAGGGCTAGATTGTTCAGCTGCTTGGCCACATCAGGGTGGTCTTTCCCTAGAACCTGAGTAAACAGAAGAAGCCACAAAAAGCCAACATTTACATAACTGCAGTGGACTCCTGGAATTAGTGAGCAGCATCGTCCCCAGAGGACATGCCTATGTCAGAAAGGAACCAAGGACTAGGGAGGTAGAGAAGAAATTCCAGCTTCCTCCTCTTGGAAGGCCTTTGAACACCGGAGAGACAGGAAAGAGGGTGACAGATTCAGCAGCCAGAGACTGGGTAGGTCCTGGATCTTCCAGGTACAGTGAGGTAAAGGAAAAACCCTCAGAGAGAGCTGGATGGAAGGAGAGTATGGGAGACCAGTACCTTCTCACGTATCTCCAGGGCTCGCTTACACAGCGGCTCTGCTTCTTTGTACTTCCCTCTCTTGCCGTAGAGGACAGCCAGATTGTTCAAAGTTGCTGCCACCTGCAGAGACATGAAGCCTCTCCCTGAGCAAAAGCAGAATCTAGGGGACCAAAGCAGCAGTAACAGTGACTGTCCAATTTCCTTCATGCCTGCAGTACAGCTGCTTCTGAAAAGGAGGTCCAGAGGCAGAAGGCTACCCTGCCTGCAGTGCAGGATCCATGAGAAGCAGGTGCCTGACAGGGTGTATGGAACAAGACAGCAGGAAGCACCGAAGCAGTAAAATGACCCCACACCATGTGAGCACACTGCTGTCCTTGGTGGTCTGGCTGCAGACACACCAAAAGGGCACTGTTCTAGCCCCAGCAGCATCCACAGGCTGAGGGAAGTGACTGAACGAGGAGGGAGATACTCACTGCTGGGTGGTCTTTGCCCAGAGTCTTCTCACGGATGGAGAGAGCATCATTCAGGAGGTGTGCTGCCTCTTTGTATTTATTCTGATCCCTGCAGTGCAAAGTCATCCAGTTACTCAGGACTTGGATGCAAACAACAGATCTCCTACAAAGATCCAGCCCTATGGCCTTCTCATTTCTCCAGTCCACCACACCTTAGCTAGCCCCTAGTTCTATCAGGGAGTTTGGAGGTCCAAACACCTCATCTGTGCCAAACCCTTTTCAAAAGGCAAACCAAAAGGCAAACCACAGGAAGCTGGGGAACTTCCTGAAACCAGAACTGTCCTGATAAAACATCACAGAATCATAGAATCATTAGGGATTGGAAGGGACCTCGAAAGATCATCTAGTCCAATCCCCCTGCCACAGCAGGATCTCCTAGACCAAGTCACACAGGAACATGCCCAGGTGGGTTTTAAACGTCTCCAGAGAAGGAGATTCCACAACCCCCCTGGGCAGCCCCTTCCAGTGCTCTGTCACCCTCACTGGGAAGAAGGCAGAAAGCTCACCCAGCCCAGTCCTGCCCTCCTCACCACACTCACCTATACACAAGTGCCAGGATGTTGAGCATGGTGGCCACATCGGGGTGATCATGGCCTGATGTCTTCTCCAGGTCCTCCAGCGCTTGCTTGCAGAGCGGCACAGCAACCTCATAGCGTCCCTGCGAGGCGTACTGGATGACGAGGTTGTGGAGGGTGCGCAAGCGCGCGGGAATCTCGTAGCCTCCCTGCTGAGCAGCTGCCACTGCACTGCTGTGCTGGTGGGGCACTGCAGAGGGACAAGCAGGGGCACAGTTGGCCTGGCAGGCTTGAGCAGAGACAAGCAGCAACCACGCATGAGCAAACACTTACACCCAGGCCCATGCTCCTCCTCCTCGTTCGGGAACAGATCATCCAGAGAGTCCTTGGCAGAGTCACCCTCCTTCTCCTCCTGTGAGGATGAGAATCACAATACTGGTGGTTCTCAGAGGAGACAGCAGCAGCGTGAGCTGAGTCAGCTGCCAAACTCCTCCCTCCTGCAGCCCACCAGCATCCCAAACTTCTCCTGTTGTCTCTGCCACCACATTCCACAACCCCCCTCCCCAAACTAATAATCCCAGATTTCCCCAGAACAGCCTGCTCTGCTATTCCATGATCTTCCAGAGACGACTGCACACAGGCACTGCCTCCAGTTACAGGCACTACTGGTCCAGCAGGATCACTTATCTCCAAAGGTGACTACTCAACAGCACTAGAGCATACCGAAGGCGAGACATCTTCATCGTATTTCTTCAGCTGGTTCATGAATTCAAGGTGTTTCTTCTCCTCCTCCAGCTGAGCCACAGTTTGTTCGCTGCGCTGCAGCTTCTGCTGAGTGTTGGCAAGCTCATCACGCAGCCACTGGTTCTCCTGGCACAGCCTCCTCACCTGGGCGCGCAGCTTCTGCTTCTCTGACTCCACAGCATTCAGATGGTTGGACAACGCCATCATCACCTTGACAAGAGTCCCAGACAGTTAATTACTACAGTCTCATAGCTCCTCACATGCTTAGGGCCCACCCTCAGGGTCATGCTGGCCGTCTACACTCAGCCTCTCGCTGCCTCTGCAGCTCATGGAGGATGGCTACATGCCCACCTTCCCCTGCCAGTCCTGGGTGTTACCTAGAGAGTCACCCACCACTCTTACCTGAGCTTCTCCAAGCCCTAGTTCAATCATCTCCACAGATTTGCGGAGCAGGTTGGACTTCTCATGTACAAGATTGGCTTCTTCATCCTTCTTCAGGCACTTGATGGTTTCCAGCAAGCTGTGTAGGATGGAGTTGTGTTCGTTCTTGAGTGCCTCCAGCCCCTGCATCACCAGCTTAGTGTTGGAAATGATCTCCTCTTGACTTAGCTTGTCCATTTTCTCCTCTCTTGGGTACACCATGGTGGACATAGTCCTGCTCCTGCGGCCCTGCAGATAGAGAGACAAAGCCTGAGTGCCTCTGTGCTGTTTCAGAGACCCACAGCCAGATACACATGCCACAGTGTCCTTCAAACAGACAGAAAATGCTCTACTGGCTGCCTACTCAAAGCCTTCGCCTTCCTCTCTCCCTCTGCCAGCAAGCAGCTGTCAGGGCACGTGTCTCCGTTTTCATGGCACAGAGTGCTGCCAACCAGTGCAGGTGGCACACGTGGACAGGAGACAAAAAAGCTAGAATGCTGACCTCCAACACCCCCACACTCCCAGCAGCAAGGAAAGCTGATTTAGCTGCCACTTAAGAGCAAAGACTTGTAGATGGCAGCTGGGATTGCAATGCATGTGCCTACTGCCCACAGACCACTGCTGCACGAGGCTGTCAGAGCTCACTCTTCTGGCTGCACGAGAGCTACTGCCTTTTGCACAGGGGCACCAAGTGCCATAACCCACAGCGTTAGCACAGCTGTGAGACCCCTGCATGGAGAACCCAGCAGACCAGAGCACGAGAGACCTCTTCTTAAGCTGTATCCTGGCTGCTCCTTGACCTACTCATCTAACCCTAGCTCAGACTCCTCTCAGCTGAGCCACCCCAACAACCTCTTCACATTACTCTGCAACAGCAGGAAAGCCACCACACACCTCAGTATCAGTCCTGCAGGGCTGAAGGCAGCCAGCTCTGATGCCCTGTGCAGGCAGCAGCACCTCCTCCATACCAGAGGCTGGGACTAAGCTCTGCCAGAGGCTGCCAGAGTGCCCAGGTGCTGTGTAGGAAGAGGTGGGGGAAGAGCTGCCAGAGATTTGTCTTTGTCCCTCTGCAAGACCCACCTGGGGTCCAACTATCAACCCAACTGTCCCAAGCTCACCACTAAACCATGTCCCTAAGCTCCAAACCTACACCACCAATCACAGAATATTAGATGATCTTTCGAGGTCCCTTCCAATCCCTAGTCCAATCCCCCTGCCACCAACCTTTAAACACATCCCAGGATGGCTATCCAGCCCCCTCCCTGGGCAGCCTGTTTCAATGCAATGGTTCCTTGCTCTCTGAAGGAAGATGTTGGCAGCCCCAAGGACACTAGCACTGTCACGTATGGCAAAGCACTGCTGTCCTGCTCTGAAATGGGTCCAGCCAGCTTCTCAGGAAAGGTCAAGAGGCACTTCACCTGCTTCCACCGGAGCCAAGGTAACAACTGAAACAGCCCCATCGCTGGTTTCAGCTCATAAAGAAACACAGTCCAAAACTCAGAACCAGAGAAACCTGGAAGTGGGAGCCCTCTGGAGCCTGAGCAATGCTTGGGAGCTCCCCAGGAACAGCCTTACACTGAGCATTCAACAAAACCAGAGCTCTGTCCTGAGGCTCACACAGCTCTGCAGCACAGACACCTCTTCATCTGTCCCTCTTTGTGCTGGGTCAGCAAGAAATGCCAGCAACTTTCATGGAAGATTCACTCATGTCCACGTAGAGATTTTGCTGCTGTCTTCTAAGGTTCAAGACAAACACACTGGGAAGAAAAACTCATGGCAAACCACGACCAAAAGCCCACAGAGCTTGCACTTGGAGAGTCAGACAAAGCCCAGACGCATGGCAAGCCAGCCTCTGTAACTCTGCCTTGTGCAGAACTACTTAACTGAGGAACTGCTGGGCTGCATCTTAAACCACCAGTCCTTCAACTCCAGCACCATCTTATCCCTTCAAAGGGTCTTCTTCCCTACAGAGCCTTCTTTCCAACTCTCCCTGGAGCTGGTGGGTCTGCACATGGTGCCCAGCCCTCCAGAGAGGAAGCACGCATACTCTGGCAGCTGACACCAAGGTCAGGTAGGCTGAGACTGCTGTACAAGCTCTCTTCCTACTCCCACACATTCAATAAAGGACACAGTGTCATCTATCTGGGCAGAAGAACCATTCAGAGGCTCCTACACAGAGGAGACACCAGCTAGCCTTTGGCAGGGGGAGGATCTGATTCCAAAAGGAAGAAGGAATAGTTTTCCAGCAGGTTCCTCAGGAACTGGAGGGCCCAGCTCCTAGCTTCTTCTGCTGCATCCCACACAGTTCTGCAGGTGTCACAGCCCAAGTCTCCAAGAAAGAGGCAACCTGGTGGATAATAAGTTGGTCATGAGCCAGCAATATGCCCTTATTGCCAAGAAGGCCAGTACTATCCTAGAGGGCATTGAGAAGAGCGTGGCCAGTATGTCTAAAGAGGTTGTCCTCCCCATCTACTCTACTCTGTTAAGGCCACATCTGGAGTACTGCATCCAGTTCTGGGCTCCCCAGTTCAAGAGAGTCAGGGAACTACTGGAGAGGGACCAGTGGAGAGCAATGAAGATGACTGGGAGCGTCTATCTCACGAGGAAAGGTTAAGAGCACTGGGACTGGTCAGCCTTGAGAAGACTCAGAGGAGACCTCACCCATGCCTGTAAGCATGTGCATGGTGGCTGCAGGGAGGATGGAGTCAGACTGTTCTGAGCAGTGTCCAGTGACAGGACAAGGATTAACAGGAACAAGCTAGGACATAGGAAGCTTCATCTGGCTATGCAGAAAAAACTTCTTCACTGTGAGGGTGACAAAGCCCTGGAAGAGGCTGCCCACAGAGGTTGTGGAGTCTCCTTCCCAACAGACATCCAAACCCCTCCTGGATGCAACCCTGCTTGGGCAGGGAAGGGGACTGGACTAGACAATCCCTAGATGTCCCTCCCAACCCCGACAGCTCTGTGATCCTGGTGATCCACCAGCACTTTTCTGCTCTAGTTAGCACATCTTCCCTATTCACAGGGAGCTGCTAGAACAGCCTGGCTTTCCACCTCCTGTCCCCTCCCTCTCCTGCTCCCAATTTGAGGGGTGATGCAGGAAGACAGGGAAAGAACATGCATGCACAGAGCTTCACGGCAGCTGAAGCCATCAGCTGGGAATCCATCAGCTAGCACATCCTGACAGGCAGAAACCTTCCTCCTGTATGCAAGTGCATAACCAGGAAACCACTGAGCATCAGCAGTTTCAGCAGCCCACTTCTCTGCCTCCAAAACCTGCTCCCACACGCAAGAGCTGGAAGAGGAAAAAGCTGGAAGCTTCATGGCTTCTGTCTTGAAGCCACAATACAAACAAGGACGCCAGACGACATGGTGGAATCACAGAAAGCTTAGATTATGATGCCTACTGCTAGAAGGCTAAAGAGAGGAGATAAAACAGGACCAGGGAAATCAGGAGCCAACTACTTGATCTCCTAGATCAAGGGGCTGCCCAGGGGCGTTGTGGAGTCTCCTTCACTGGAGATGTTTAAGACCCTCCTGTGTCACTTGGTCTGGGTCATCCTGCTGTGGCAAGGGGATTGGACTAGCTGAATTTTCAAGGTCCCTTCCAAACCCTAATGTTCTGTGACTCAGTGATAAGACAGACTTCTGGTCTACTTATGCCTCAGCAAACCCAGCTCACTTCTCTCTCTCCCTACACAACCCTGAACTGACCACAACTTGCACAAGCGATAACGTCAAGGCAATAACTGCAGCTTCCGTCAAACTGCCGATGACCCACCAGCATTTTCTGTGTGGTGGCCAGCAGCATGGCCATGAGCCAGCAATGGGCTCTTGTAGCCAAGAAGGCCATTGGCATCCTGGGATGGATCAGAAGTGGAGTAGTTAGTAGATCAACAGAGGTTCTCCTCCCTGGTCTCCACTGGTCCCTCTCCAGTAGTTCCCTGACTCCTCTCTGCCCTGGTGAGACCACATCTGGATGATTTGGTTTAGCTCTGGGCCCCTCAGTTCAAGAAGGACACAGAGCTGCTGGAGAGAGCCCAGCACAGAGGCACAAAGATGATGAAGGGAGTGGATCATCTCTCTGATGAGGAAAGGCTGAGGGAGCTGAGCCTCTTGAGCTTGGAAAAAAGGAGACTAAGGGGTGACCTCATTAATAGGGAAAGGGTGGGTGTCAGGAGGATGGAGCCAGGCTCTGCTCAGTGTCATCTAGTGATAGGACAAGGGGCAATGGGTGTCAGCTGGAACATAGGAAGTTCCACATCAATCCAAGAAGGAACTTCTTCACAGTGAGGGCAACCAAGCACTGGAAGGGGCTGCCCAGGGGAGTTGTGGAATCTCCTTCTCCGGAGATGTTTAAAACCCACCTGGACATATTCCTGCGCAACTGGGTCTAGAGGATGCTGCTGCGTCAGGGGGATTGGACTGGATGATCTTTTGAGGTCCCTTCCACTCTGATTCTCTGAAGTGGGCACAGATTTTCATCAGCAAACTCTTCTATAGGATAAAGTGGTTAAGGATATAGTAGTTGCATAAAGACATTTGGGTTCTGGAAGACAGTTTCCTGTGGAAAACAGGTCTGTCTGACCCACAGCAAGAATGAGTGACCACATTTGGGAGACAGAGAGCAATGGCAGCATGTAGAAATGGACACAGGCTTTTCTTCACAAGAATCACCCACACTGTGAGACCTGCTTTTGCTACCTGGAGAAAGAGCAAGGTTATGTAATTGGGAAGCAAACCTACCCATAAAAACAGGGAGGAGAATCTTCCTTGGGACCTCTGCCAACTCAATGTCAAACAACAGAATAAAAGGTCTCTGAGAAGACCGGCTGATGTCTAACTAAGCCAGAAGTGAGATCACCGAAACACAGCAGAGTTCCAGCTCCTAAGGGATACCGAAACAAACCCTAGAGCTTGGATGCTAGAGTTCAAAAGAGGCAATGGAAATCAGAATGCTAAGGTGGCAGCCACTGCAGAGGCTGTGTCATGAGCACAAGTTCTTCTCCTTATTTTGATAGGAGTGTCAGAAAGCAGACACTGCAGGAGGCTACAGTCAGCTGCACAAAACCTCTGACGAGGCTTCCACTGCGGTCAGGACACACTGACACTGCCAGACCCACTGTTCTCAGGGTCACGACCTGCCCACAGAGCCACAGCAAAAGGGAGGAACTGCTGCTGCTGCTGAGCTGCACATCCAGCAGTCAGCATCTCCAGAGTCACTCCAAACCCAAGAGAAATAATCAGCTCTGTATGGTGCCCAAGAACCTCACAGCCAAGGGCAGCTGCACACACACACACATCGAGGTTTTAAAAACAAAGGCCAGAGAAGGATGCTCTGCAGCTGAAGGCATGCGGCCAGCCTCAAGGCAGTGCTCAAATGAGACAGAAATTAGAGGGCAAATGCTGGCCTTGCAGAAGTCTAACTGCATGGAGCAGGAAGGGTACCCTGTGATGCCTGTTACCACTGCCATAAACACCCAATATCTTTCATGCAGCCTTAAGGCCACTAAGAACACACAAAGAGGAGATCAGCCAAGGGTCAGCACCCTCAGAGCCCACACCCAGCAAGCCAAAGCCAAAAGATGTCACTCAAACTCTTGACACTCATCAAGTTATAGAATCTTTAGAGATTGGAAGGGACCTCAAAGGATCATCTAGTCCAATCCCCTGACACAGCAGGATGACCCAGACCAAGTCACACAGGAGGGTTTTAAACATCTCCAGAGAAGGAGACTCCACAACCCCCCTGGGCAGCCCCTTCCAGGGCTCTGTCACCCTCACTGGGAAGAAGTTCCTTCTCATATTGATGTGGAACTTTCCTCTGTTCCAGCTGACACCCACTGCCCCTCATCCTATCACTCCTATCACTGGAGTTCCTCCATTCTACTGCCAAAAAGCACCCTAGAGCCTCATCTTCCGCCAGAAGTATCTTCCCAGCCCCAGCCTCCAGCCTGGACCTTTCTTGCACTGCAACACACAGATGATGGCACAGAGACTGTTGCACTGCAACTTCCCTGATAAAAGCCTGGCTGTTCCATTACTTGGAAGGGATACCTAGAGGTCTCTTAGAGGTTCATCCCCTCACTCCAAGCAGGTATCTGACCAGGTATCTGTGTCCAGCCAAGGCCTGAGTATCTCTTAAAATGGAGATCACAGAACATTAGGGATTGGAAGGGACCTTGAAAGATCATCTAGTCCACAAAGATCATCGAATCACAGAATCATTAGGGATTGGAAGGGATCTTGAGAGATCATCTAGTCCAATCCCCCTGCCACAGCAGGATCACCTAGACCAAGTCATAGACTCAGTCAGGGTTAGATCACACAAAGTCTTCAGGTTCATGTCCCATGGCTTAACCACACTCATGTGGGAGTGAACAAAACCCTCACCTCCTCCTCAGAATTTCTTAGCTAAAGTCCTTATTACATTTGCATTTGCTGAACACCACTTCAGGACAAAGGAACCAGGCACCACAGCACTAGAAACTGACTCTAGGGTCAGAGGAAGGGCGTGCAGCACTTGTCTCCTTTCAGCAAGGTCCTGTGGGGACAGGAACCCTCTGTCCTAAAGCAAGTGAGGCAATGAAGTTCACTTCCAGCAGCAGACCAGAGAGTGGAGAAAAGGAGGTCTATCTCACTCATGCTCATCAATGCCCAAACAGCAGGACTCTCCTCAGCATTCAGACACCCCTTGGATGGTTTTAAAGCTAATGTTCAAGCCCAGAAAAGATTCCCTCTAGAGTTTTCACTGTTTCTTAAGCTTTAGAGTCATACCTAACCCAGTTCAAGTTGACTGTGGCACTGGAAACAGTTTAGCCTTCCTTAATCCCTTGACAACCACCAAGACCAGGACTGCTTCTGTACGCCAGCTCTACCCAAGTGTGAAGCTCCAGGGGTTTTTCCCTAGATACCAGAAGGCTTGTGTTGGAAACGTCTGTGCTAGTCAGCAGGTTGAAAGAGCTCCAGAGGCTTTTAACTGAGACTAAAGAACTTGGTTTGCAGCTCAGGTGGAAGGGCTTGCCCACAAGGTAACAGGAGGCTCTCTTCATGCTCTTTCCATTCAGCACTAAACACTCCTGCGTCCCAGAAGATTCAACTCTCCACCTACAGTCTTGAATGGAAAAGCTACCACAGCATAAAGTTCCTGAAAGCTGGGGCAAGGGCACAACAACTCAGCTTCACATCACTACAGAAAGGACCTGGTTGCTTCCTACCCCACAGCAGAAAGCCATTCTGATCCTCACTGCAGTTGACAATCCCAGCTGGCCAATGGAACCAGAACTGCAGTCTACACCATCCCCACCAGCAAGCTTGTTTTTAAACATTCTGCTGTCATGTCTAAAGCAGCTCACCAAATCCATTCTGCATCTGCTGCTCCCAGGACTACAGCAGAACACAATTAAAGCTGTTTTCCGGGCTAGGGGAGACAAGAGCTAAGCAGCTGGAACAAAGCCAGGACAAGCATCTCTGCCTAGCTTCAGGATCTGATTGAGAGTCTCGCTCTATAAATCACAGAGTGAGAGACATCACCTCGCCCTGACAGCACGAAGTGGTATCTACGCAGGCAGGATAATTCTCAGGAGTCTGTGCCTCTGCAAGCATCTCTCTAATGTGAGGATAATGTGCTGGATTTGCCTCAGGGCCATGGGCGAGGGTCAGGATGCAGCTACGATCAGATGATGTAAAACCTTTCACCACAAGATTGTAGGTAGGATAGAGCTATCTGACATGGGAGACTGTGGCCATCTGAGGATGCTGTGCCCCAGGGCCACTCTGGAGACTCCTGAGCCCCTACTTTCCCTCCACAAGGTACCTGGAGCAGCTGCAAGGAGCAGCTGCCAGACTGGGCTATCATTCCCAGAAGCAAACGAGCCTTGTAAATCACAAGGCAGGCAACAAAGCTCTACCTGTGCAACAAGCAAAGGATGTTTTTACCTTTGGCTTCCTGGACTAGCTGGAGTTCTCTGAGGAGCTGTGTGTGTCTGTCCTAGCAAAACGAGCCTTTATCCAGCACGACAAGGTCAGAAAATCTTGTCGTGTGTCCTTTGTGCCCCGGAACCGTTTTGGTACTTGGAGTTAGTGCTGTTGTTCCTACTTGGACACCCTTCCAAAACAGTAGATGAGAGAACACATGCTTCCTGCTCCTCCTGCCAATTACAGCAAAGCTCAGCCATGTTTATTTACCCTGTGTCTGAGCTGGCCAGATCTTTGATGCCGAACACCATCATCCCTCCCCCTGCGCAAGGGTGGGGGCAAGCGCTTTCCTTGTCTCCAAGGTGGCATGGAAGACCAAGGGGAAGAGATCCGAGGATGAAGCCACGAGACAGTGCCAGATGCCAGTTACAGAAGACGCAGGGGAGCCTGCGGTTGCTGGTAACACGCTGCTGCCTCCCACCATAGTGCATATTTCTCCCAGCTGCCTGGCCAGAACATTCTGCTGCAACACCATCCCCCAGCCCTTCTTTAGACACCTCTCCCCAGCTGCATCTTCTCCCTCCCGGAAGCTTACTAGCTATTCCCTTACTCCCTACCTTTAGTAGGGTGCAACTCCACAGCTTAGTAAGCAATATATAAACGGGACAAAGGGTTTAGGGAAAACAAGGCTCTGGAAGTTTGAGAGCCACTGCTGTGTGCTAGGAGCTGCCTCCATCACCGTCTCTCCGGCTTTTGTCTAGCAGCAGGAGGCACGCCCTCTGTGTATCCTTGGGACAAACAACCCAGAGAAGCCCCTTCATCCCTCCCCAGCATCCCCACAGGGAAACTCCATGCCTGCCTGGCTAACTGCTGGCTTCCCCAGGCGGACAGTTTTCATCAGCTCTGCCCGAAATCGCACTTGAAAGCGGTCCTTTGTTACAGGAGGACGGCTGGGCACCCTGCCCGCTCAGTCAGCGCTTGGGAATCCTCCCTCCCACCTCCGCAGTGCAGAGGAGCGGTACCTGCCTGCCTGCAGCAGCTTGTCCAGCGCGGGCGCTCCCCTGGGTCCCGCAGAGGCAGCGGCCCGGCGATGGGGACTCGCTCGGCGCCTGCTTCGCTGCCCTCCCGCTCCCGCAGCAACGCGGGCACCGGGCGCCGCACAGCCAACCACACTGCAGCAGGGGGAGGGGAGCGATGCAGCCAGGCCCCGGCAACAGGACGGCCTCGGACGCTCTCCAGGCAGCGCAGGACGTGCCATGCCCGCCAGACCCAAGGCTGCCCTCCTCGGGGACCGAGCGGAACGGAGCAGAGCCACTTCACGCTGCACAAGGGGCTCCTGCTCGGATGGCCAAAGATGCCCTAGAACCAGATCGATTTTGCTCCATCCTACCTACGACCTCGTGGCAAAAGGTTTTACATCCTGAGCCCATCCCAGCCCCTAAGGTGAAGCAGGTGAAGCTGCAGAGAAGCCTCCAGCGGTGTGATGGCCATCGCTGCCAGATACGAGACCAGTGGGAGTCCCATTGTGTCAGCACTGCGCAGTGCAGAGCTGGGCCAGGCGCCTCGAAGCGTTCGTTCCATCTCTGGATGCTTTACGCGGAGAGAGGACAAAACACCTCAGCATCCAACACCACCAGATTATCGCTATCCGTGGGTACTCGCAGCCTTCACGCTGCTCTCTCTACAATGTTTTGTGAGCCTCTGGTTGCATGGCTGGTGGACCCCAGCTACCCACATCTGCCGGAGCCAGTGCTTCAGCAGGATTCCTCTCTCTCCCTAGAGAGGGAAGGGTTGGAGGTGTCTTCGGAGGATGCCCAGCCATGTTGACACACAGGCTGTCTCTTGCCTCATCTCAAAACACATCTTCACCAAAACATCTGACTGTCTTCCCTTCCCTACTTTGAGAAGACAAGCCCGGCTGGCTGCGGGCTACAGCACAGTGTAGAAAACATCCACGTGAGTTGCACAGCAGAAGAGCGGACACGTATTATTTATCTTGAGCTGAAAACCATTCCTGGCAGTGAAGACACTGACTAATTATAGAGCAGTGACTCCCGCAGTCTGCAGCCACAGCACCCTGGAAACAGCCACGACTGGGAGCTTAGGCTGCCCCACTCTCGCCAGAGACACACACACACCTTGCTCGGGGGGCTAGGGTGGAGAAGCAGCTGGCCCTGCCTGCCGAGGAGCCCAGGAAGCCGCCTGAGGCGCGGCCCCAGAGCCAGAAGCTCGCCTCAGTGCCAGAAGGGACTAGGCACTGCCGGCTGCGGGCACACCCCGCCGGCTCCAAAGTCCGCAGAGCCAGCGCCCTTAGTGCCGGCCTCGCCAGGCAGCGTCAGCGCGGCCCGGCAGCCCCGGGCACGGCGGTCCCGAGCCGGGCGCTGTCGCTCGCACACACTTCCCGGCGGTCAGAGAGCGCTGGGGCTCGGCGACCCAGGCCCGGCGACCGCCACACGACCTGCCCCTGTGGGGGCCCTGCTCCGCTCCGCCACGGGAGGCCGCGCCGCCCCGGCCCCCACCATCTGCTGCGTCCCCCNCCGCGCCGCGCCGCGCCCCGCTCCCCGCGCTGCCCCGCGCCCCGCTCCCCGCGCCCGCCCCGCCGCTGCTGGCCGCCTGCCGCGGGATATGCGGCTCTGCCCCGCGCTGCACCACCGACCCTATGTGGAAGTGCCGGGTCAAGTACACGGTGCGGCCCGTGGGCATGAAGAAGACGGGCGGCCGCGACCACACCGGTAGGCGGGAGGGAGACAGGGCGGGTGGGGGCCGGCGGGGTTCCGCACCGGCTGCTTGGAGCTGGCGGGGCGGGACGAGCCCCTGTGCAGCCGCTCCTCTGTCCCGCAGGCCGCATCCGCGTGCGGGGCATCGGCGGGGGGCACAAGCGGCGGGACCGCATGATCGACTTCCAGCGGCTGCGCTATGAGAAGGGGGGCCCGGCGNGGGAGGGAGACAGGGCGGGTGGGGGCCGGCGGGGTTCCGCACCGGCTGCTTGGAGCTGGCGGGGCGGGACGAGCCCCTGTGCAGCCGCTCCTCTGTCCCGCAGGCCGCATCCGCGTGCGGGGCATCGGCGGGGGACACAAGCGGCGGTACCGCATGATCGACTTCCAGCGGCTGCGCTATGAGAAGGGGGCCCCGTCGGAGCCCTTTAAGGAGAAGGTCATCCGCGTCCGATACGACCCTTGCAGGTGGGTGGTGGGGCACCGGCTCACCGGGTGGTTGGTCTCGTTTTAAGCCGCCACCCACCCTGGGTTCCCCTGCAGGTCGGCTGACATCGCCCTGGTGGCCGGGGGCAACCGGAAGCGCTGGATCATAGCCACGGAGAACATGCAAGCTGGGGACATTATAACCAACTCACCTCAAATCGGCAGGATGGCAGGTGCACCACACGGGCAGCTGCCTTCACCCTGGCAAGGGCTCGTCTGCTCTTCCTTGCCCAACTCTTCGGCTTCTGTCTTCCAGTGTTGGCCAACGAAGGGGATGCCTACCCTCTCGGGGCGCTGCCTGTCGGCACGCTGATCTGCAACCTGGAGAGTCACCCTGGGAAGGGGGCACAGTACATCCGGGCAGCTGGTGCGATGCTGTTTGTAGCTGGCCTTGGCTTAGCACAGACGGAGAGGAGGGCAGAGGGACGCTGCTCTGGGTGGCCAGTGACGGGGAATTGCTGTCCTCCCTTGGCAGGGTTCAAAACAGCCCTCCAGAGAGAGGCAGAGACAGCTCTGTCCTGTCAGTTCCTGGTGGAGGAGCCTTCCTGACTTCAGGAAGAAGTGTTGTGTGGTGGGGTCTTTGGGGAGTCCCAAGCGTGAGGATGTGCTCACCACAGGGTGGGCTACTTTGTCCTGCTGCTTGGGGCAGCAGCCTGCTCTCCTCTTGACTGTTGCAGGGACTTGTGGGGTGCTCCTGAGGAAAGTGAATGGGACGGCCATTGTGCAGCTGCCCTCCAAGAGGCAAATGCAGGTAGAGGAGCTGTACTACCCCCGACCTGACGGCCTGGGCATGCAGCTGTGTGTCCCCAGGGAGGCTTGCAGCTCTTCTCTGTCCCCTAGGTGCTGGAGACCTGTGTGGCCACGGTGGGCCGTGTGTCCAACGTTGACCACAACAAGCGAGTGATTGGGAAGGCAGGCCGGAACCGCTGGCTGGGCAAGCGTCCGCACACAGGCTTGTGGCATCGCAAGGGGGGCTGGGCTGGGCGCAAGATCAAGCCTATCCCACCCATGAAGAGCTACGTCAACCTACCGCGGATCACAGCACAGGACTGATGTCCTGTGCAAATAAAGTGTTTTCCATGCTACTGCTGTTGTGTCACTGCTGCCTCAGGGAACACTTGGTCTGCAGCGAGTGTAGGGCTGCGGACTGCCTTGGCTTGAGTTTGGGGGGTGGGTGAGGCCCTGAGTGGGATCTAACAGAGCTCCACGCAGTCATGCTGGGCCTGACTTGCTGCAGAGCAGCCTGGCAGACAGGGACCTGGGACTACCGATTGATAACCGGCTGAACAGGAGCCAGCAGGGTGCCCAGGTGGCATGAAAGGCCAATGGCATCCTGGCTTGGATCAGCAATAGTGTGGCCAGTAGGACTAGGGATGCCATTCTGTCCCTGAACTGGGCACTGGGGAGGCCTCCCCTCGAGTACTGGGGGCACTTCTGGGGCCCTCACTTCAAGAAAGAGATTGAGGGACCAGAGAGGGTCCAGAGGAGCAATGAGGCTCCCCTTCTAGCTCCACTGGAGGGAAAGGCTGATGAGGAGAGGCTGAGGGAGCTGGGGGTGTTTAGCCTGGAGGAGAGGACACAGGGGGGCCTTCTCCCTCTCTCCAACTCTCTGAAGGGAGGTTGTAGTCAGGTGGGGGTCAGACTCTTCTCCCAGGCAGCCAGCACCAGGACAAGAGGGCAGGGTCTGAAGCTGCCAGAAGAGGGCTAGGTTGGGTGTCAGGAAGCCCTTCCTCAGGGAAAGGGTGATCAGAGGCTGGACTGGACTGCCCAGGGCCATGGTGGAGTCCCCATCCCTGGAGGTGTTGCAGGCCAGCCTGGCTGTGGCCCCGAGTGCCCCGGTCAGGCCGCTGGGGTGATGTCAGGTCCTGCGCTGGGCTGGATGAGCTCAGAGGGCTTTTCCAGCCTCAATCGTTCTGTGATTCTGTCGCAGCCAGGCTCTTCCCCAACCCTCAGCTCGCGGAGCCGTGTGGCGACGGCAGGAAGGTGGCTGCCAGCCAGGGCGCTCTGCTGCGCGGATGCGGAGCGCAAACCTCCGCAGCCCCCTGCCAGGCCTTGTGCCCCGCGAGTGCTGCGCTGCACCGCCCCCGTGCCCCGTGTGGCCCTCGGCTCCCTGCCCCGCTGCCGACAGACCTTGCTTCGCGCCGCCTGGGCCCGCCCCCGGCACCGCCCGCCAGCCGGGGCTGCCCGCGGGAGGCGGCGCCGGGCGCCGCGCAGCTGCCGCCGCCGCGGAAGGGCCCGAGCGCGGGGCTCAGGTAACGCGGCTGCGCGGTGGCGGCGGCGGACGGGGACGCAGCGGGTCGGGCCCGTTGGGCACCTGGCGCGGAGCGGCCCTGGGGAGGCCCCGGGGCCTTTCCTTTACGGGGCGCCCTGGGGGAGGCCTGAGGGGCCCCGATGTGAGGCTGCCCGGCCTGCGATCGGGCAGGGGAAGGGGCTGCGGTAGCCAGGGCAGAGCTCTCGCTGGCCCTCACTGAGCAGGAGCTGCCTTCCCGCTGGCGGCGGGACCAGCCCTGGCACTGGCAGCGGGGCGTCTGTGCTTTGCCTGGATGCCCCCAGCAGGCAGGAGCCCCCAGCACAGCCGGCGCTGGCGTTAGGAGTTGATGTAGCCCTGCACCCAGCCCGGGAAGCTCCGTCAGCACCCTCAGGCTGGCTTCTGCAGCCCAGAGGAGAGAATCTGCCTGCCTTGGGCACTGCTGGCCGTGTGGCTTCATGCCCACCAGGTCTTGGCAGTGGCATCCAGTGATAGAGCTGGAACAGAGGAGGTTCCACATCAATATGAGAAGGAACTTCTTCTCCATGACCGTGACAGAGCACTGGAAGGGGCTGCCCAGGGCTTTGTGGAGTCTCCTTCTCTGGAGACATTTAAAACCCACCTGACAAGTTCCTGTGCGACTTGGTCTAGGTGATCCTGCTGTGTGTGGGGGATTGGATTAGATGATCTTCTGAGGTCCCCTCCAATTCCTAATGTTCTGTGATCACTGTGTCCAGCCCAGTTATCTCTGATGCTTCTATGCTGTTTTCCAAAGAAACCCAAACATACCTCATAGCAAGCAGTCCTGTAGGGTTAGGAGGTCACACTCCTAACCTGCCTTCCAGTACCACCAGTATTGAATGTTTGCACCATCATGCTGTATGAGCTGTCACCCGCAGGGTGGTAGATTTCTAGCTGTGCCCCAGCCGCATCTCCCCAGCCCCTTCTCCCTGCAGGCACTTTTCCTGCCATGGTCAACGAGAGGCGAAATGACAGCCCGCCCGTGCGCCTGGGGCCCAGGCTGCAGGCCTGCCCAGATGAGCTGCTGCGGCAGCGGCGAGGCCACGACGGCCAGCCCGAGTACCTGATCCAGTGGAGCATAGTCAGCCTGGAGGAGGGAGCAGAGGGAGGCAGCGGTGCCCCCTCTGCGGATACCAAGCCAGAGAAGATCTCCATGTGGATGTCTGCAGAAGAGGTCTGTGCCAGCTGCCCAGTGCTGCTGGGCAAAGGCAAGCTGGAAGGTCAGTGGGTGAAAGAGAAGGCGGGCGGTGCGTCGGCTGCAGATGCTCTGCTGGATGAAGTCTCACTGCTGGAGATGAAAGCTGATGTGAGGAGCCTGGTGCAGAGAGCTAGCCGGCAGATGGCAGANATCCAGGTTCAAACTTGTTAATTCTCTGGGCCCTGTGCTGGAGTCAGTTTTTTGGGGCTGCTGCTTTGTAGGAATCCTGCAGCCGTAGGGGTGGGGATGCAGTGCTGTTCCGTGGAGCAAAGTGTTGTCAACCCAGACTCAAGGACAGGACATGTCTCTGGGTTCCACTGAGCAGCTGGGCTCTTCCTTGCCTGCAGGTCTGCCCTGCGGAGGGAGGGTGGGTGAAGAGTTATCTTTAGGGGCCTGAAGAGGTTTTGTTGTTGTTGCAGGGAGCTGGGCCTCTGTCCTGTTGTCGCTGAGCCAGCAGGATGGCATCGAGCAGCACATGGACTTTGACAGTCGCTGCACCTTGCTGGAGCTGTTTGCTGAGACAATGTCCTCTGAAGAGCACTGCATCTCCTTTGAGGGGATTCACCTTCCCCAGGTAAGGGCAGGCCCAGCCAGACTGGGCTTTAGAGGTTGTGAGGGGTGTGAGAGGTGCCAGAGCTGATGTCTTTGTTTGGGAGGGGACAGTGGGTGGTTGAGCAGGACTGGTTACTGGGAGAGCTGGCACAAGATCTGGGCCTGGCTTGAGGCTGGGGGGTGGTGGAGCAGCACATGAAGAACCTTGTCTCTGAGCAGAGAGGTGTCGGTGGGCTGAGAGGTGTCTGCTGCTGCCTCCTGCTCCAGAGCTTTCACAGGAGCCTGACTTTGGATGAGCTGGTGGCTTGGTGAGAGCAAGGGGCTGGGGGCTCTGTGGGGGCTGGAATCCAACAGCTCTGCTTGTTTCAGATCCCTGGGAAGCTGCTGTTTGTGCTGGTGAAGCGCTACCTGTGTGTCACCTCTCTGATGGACAGGCTCAGCAGTGGTGGGCAGCAGGGAGAAGAGCAGCAGGACTGTGCTGTGCCCAGCCTGCTCTCTGAGGAGAAGAGCCGTGTGAAGCAGGAGTTTGAGTTCAGCATGGCGATGGCAAACCTCATCCTGGAGCTGGTGCACGCGATGGGCTGGCAGCACAGCCACAGGCCGCCCCAGCGGGAGCTGCGGCCTCGCACCACCCGCTCCATCTTCCATCACAGGGCTACATCCTGCACCACTGCTCAAGCAGCTCCTTCTCCCTCACCAAAACAGCCCAGCATCTTCAAGACACGGTCAGCCTTCCCCAGCCGCAGCAGCTACGTGGACTATGTGCGTGCAACCCTGGTGCGGGGCATGCGGGTGCGCATGCTGGAGGACTTTGAGCAGGTCAGCGCGGGCGACGAGGGGGACTTCTGCCAGAGCAACAACGGCACGTGGCCTGTGCAGGTATCCTCTGCTGGGAGGGCAGAGGCTGTCAAGGCTCCTGTCTGATCTCTTGTGCCTGTTCTGTGCAACCTTCTGTGGGAGCACTGGGGCTGGGCTTGTCTTCCCTCAGCTGGGCTCTTCTCCTCAGGTGTACTGGCATGTCCTGGGCTGTACATACTGGGTTCACTGGCACATGGTGGAGATCATTGGTTCTTCGAGACAAGAGCAGTCTGAGGGACAGGTGAAGGTGTCGGTCCTGACTTGTGCTGGTAGACAGGCACCAGGTGAGCAGCCTGTCAGTGGGCCTGCAACTCTTCTCTCGAGCCTTTCCGTAGCTGCGCGCTGTCGCTCTGGGTTCTGCTGGTGCTGGGTGTGCCAGTGCGTTGCCCTG